>OY744529.1:97123512-97173512 GCA_963556195.1 Sepiola atlantica | reverse complement strand
AGTTAAATATGTTGTTTGGGGTCTTTAATGTTTAGACTTTGAAATTTCTCATTCAGACATAATCTCTAATGACGAACAGCGATCTTCCTTACTAGTGATCAGACCAGTGACTTTGTAAAAGGATAGAGTATTCATGGCTTCTGAAAATAAATTCATATAAGCATTTAGCTTTCACTTACTTTAGTAAGTTTCAGTAACTTAAATATACAGTAGCTATCGTGCTTAACGTGTAAGACGACCACCTGTTTCCAAAACATTTCTATTTTCATATCAGTTTGGAATACTTATACAGTGCGCAACTGTAATTCAACGAAGGAGTGTATCTTATGAAACTACCGAATTCATCAAATAGTGCAAAATAGCCAGTAGGGCTATATTTTAGTATATACTTGCGGGGCTACCCGGCGTTGCTCGGGGTCATAAACACATTTAATTGAAGAATAATCGCGTGTGTAACCTCTTTATATTCAAACTTCTATTTCTCTCCCTCTCTCTCTATAGCTGTCTCTTTATCTTTCTACTTTTCTCTTCCCTGGTCGCCCCATTTCACCGCTACTTTTTAATTTTGCCTTTTGCGAAATCTGTTTCTTCCCATCATTTCATCCTACGTTTCCCAGGGCAATAGTAAGACATATTTCTATAAAAAGTACCACTTCTGTCTGCGCCTCCTATATAGGTACTTATCTCCGCCCCGGTGTTCATACTATATACTATAGAAGCGCCCCTGGCCCCATTACTGCAGACGCACCCATGGTCCTTACTCTTCATAAGCCAGTAGAGCTATATTTTAGTATATATTAATTTATTTATACAAAGATTCTGGCTAAATAGGTGCATAACTGTATCAGCTACACTCTTATTCAATGCACCTGTTTGTATAGATAAATTGGAAATTAAATCATACTAATATATATATATATATATATATATATATTAGAGGTGAAGGATGAAAATAAAAAATTGTAAAGATATAATATTTATTAGAACATCAAAAGTTCAGAGCAAGGAGCCTCATATCCTTAATCCATGGATTTTCAAAGATAAACTCTTCTCATTAATGTAATTGTAAATATTATCGGCAATATTTAACTTTGAAAATTTTATATAAAATAAAACAAAATAGAAATAAAAACAAAATAAGGGCCAAAAGGTAAAGGGTCCTATGTTGATATGAGAGCGTAAAGTCAGGGTGGATGATATCCAAAAACACGTCGAAACAAAAATTTAAAAAAACAGCTGTTATTTTGGAAATGAATGTTTGAAAAAGAACAATACTCAAATTGTTTAGGAATCCAAATATGTTTGTAAGAGGCTGGTGGTCCGACGGTAATTGTTAACTTCCATTTTATCCTGTCTGTGCATTAGTTTGGTGCTGGAAGTATCCGTTTAGCAGGGGTCAGATTGAAGTTTGTCTGTTAGAGTTTTGATGTTCTAATAAATATTGTATCTTTACAACTTTTTATTCTCATCTTTCACCTCTAAAATTGATTGCTCTATTCAATATATTGAGCTTTATATTATCACGATAGATTATTATTATTAAACGATAATTCAATTATCGTTATTTAACTCAACACACACATATATATATATATATATATATATATATATATATATATATATATATATATATATATATATATATATATATACTAGCAAAAACTACCCGCCCTCCGGGCGGCAATTACTGACGCTGTAGTCTTCTGTACAGAAACCAAAGAAGTAATTTTCATTTAACATTTTGGTAATGTAAAATTTTTAAAAAAATTGATGATTATCGTAGTGTTATTTGATGTATTCCAATATGGGGGAAATATACTGTACATGAACATCGTCAAATTTTGTTTTTCTTTACAAAAAAACAACACAAAGTTTCATTTATATGATCTTTAAGATATCCAACGTCGATAAATTTTATTTTGTTTCAGCATAAAAATTAAAATGAATTCTCCATAAAAAACTGGTGATAAAATGAAATGAATAAACATAAGGGTGGAACGTCGATTGGTCAAATACTCCACTTTTATATTACTGAGTAATTCAAAATGGGTACTTTGTACTTTTCACCTTTATTATAAAAGAAAGAAAAAATACGTAAAGAATATTAAAGAAAAATACTTTTTAGTAATTTAGAAAGATTAGAGGAGGTCTATTTCTTTTCTATGACAAATCATCATTATAATCATGATGATGATGATCATCATCATTATCATCATCATCACTACCAACATGTTAACTCCTTGGCTTTTTGGCTAGGAGCAAAATGTAGTATCTGTACTGAATCTGCACTTAGTTTTTATGTTCTCTGTCAGTGAAAAAAAATCCTTCTATACTGAGGCAATTGAAATTTTTGTTCCAATTCAGAGTGCCCATTTTGGGGGAGCTGAATTGTCCCCACGTTAAATATTGACATTGTGCCTAACTCTGCTCTCGTGGGAGGAAGTAAATAGAAATAGGAACAGCAACAACAGCAACAACAACAACAACAACAACAACAACAATAATAGCAAAAAAATTATTAAAACAATAATAAACGCATGTATTTAATTATCAACAGATTAGAAAATATTAATTCATTAGAAACTTAAAAATACAAAATAATACAAATGAGAGGCTGAGAGGATGATATCATGATAAACGAACTACATACACTCACCACCCACCCTAAAAAGGAGGGGTAATGCCTGTTACGATGATATTACGACAACATAATAATTAGTACAATAACTCCCCCACACACAAAACTGGTTATCCTGAGGAAATGGTATCGTGAGGAACGAATGTATACTGTACGCCCCCCCCCGAAGAGGAGGTAATGCCTGGGAGGAATGTATCATGACGAATGAAAATATACTACAGAGAATTTAATAAGCATTAACCGTTTTAATGTCAACATAGTTAGAATATGTGGAAAACTTTTGCATTTATTTATTTATATAACATCAACATCTATGGCAAGTTTCATTGTCCACGTGAAACGCTTAAATGAAAATTTGCTGGAAAAATATAGTTGCCGTCTTTATAAACAATGATGAATATGCTGGTTAAGGGAACACGATAATTTTTATAATTTTCTAATTAAAAAAGGCATGTTTATTATGAAATTGAGTTATCGTTCTTTTTTAGCTAGTATTATGGTGAACGAACATATACTACACTGACCTCCTCCTGAGAGATGGTAATATCATGATGAACGAACACTACTTCCCTCCACCCAAAACTGAGGAAGTCATACTTGCGTGGACGGTCTGATGAGAACAGACTCGATTTAGTCAGAATATCTTTTAAGTAGGGCCTTAAAAGATATTCTGACTAAATCGAGTCTTGTTTTTTTTCTTTCATTCTCGGAGGATCCCCCCCCCCCCACACACACACACATCCATAAAAACGGAGGAGGTAATTCTTGGGAGGGCAGTCTTATGAAAACAGAACATATACTACACTACACCGCCCATAAAAAATATTCCAATTCAATTTTTTTTCATATTCAAAAATGCCTAGTAACAAAAATATTTTTTTTTATAATTCCGTGGCCTTTTGGCTAAGATCAAAGTGTAGTATCTGTTCGACATGACAGCGATATTTGAGACTCTACTAAAGCCGGAAGTAAATTATCTCCCTTCAAAATGAAATCCTAAATAAGTTTTTAAACGCTATCATCTCTTAATAAAATCTATTTATCTTATTTTATTTATAATTATAATAATAGTACTATCGATAAAACGATTGCCTATGTAGATGAAAACTTGACAATATGAAGTAGAAAAGTATATTACGGAATATTAATTTATTAAAAACTTAAAAATAAATAAATATGCAAATAAGCAAAATCGAGATTTGTTTGAGTGAGTAGGAGATGCTTATGTATAGGGTATTTCAATGTAAACTTCTTGGCCTATTGGCTAAGATCAAAGTGTAGTATCTGTTCCGATGGATACTGCACGCCTGTCCTGTGCAGTTCTAGGAGGTCCACCCTCCCAGGCTTCGCCTCCCCTCTTTGGGGAGGAGTAAGTTTATTGCTTACTGTCTGAGGCGCCCCTACCGGGGAATGCCGACGGGGCTGCCCAGGCAATTTTTAAATGGCCAGAGTGCTCACCTCTCGAGCGCTGGCTTTTAACCCCACTTTCTCGACCCAATCTGTGGTCACATCTTACTTGTGGGAGTAAGATAAATCTGGCCTTGTGCCTAACTCCTGGGGAGGAGTAAATACCTTCTTGGCCTATTGGCTAAGATCAAAGTGTAGTATCTGTTCCGATGGATACTGCACGCCTGTCCTGTGCAGTTCTAGGAGGTCCACCCTCCCAGGCTTTGCCTCCCCTCTTTGGGGAGGAGTAAGTTTATTGCTTACTGTCTGAGGCGCCCCTACCGGGGAATGCCGACGGGGCTGCCCAGGCAATTTTTAAATGGCCAGAGTGCTCACCTCTCGAGCGCTGGCTTTTAACCCCACTTTCTCGACCCAAGCTGTGGTCACATCTTACCTGTGGGAGTAAGATAAAACTGGCCTTGTGCCTAACTCCTGGGGAGGAGTAAATACCTTCTTGGCCTATTGGCTAAGATCAAAGTGTAGTATCTGTTCCGATGGATACTGCACGCCTGTCCTGTGCAGTTCTAGGAGGTCCACCCTCCCAGGCTTTGCCTCCCCTCTTTGGGGAGGAGTAAGTTTATTGCTTACTGTCTGAGGCGCCCCTACCGGGGAATGCCGACGGGGCTGCCCAGGCAATTTTTAAATGGCCAGAGTGCTCACTTCTCGAGCGCTGGCTTTTCAAACCCCACTTTCTCGACCCGATCTTGGGTCACATCTTACTTGTGGGAGTAAGATAAAACTGGCCTTGTGCCTAACTCCTGGGGAGGAGTAAACATTTATATCATTAGAATTAAATAATCCTAACGTGTTTTGATATTAACATATAATTAGGATAGATGGAAAAAACTTTCGCATTAATTCATTTATATATATATATATATATATATATATATATATATATATATATATATATATATATATATATATATATATATATATATATATAAATTGAATGCTACCTCTATTTCGTTGACCGATATTACTTCGGAAACAAAAGCTACACACTGTTAGGGCAAAATAAGACAGTACACGGACATTTATCCAGTATTTTTGTTTTAAAAACATATATTCAAGTGTTATTAGTAAACGCTACTTAACCGGCATTACTACGATGTTTAAGCCAATTTAGTCTGAATTATCTCGCTGGAACTTAAT
The DNA here is from genome assembly GCA_963556195.1 of Sepiola atlantica. Taxonomy (NCBI): domain Eukaryota; kingdom Metazoa; phylum Mollusca; class Cephalopoda; order Sepiida; family Sepiolidae; genus Sepiola; species Sepiola atlantica. Next base: position 97,168,273 of record OY744529.1, on the reverse strand, counting down.
AATGCCGAAAATAGCGACCAGAAAGCGTTTACCTAGGAAACGAAATTATTATTTGAAAGAAAATACCGCATGAATTTCCTTAAATGTTGGTGTACTGTCTTTTTATTAACCGTAACAAATAAATACATATTACAGTTTATGTATTACGTACATGAAAGCAATCCATATATAAAGTTAGTTGAGATCAATATAATTTGAACATTGTTCAAAGAATTCAAAACCATTCGGCATACGATCGTTTCCAAAACCTTTTGGAGATATCTTATTGTTCATTATTTTTGATGATGCCAAAATGTATTTTCTGGTTGATATAACAATCAACCATGGAGCTGATATTAATATCTGGGTATTTGGGTTTTTTCTAAAATGCCTATATTTTAAATATACCTATATTTATATAGCTATATTATTCTATTGTGTAGTATCACTCAACTGTAGTCAAACATTTTTCTGACTCTGAATTTATATGGATATTCTACATGAAAAGTAGCATGATAGAAAATAACAACCTCTCGATAAAGGATTTCTGATTGATTTGAAATAATTTTTGACCTGGTGAAACAATAAAATAACGTTTCTATTTTGTTCATCATGTTTTATTTATATTCTCCATATAACGTTTTTCTAAGAATTATAGGTGCGTCCGTTCAATTGCTGTTAGTAACAAAGAACCAGTAACAAAAGTACATTTACCCTCGACTGCACTATTTAAATACGTTTTGTGCTTTTATAATTCCCTTTAAGATGACTTATTCTTGTCGGCACTAACAACAACAGATTGATACGTAACTAGTTTTGCTACTTTTCAAGCACACAATTCTAAACCGACACTACGAACAGCAGACTGCAACTTCTCATATTTACCACTACTACGCTGTCATTTTGGGGTGTTCAAATGTTACATTGTGTGGTTCTGTCGATCTTAACATCGTCGCTTCGTATAGAGAGCCCTCGATGTTCTACAGAGGATTGATATGCCGTATTTTGATTCCGCGTTTTTAAACTGTTGCACTAACCTTTAGATCGCCTGCAAACCATTGTTTTCTCTTCGTCGCCGGCAGCCATTGTCGCTGCTTGTTTCTGCCGCTGTGTGACTATTCATGCTCCTTCTTCTGTTGCTACTGTCTGCCAGCAGCCATTGTTTGGGTCTGCAACATTCTCCGTTGTGCCGCTATGTGTCTCTATGTGTCTCTCTCTTAACGGACTGTTGTCCTCGCTAGCTGAAAATCCAACTTAACTTATAACAAGACTTTCTTTTTGTTTCAAAGGGCCGTTTTTCTTTATTTCTATATAATTAGCCGACCTGAACGAGTCTGTCAACTGAGAGAGAGATCGCTCTAACTTGAGAGGGAGGCCAAGAAGATTCGTCTCTAATCTCTTACTTTTCCGTCATTCGGAAATCTTTTCTCAGCGTCACATTTTTGCGATGTTGACTCTCTCGCTTCTAGACAGTGACTGACTCAAAATCCAATTCAATGTTCCCACGCCAGGGAGTCTTGTTCAAATCTCGTCTAACTCTCGCTTGTCAATACCAGGTGCAAATCTGAACTCTTGACCCCCCGTAACCTTTAAGATCGCATCAGCCGTCGTTCTTGGCGTGGGAAAACACACCCGTAGCCTCGGACGGAATGACTCCGCCATAATCGCGCAAGTCAAACCCATCTCGAATAGATGCGTCCAAGCCATTATCTAACACAAAAAGAAAATTGTAACTCCCTTATTATAATATAAACATTATGCTGCATAATAATAACAATTATGACGTATACAACTAACTCACTAACTTAAATATACATAACTAACACTTATTAAAAACATCGTTATGCAAAACAAGCCATTTGTTTCGTAGAAATTTCAATTGTATTATGCAGGCTGTAATCAGCTTATTTTCCAGCCAACTTCTACATATTAACCATGTTATTATGAGGATAATTCAGTCAATCTTAGCTTAACATATATTTTAACTTCACGTCCAGTTCAATTTTAAAATTATGTCACAAACTTATAAAATCATACGTAAACATCCTCGTTTATTGTTTTTCTTTATATCTTGCTTTTTACAAATACAAAACTTCAAATACTTCTTTTTTCAAATATTACAAATGTGAACAGCTTTTTCGTATACGGAGATAAAAGTTCACACTATTCTCATAACTTTCCTCTAACCATACGGTCTTTGATTTCGATTAAAGTATCACACTTCAAAATATGATAATAGTTTTCGTGTACTGAAAGAAAACCTGCATAAGATTTTCATAACTTGGCCGCCAGCGATCACTACATTTACTTTCATTTTCTTAAATTGAAATCGCTCCAGACAAGGAATTAAGCCGCTTATGTAAGGAGCTAAAAATACTGCGTAAAAGTTGGAAACTAGCCAACGATAAGTGTGAGATGGATAGATTCTGACTCAGAAAACAGCAATACTTCACCCTTTGACAGAAACGTCGTTACTGGAATGTGAGGACTAAAGGACAAAATAAAAGAAACGAGGGGTACGAGGCTGCAGAAAGTAAAGCCAATGTGCACTTTTTACTCTCCTAAAATTTAACACCATTTCGAAGGGTCTTTAAAACTATCATTTCTTGTTTCTCGTAAAAGCATAATCTACACGCGTCGTCTAACTATCTGCATGTTCTGACCCATTGTAATATTTTTAAGTCGTTTATAAGCGATCTTCCGATTTCTTTAAGTTCACAATCATGATTCCATGATTATGTTTAAAATCTGCTTTTTCTGTTATTTAATGTACTTTTGTGATTAGTACACTTTGTTTTACGTTTCAGGGCAGATTTACCTATGCATTACTTTTGTTAATCGGATTTTTATTTTAACATTGGTAAATTATTTTACGTATGAAAAGATCTTTATTAACTATAAATGACGTAACGGTAATTTTAATCTTGGTTCTAATTCGGGGTTCCTCGTCATGGCAAGTAAATTGGGACAAGAGGATCACAAGAAAGAGAAGATTTTAAAAACGAGGAAGTGGAAGGGCATAGAGATGAAAATGGAAATGATCTTTAATTCATTTAACTTGACCTTTCAGTCGCGGGTCAGATGCATTTTTTTACCTGACATATTTTTATAGCTAAGAGCTTTTCTATGAAAATCGAGGAAAGTGGCGGCCAGCCGATGTTTATGGCAAAATCACTACCAGGATAAAACGGGTAGCATTTTACAAACCAAGAGAACCCAGATACAATGACTAAATAAATGAACACCAATTAAAATTACTATTCAAATTGAGAGGGTATCAAAATATTTGGACCTCATTTGTTGAAAGTATGCAAATGTAAATGCCATTATATATTTGGTTATTCTATAGATCTGCGTAATCCCAAACGAGCCAGCATTAATGAGATGTGACAATAATACGATATGTTAGAAGTGGTATTAGTTTTGCGAATAGATGAGAAGAATGTGTTCGTGAAGAACTGGTTGAATCACAAATGTGCAAATTCGGAGTTTTCTTTGTTAACATCTGCGCACATGACGGCCACGTCCATGCATAATGTATACACACATCTATCTATACATACACATACACACACGAACACACACATATATATATTTATATATATATATATATATATATATATATATATATATATATATATATAAAGAAATATATTTACAAACATGTAATGCATGCACGAAAGACACACACAGACACACACACACACACAGACACACACACACACACATATATATATATATATATATATATATATATATATATATATAAAGAGATAGAGAGAATATAGAAAGAAAAAAATTCACATACACATTGCAACCGTCAGCATTTATAATTTTTTTCGACTTCCCAGTCCCCTCAGAATTCTAACGGGACAGTTGCATATTGGAAATGACGAGAAAAAGAAATATTAACCAGCCAAAAAAAAAATATTATAAACAAAGAGAGGGGGGATAAAAAAGGGGGGCAATCAACACACTTAAGTTAAAATCATAAAAAAGAAGGGGAGGGAAATATAAAAAGGTCAGATAATATATTTAAATATTTCGATCCTCTTCTTTTTTGATGATTTTAACTTAAGTGTGTTGCTTGTCCCCCTATTTTCTCTTTTTTTATGCCCCTCTCTTTTTTCCCGTCATTTTTACGATATATAAAATTAAAAAAAGAATTTAATAAACAATTGCATAAATATTATATTTTTATTCAAGTTAAAAAAAGTTTTTAGAAAAAAAAACATGTGGGAGATTAAAATAGCTACTTAATTAATTATAGAGAATATTTTTGATTAACTAAAAAAATATTTATTAAAATACTTTTAATACTATAGATAATGTTCCATACATTATTAATTTAGTTAATTATAAATATGTTAGAAATTGATCATGCGAACAACTTCCGGTTCTTGGGAAAACGGAAGTATAAAGACTAGATTGATAAATAATAGTAAAAAAAAGATACCTAAAATTTGTATTTTTTATCGAATAAAAGATTATTAATTACTATATATATAAATAAAAAATTAATTAAATAAACAATTGCGTAATTATTATATTTTTATTTAGATAAAAAAGCATTTACCGATAACGACGTGGGAGACATTTTTGATTACGGATTGAGACAGCAAGATTAAGTAAGAAAATAATTAGTGTTAAAATAGATAATTAATTAATTATAGAAAAAATATTTATGATTAATTATAAAATATTTTTATAAAAATATTTTAAATACTACAAATAATTTTTTAGATATTATTAAAAACGTTAACAATTGAAGGGTAGAAATTTATAATACCGTGCACTTCCGGTAACTTGGAAAAACGGAAGTAGCCCAGTTTACGAATATGGATACAAAATCTTAAAAGATAAATTTTTTAGCGATAATCCACGACAATTACCCGAAAAATAAATGAAAAATTTTACAAAACAAGAAAGGTTAGTGATATATATTATAGTTTAAGAGATTCTGAATCCGAATATTAGAGGATGAGGAACGATTAAAATATTAACAGTGAAAAATATTAGATGCTTATACGTTGACACAAGTCTCATTAGGAAAAAACTAAAAACAAAAAGGGTTTGATGATGAATACTAATAGTAATTTATGGATTTAATTTGCTTTTCACTGTTTTTTATATGATCAGGATTGAGGATAGCCACACCAATAAATAAATGCATAGGAGCATTTACATGTATCTTGGTGTATGCCGAAACTTTTGTATGCTGTATAAGAAGATAATTCTGTGAAATATGGGAATCTGTCTTTCAAAACATTGGATATCATATAAACTCAAATAAAAAATACATAACATCGCTCTGGCCTATAACTATTCCTCTATGTTATTAAATTTTTATTTGAAAATAATTTTGTTTTTAAATATAAATAGTAAGACATATATAATATATATGGATATATATATATATATACATATATATATACATATATATATATATACATATACGTTTACACATATCTATACATATCTATACATATATAAATATATATACATATATATACACATATATATATATATATATATATATATATATATATATATATATATATATATATATATATATATATATATATATATATACAATATTTATCCAATATTACACACATATTTTTGAACACGACATTTATACACATGACATAACTTTAAAACGTATTGATGTCTATTCTCTGCGGGACTGGTTTGCTCCACGCTATCTTCTGTCTTCTGGCATCCATTTTAGTAGATTATATGCACAGATGGAATTTTCCTCTGGTGTTTATTATTTTTGACAAAGGCAGGTTTCTTTTCTCGAAATATTAAATAAATGATTTTTAATAATCATCCGGACATCATACAAAGAGCTAACACCACACTTGCTGTTATGTAAGATTTTAAGAAAAAATAAATAGTAAATCACATTTCGTATTCGATTTATTATCTTTTTTCATTCCAGCTTACATGCTACCCGGAATTTGCATTGCCCAAAACATACTACTATATATATATATACACTTATATGCATATATATATATATATATATATATATATATATATATATATATATATATGTATATATATATACATATGTATATACATATATATAAATATATATATATATATATATATATATATATACACATATATATTACTATTTCATGTATCCACATGAAATTTCATAAGGAGATATATTTATTTACTCCTCCCGGAGTTAGGCACAAGGCCAGTTTTATCTTACTCCCACAAGTAAGATGTGACCACAGCTTGGGTCGAGAAAGTGGGGTTAAAAGCCAGCGCTCGAGAGGTGAGCACTCTGGCCATTTAAAAATTGCCTGGGCAGCCCCGTCGGCATTCCCCGGTAGGGGCGCCTCAGACAGTAAGCAATAAACTTACTCCTCCCCAAAGAGGGGGGGCGAAGCCTGGGAGGGTGGACCTCCTAGAACTGCACAGGACAGGCGTGCAGTATCCATCGGAACAGATACTACACTTTGATCTTCAGTTTTCAGTATTTACTTCGACAATGCTCGATACATAAGTAGAGCTAAGTAGTAAGTTATGAAAATATATTAATATCAATTAAGCTACATAGAGGCTCCCAAGTTTCGAAAATATTCCGGCTTAAAGGAATTTTTGCCTGAAGATACCCCCGGGGATAAAACGCGAGAGCGTCTGTGTAGCTTAATTGCTATAAATATATTTTCATAACTTACTATATATATATATATATATATATATATATATATATATATATATATATATATATATATATATATATATATATGTGTGTGTGTGTGTGTGTGTGTGTGTGTATGTGTGTGTTAAGTCACACAAAAACATGGTTGGGAAGTTCAATTGTCATTATTCCTATTAATAAAAGATATGTGTCGGAAAATTGATAATAATCGGGTTACTAGCTTGGACGGTAATCATACACATATACAAACATATAAACATACATAGCTTTATATATACAAGTGGGGTTTTGCACAGAATCTATGTCACTTTACGAAGGCAAAAATTAAGATATAATGCATTTAACCCTTATGCCTAAAATGTTTACTCAAATTTTGATAAAAAATACCTAAACATTAAGCGGCAAGTTTAAGGGATTTTAATTGAAATTGAAAGTCCGGAGATCTTGCTTAGTTGGTGTCTAATTACTATGCATCAAATTCAATGCAATCTAGATATTCGTGAATTTTCAATTGAGAGGTTGTGCACATAATAAAAGTAATCGCCTCCTAAAAACTTTAAACATACTCTAAAGAAACCGAAATTTTGGCAATGTTTATTAATTGATGACTAATACTTATTGTTATAAATAAACCAAAAGCTAAATTTCCAAAATTGTTATACTTCCTATTTCCTAAAGTAAAATATATCCGACATTTAGAAACTTGATGTTTATCAGCTGTGTTAAAAATCTATAATGATAGATTTATTAGTTTATATATATATACCCATACGTGAATTTACACATATATATATATATATATATATATATATATATATATATATATATATATATTTGAAAAGTTCATACCTATTTTAAAGCATCCAAATTAAATTTAAGAACAAGAGGCAAAGTAAAATAAAATACCTTTTAAAGCAAGTTTAAAGATACGATATTTATTATTTATTAAAAAAAGAAAAATCAATACCGATTTTTAAAAAATTTTTTATAAACATTCATTTTTAGTTTATAGTACAGATAAATTTCGCCAAGATAGAATTGGCCTCTTTAGTGTAGTTTGTAGATCCGATCTTATTGGACAGCCGGTTTAGTTGTTGCAGTCGGTTTATGAGGTGTTTTTCTTTTCTCACTTTCGGTACGGGATTACGCTTGCACGTGGTATATGTATATATTTGAAAAGTTCATACCTTTTTTAAAGCCTCCAAATTAAATTTAAGTACAAGTGGTTAGGTAAAATAAATTACCTTTTAAAGCAAGTTTAAAGATGCGATTTTTCTTTTTTTGATAATAAAATAATATATCGCATCGTTAAACTTGCTTTAAAAGGTATTTAATATTTAATTTGGATGCTTTAAAAAAGGTATGAACTTTTCAAATATATACATATACCACGTGCAAGCGTAATCTCATACCGAAACTGAGTAAAAAAAACACCTCATAAACCGGCTGCAACAACTAAACCGGCTTTCCAATAAGATCGGATCTACAAACTACACAGAAGAGGCCAATTCAATCTTGGCGAAATTTATCTGTACTATGAACTAAAAATGAAAGTTTATGAAAAATAAGAAAAAAACACGATATCGATTTTTCTTTTTTTAATAATGAAAAAAAAATATCGCATCTTTAAACTTGCTTTAAAAGGTATTTTATTTTACCTTACCGCTTTTTCTTAAATTTAATTTGGATGCTTTCAAAAAGCTATGAACAAAAATAAATTCTATTTCATGCGTAGTATACCAAAAATGAATTCTATTTCAAACGTGATAGACCAAAAATGAATATATATTTCAAGCGTGATAGACAAAAAATGAATTCTATTTCAAACGTGATAGACCAAAAATGAATTCTATTTAAAGCGTGATAGACCAAAAATGAATTCTATTTCAAGCGTGATAGACCAAAAATGAATTCTATTTCAAGCGTGATAGACCAAAAACGAATTCTATTTCAAGCGTGATAGACCAAAAATGAATTCTATTTCAAACGTGATAGACCGAAAATGAATTCAATTTAAAGCGTGATAGACCAACAATGAATTCTATTTAAAGCGTGATAGACAAAAAATGAATTCTATTTCAAGCGTGATAGACCAAAAATGAATTCTATTTCATGCGTGATAGACACAAAATGAATTCTATTTCAAACGTGATAGACACAAAATGACTCCTATTTCAAACGTGATAGACCAAAAAAGACATTCTATTTCAAGCGTGATAAACAAAAAATGAATTCTACTTCAAACGTAATAGACCAAAAATGAATTCTATTTCAAGCGTGATAGACCAAAAACGAATTCTATTTCAAGCGTGATAGACACAAAATGAATTCTATTTTAAGCGTGATAGACCAAAAATGAATTCTATTTCAAGCGTGATAGACCAAAAATGAATTCTATTTAAAGCGTGATAGACCAAAATGAATTCTATTTCAAGCGTGATAGACCAAAAATGAATTCTATTTCAAGCGTGATAGACCGAAAATGAATTCTATTTCATGCGTAATAGACCAAAAATGAATTCTATTTCAAACGTGTTAGACCGAAAAATAATACTATTTCAAGCGTGATAGACCGAAAATGAATTGTATTTCAAAAGTGATAGACCGAAAATGAATTCTATTTCAAACGTGATGGACTAAAATAAATTCTATTTCAAACGTGATAGACGAAAAATGAATTCTATTTATAGCGTGATAGACCAAAAATCAAATTATATTTCAAACGTGATAGACCAAAAATGAATTCTATTTCAAACGTTATAGACCAAAAATGAATTCTATTTCAAGCGTGATAGACAAAAATGAATTCTATTTCAAGCGTGATAGACCTAAAATTAATTCTATTTCAAACGTGATAGACTGAAAATGAATTCTATTTCAAACATGATAGACCATCAATGAATTCTATTTCAAACGTGATAGACCAAAAATGAATTCTATTTCAAGCGTGATAGACCAAAACTGAATTCTATTTCAAGGGTTATAGACCAAAAATGAATTCTATTTAAAACGTAGTAGACCAAAAATGAATTCTATTTCAAGCGTGTTAGACCGAAAACAATACTATTTCAAGCGTGATAGACACAAAATGAATTCTATTTAAAACGTGATAGACACAAAATAGATTCAATTTAAACGTGATAGACCGAAAATGAATTCTATTTCAAGCGTGATAGACAAAATATGAATTCTAGTTCAAACGTGATAGACCAAAAATGAATTGTATTTCAAACGTGATAGACGAAAAATGAATTCTATTTCAAGCGTGATAGACCAGAAATGAATTTTATTTCAAGCGTGATAGACCATCAATGAATTCTATTTAAAACGTGATAGACCAAAAATGAATTCTATTTCAAGCGTGATAGACCAAAAATGAATTCTATTCTAAGCGTGATAGACCAAAAATGAATTCTATTTAAAACGTGATAGACCAAAATGAATTCTATTTCAAGCGTGATAGACCAAAAATGAATTGTATTTCAAACATGATAGACAAAAAATGAATTCTATTTCATGCGTGATAGACCAAAAATTAATTCTATTTCAAACGTGTTAGACCGAAAAATAATACTATTTCAAGCGTGATAGACCGAAAATTAATTCTATTTCAAACGTGATAGACCGAAAATGAATTCTATTTCAAACGTGATAGAGTGAAATGAATTTTATTTCAAACGTGATAGACGAAAAATGAATTCTATTTCAAGCGTGATAGACCAAAAATCAATTCTATTTCAAACGTGATAGACAGAAAATGAATTCTATTTCATGCATGATAGACAAACAATGAATTCTATTTCAAGCGTGATAGACCAAAAATGAATTCTATTTCAAGCGTGATAGACACAAAATGAATTCTATTTCAAACGTGATAGACCGAAAATGAATTCTGTTTCAAGCGTGATAGACCAAAAATGAATTCTATTTCAAGCGTGATAGACCAAAAATGAATTCTATTTCAAACGTGATAGACAGAAAATGAATTCTATTTCAAGCGTGAGAGACTAAAAATGAATTCTATTTCAAGCGTGATAGATCAAAAATGAATTCTATTTCAAACGTGATAGACCGAAAATGAATTCTATTTCAAGCGTGATAGACCAAAAATTAATTCTATTTCAAGCGTGATAGACCAAAAATAAATTCTATTTAAAGCGTGATAAACGAAAAATGAATTCTATTTCAAGCGTGATAGACCAAAAATGAATTGTATTTCAAACGTGTTAGACCGAAAAATAATACTATTTCAAGCGTGATAGACCGAAAATGAATTCTATTTCAAAAGTGATAGACCGAAAAGTAATTCTATTTCAAACGTGATGGACTAAAATAAATTCTATTTCAAACGTGATAGACCAAAAATGAATTCTATTTAAAGCGTGATAGACCAAAAGTCAATTATATTTCAAACGTGATAGACCAAAAATCAATTGTATTTCAAACGTGATAGACCTAAAATGAATTCTATTTCAAGCGTGATAGACCAAAAATGAATTCTATTCCAAACGTGATAGACCAAAAATTGATTCTATTTCAAGCGTGATAGACCAAAAATGAATTCTATTTCAAGCATGATAGACTATAATTGAATTCTATTTCAAGCGTTATAGAGCAAAAATGAATTCTATTTCTAAGCGTGATAGACCAAAAATGAATTCTATTTCAAGCGTAATAGACCAAAAATGAATTCTATTTAAAACGTGATAGACCAAAAATAAATTCTATTTCAAGCGTCATAGACCAAAAATGAATTCTCTTTCAAGCGTCATCAACAAAAAATGAATTCTATTTCAAACGTGATAGACCGAAAATGAATTCTATTTCAAACGTGATAGACCAAAAATGAATTCTATTTAAAGCGTGATAGACCAAAAATGAATTCTATTTCAAGCGTGATAGACCGAAAATGAATTCTATTTTAACCGTGATAGACCAAAAATGAATTCTATTTCAAATGTAATAGACCGAAAATGAGTTTTATTTCAAGCGTGCTAGACCAAAAATAAATTTAGTTTTCAAGCGTGATAGACCAAAAATGAATTCTATTTCAAGCGTGATAGATCAAAAATGAATTCTATTTCAAGCGTGATAGACCATAAATAAATTCTGGTTCAAGCGTGATAGACCAAAAAGTAATTCTATTTCATGCGTTATAGACCGAAAATGAATTCTACTTCAAAAGTGATAGACCGAAAATGAATTCTATTTCAAGCGTGATAGACCAAAAAGGAATTCTATTTCAAGCGTTATAGACAGAAAATGAATTCTATTTCAAGCGTGATTAACAAAAAATGAAGTCTATTTCAAACGTGATAGACCAAAAATGAATTCTCTTTCAAGCGTGATAGACAAAAAATGAATTCTATTTCAAACGTGATAGACCGAAAATGAATTCTATTTCAAGCGTGATAGACCAAAAATGAATTCTATTTCAAGCGTGATAGACCAAAAATGAATTTTATTTCAAACGTGATAAACCAAAAATGAATTCTATTTCAAGCGTGATGGAACAAAAATGAATTCTATTTCAAGCGTGATATACCAAAAATGAATTCTATTTCAAGCGTGATAGACCAAAAATGCATTCTATTTCAAGCGTGATAGACAAAAAATGAATTCAATTTAAAGCGTGATAGACCAACAATGAATTCTATTTAAAGCGTGATAGACAAAAAATGAATTCTATTTCAAGCGTTATAGACCAAAAATGAATTCTATTTCATGCGTGATAGACCAAAAATGAATTCTATTTCAAGTGTGATAGACCAAAAATGAATTCTATTTCAAGCGTGATAGACCGAAAATGAATTCTATTTCAAGCGTGATGGAGCGAAAATGAATTCTATTTCATGCGTGATAGACCAAAAATGAATTCTATTTCAAACGTGTTAAACCGAAAACAATACTATTTCAAGCGTGATAGACACAAAATGAATTCTATTTCAAAAGTGATATACACAAAATGAATTCTATTTCAAACGTGATAGACTAAAATGAATTCTATTCTAAGCGTGATAGACAAAAAATGAATTTTACTTCAAACGTGATAGACCAAAATTGAATTCTATTTCAAGCGTGATAGACCAAAAACGAATTCTATTTCAAGCGTTATAGACCAAAAATGAATTCTATTTCAAGCGTGATAGACCAAAAATGAATTCTATTGCAAGCGTGATAGACCAAAAATGAATTCTATTTCAAGCGTGATAGACCAAAAATCTATTCTATTTAAAGCGTGATAGACCAAAAATGAATTCTATTTCAAGCGTGATAGACCAAAAATGAATTCTATTTCAAGCGTGATAGACCGAAAATGAATTCTATTTCATGCGTGATAAACCAAAAATGAATTCTATTTCAAACGTGTTAGACCGGAAAAAAATAATACTATTTCAAACGTGATAGACCGAAAATGAATTCTACTTCAAAAGTGATAGACCGAAAATGAATTCTATTTCAAACGTGATGGACTAAAATAAATTCTATTTCAAACGTGATAGACGAAAAATGAATTCTATTTCAAGCGTGATAGACCAAAAATCAATTATATTTCAAACGTGATAGACCAAAAATGAATTGTATTTCAAACGTGATAGACCAAAAATGAATTCTATTTCAAGCGTGATAGACCAAAAATGAATTCTATTTCAAGCGTGATAGAACAAAAATTAATTCAATTTCAAACGTGATAGACCGAAAATGAATTCTATTTCAAGCATGATAGACCATCAATAAATTCTATTTCAAACGCGATAGACCAAAAATGAATTCTATTTCAAGCGTGATAGACCAAAACTGAATTCTATTTCAAGGATTCTAGACCAAAAATGAATCTTATTTAAAACGTGATAGACCAAAAATGAATTCTATTTCTAGCGTGATAGACCAAAAATGAATTGTATTTCAAACATGATAGACAAAAAATGAATTCTATTTCATGCGTGATAGACCAAAAATTAATTCTATTTCAAACGTGTTAGACCGAAAAATAATACTATTTCAAGCTCGATAGACCAAAAATGAATTCTCTTTCAAGCGTCATAGACAAAAAATGAATTCTATTTCAAACGTGATAGACCGAAAATGAATTCTATTTCAAACGTGATAGACCAAAAATGAATTCTATTTCAAGCGTGATAGACCAAAAATGAATTCTATTTCAAGCATGATAGACTATAATTGAATTCTATTTTAAGCGTTATAGAGCAAAAATGAATTCTATTTCTAAGCGTGATAGACCAAAAATGAATTCTATTTCAAGCGTAATAGACCAAAAATGAATTCTATTTAAAACGTGATAGACCAAAAATAAATTCTATTTAAAGCGTGATAGACCAAAAATGAATTCTCTTTCAAGCGTCATAGACAAAAAATGAATTCTATTTCAAACGTGATAGACCGAAAATGAGTTTTATTTCAAGCGTGATAGACCAAAAATAAATTTAGTTTTCAAGAGTGATAGACCAAAAATGAATTCTATTTCAAGCGTGATAGAGCATGAATGAATTCTTGTTCAAGCGTGATAGACCAAAAAGTAATTCTATTTCAGGCGTGATAGACACAAAATGAATTCTATTTCAAGCGTGATAGACCAAAAATGAATTCTATTTCAAGCGTGATAGACCGAAAATGAATTCTATTTCAAGCGTGATAGACCAAAAATGAATTCTATTTCAAGCGTTATAGACAGAAAATGAATTCTATTTCAAGCGTGATTAACAAAAAAGGAAGTCTATTTCAAACGTGATAGACCAAAAATGAATTCTCTTTCAAGCGTGATAGACAAAAAATGAATTCTATTTCAAACGTGATAGACCGAAAATGAATTCTATTTTAAGCGTGATAGACCAAAAATGAATTCTATTTCAAGCGTGATAGACCAAAAATTAATTCTATTTCAAACGTGATAGACCAAAAATGAATTCTATTTCAAGCGTGATAGACCAAAAATGAATTCTATTTCAAGCGTAATAGAGCAAAAATTAATTATATTTCAAGCGTGATAGACCAAAAATGAATTCTATTTCAAGCGTGATAGACCAAAAATGTATTCAATTTAAAGCGTGATAGACCGACAATGAATTCTATTCTAAGCGTGATAGACCAAAAATGAAGTCTATTTCAAGCGTGATAGACCAAAAATGAATTCTATTTCAAGCGTGATAGACCAAAAAGGAATTCTATTTAAAGCGTGATAGACCAAAAATGAATTCTATTTCAAGCGTGATAGACCAAAAATGAATTATATTTCAAGCGTGATAGACCGAAAATGAATTCTATTTCATGCGTGATAGACCAAAAATGAATTCTATTTCAAACGTGTTAGACCGGAAAAAAATAATACTATTTCAAGCGTGATAGACCGAAAATGAATTCTACTTCAAAAGTGATAGACCGAAAATGAATTCTATTTCAAACGTGATGGACTAAAATAAATTCTATTTCAAACGTGATAGACGAAAAATGAATTCTATTTCAAGCGTGATAGACCGAAAATCAATTATATTTCAAACGTGATAGACCAAAAATGAATTGTATTTCAAACGTGATAGACCAAAAATGAATTCTATTTCAAGCGTGATAGACCAAAACTGAATTCTATTTCAAGGGTTATAGACCAAAAATGAATTCTATTTCAAACGTGATAGACGAAAAATTAATTCTATTTCAAGCGTGATAGACCAAAAATGAATTGTATTTCAAACGTGATAGACAGAAAATGAATTCTATTTCATGCATGATAGACAAAAAATGAATTCTATTTCAAGGGTGATAGACCAAAAATGAATTCTATTTCAAGCGTGATAGACACAAAATGAATTCTATTTCAAACGTGATAGACCGAAAATGAATTCTATTTCAAGCGTGATAGACCAAAAATTAATTCTATTTCAAGCGTGATAAACCAAAAATGAATTCTATTTCAAGCGTGATAGACCAAAAATGAATTCTATTTCAAGCGTGATAGACCAAAAACGAATTCTATTTCAAACGTGATAGACCGTAAATGAATTCTATTTCAAGCGTGAGAGACCAAAAATGAATTCTATTTCAAGCGTGATAGACCAAAAATGAATTCTATTTCAAACGTGATAGACCGAAAATGAATTCTATTTCAAGCGTGATAGACCAAAAATTAATTCTATTTAAAGCGTGATAGACCAAAAATGAATTCTATTTCAAGCGTGATAGACCAAAAATGAATTGTATTTCAAACGTGTTAGACCGAAAAATAATACTATTTCAAGCGTGATAGACCGAAAATGAATTCTATTTCAAAAGTGATAGACCGAAAAGTAATTCTATTTCAAACGTGATGGACTAAAATAAATTCTATTTAAAACGTGATAGACGAAAAATGAATTCTATTTCAAGCGTGATAGACTAAAAGTCAATTATATTTCAAACGTGATAGACCAAAAATCAATTGTATTTCAAACGTGATAGACCTAAAATGAATTCTATTTCAAGCGTGATAGACCAAAAATGAATTCTATTCCAAACGTGATAGACCAAAAATTGATTCTATTTCAAGCGTGATAGACCAAAAATGAATTCTATTTCAAGCATGATAGACTATAATTGAATTCTATTTTAAGCGTTATAGAGCAAAAATGAATTCTATTTCTAAGCGTGATAGACCAAAAATGAATTCTATTTCAAGCGTAATAGACCAAAAATGAATTCTATTTCAAACGTGATAGACCAAAAATAAATACTATTTCAAGCGTGATAGACCAAAAATGAATTCTCTTTCAAGCGTGATAGACAAAAAATGAATTCTATTTCAAACGTGATAGACCGAAAATAAATTCTATTTCAAACGTGATAGACCGTAAATGAATTCTATTTCAAGCGTGATAGACCAAAAAGGAATTCTATTTCAAGCGTGATAGACCGAAAATGAGTTTTATTTCAAGCGTGATAGACCAAAAATAAATTCAGTTTTCAAGCGTGATAGACCAAAAATGAATTCTATTTCAAGCGTGATAGATCAAAAATGAATTCTATTTCAAGCGTGATAGACCATAAATGAATTCTGGTTCAAGCGTGATAGACCAAAAAGTAATTCTATTTCATGCGTGATAGACAAAAAATGAATTCTATTTCAAGCGTGATAGACGAAAAATGAATTCTATTTCAAACGTGATAGACCGAAAATGAATTCTATTTCAAGCGTGATAGACCAAAAAGGAATTCTATTTCAAGCGTTATAGACAGTAAATGAATTCTATTTCAAGCGTGATTAACAAAAAATGAAGTCTATTTCAAACGTGATAGACCGAAAATGAATTCTATTTCAAACGTGATAGACCAAAAATGAATTCTATTTCAAGCGTGATAGACCAAAAATGAATTCTATTTCAAACGTGATAGACCAAAAATGAATTCTATTTCAAGCGTGATAGACCAAAAATGAATTCTATTTCAAACGTGATAGACCGAAAATGAGTTTTATTTCAAGCGTGATAGACCAAAAATAAATTTAGTTTTCAAGCGTGATAGACCAAAAATGAATTCTATTTCAAGCGTGATAGATCAAAAATGAATTCTATTTCAAGCGTGATAGACCATAAATGAATTCTGGTTCAAGCGTGATAGACCAAAAAGTAATTCTATTTCATGCGTGATAGACAAAAAATTAATTCTATTTCAAGCGTGATAGACCAAAAATGAATTCTATTTCAAGCGTGATAGACCGAAAATGAATTCTATTTCAAGCGTGATAGACAAAAAAGGAATTCTATTTCAAGCGTTATAGACAGAAAATGAATTCTATTTCAAGCGTGATTAACAAAAAATGAAGTCTATTTCAAACGTGATAGACCAAAAATGAATTCTCTTTCAAGCGTGGTAGACAAAAAATGAATTCTATTTCAAACGTGATAGACCGAAAATGAATTCTATTTCAAGCGTGATAGACCAAAAATGAATTCTATTTCAAACGTGATAGACCAAAAATGAATTCTATTTCAAACGTGATAGACCAAAAATGAATTCTATTTCAAGCGTGATAGACCGAAAATTAATTCTATTTCAAGCGTGATAGACCAAAAATGAATTTTATTTCAAGCGTGATAGACCAAAAATGAATTGTGGTTCCATCCTTTGTTATACTTTATGCATTTTCATCATGGTTACAAAAACATTAGTAAGTCGTGAGACTGCATGCCTCGTGCTGACAACATAAGGATGTGCCAAAGTCTTATCTAGGCTTTACTTGTATCAAGTATTCTCGAAGTTATGCCATTGATATCCTTGATAACACTAAACCTACTTATCCGACTTGGCTGTAATTTTGCATAGCGGTTGCCGGTATCAAGGAACATCTGATCCATACAGAAAATATGGACAAATCGAGTGTCTACACTGAACATAACCGAAGTTATCGCCCTTGACTTTCATCTTTTCCACAACCTTGACCTAGTTATCCTAAAATAAAATCATTTCTAAGTCACATCATGGCCTATCTTTTTATCAAGTTTAGTGAATATTGGTAAAGTCATGTGGACGCTAGGCTGGACACAAACAAACAAGATCGACCGAAAACATAACCGCCGCCTTCACGGAGATTTAAAAAAATGGGTACTCTTATAACTGACGCACCATGTTTCCGTGACTTCGCGTCGTCAACGTTCGGGCAAGTCTCGGAATCGCACGAGAGTCGACGTAACTATTAACCAAGCAGCCGATAACTTTTGGAAGAAATTAATCGCGTTCAATAATAAGAATTTCTTTTCATAATCTCTGTCAGCTCGTTGAATTTCTCGAAGGACTAATTGAGTTTTTTGAAAAGAATGTCAAAAAATATACATTGTAAAGAAATAAAAGAAATGCAACATTTGCTTAACAAATCAAACAAAACTCATTATTTGAAACTTTCAGGTGCACGAATCAAAAAAACATTACATTTAAAAACATTTGATTAGCAATGGTTTTTTTGGCAAAACAAACAAACAAAAATAAACATCTAATTAATAACAGTTGTTTAGCTATGGTTTGTTCGTTCTGTATTCTTATATATGTATTTTAGTTTGGTTTTCTTAGTCGTAATTTATCGGCTGCCAGTTTTAAATTCAGGGTTCGGCAGTTTTCGCCTCGTCAACTCTCGGGCGCTTCCGTAACCTTCCCGAACGTTGATGACGCGAAGTCACGGGAACATGGTGGGTCATATATAAAAGTACCAACAAATGTTACAAACCAATGCAATTGCTATGAGCTGTAGATGTGTTTCTGTAAGCTGCTGTCGTCTCTTGTAACATTAAATGCAGAAATATTGTTACAGAACAATGGTGATCATATACGTTCTCGTAAAATTCTCTTCTGCTGTCTACTTATCTTGAGATCTGAGCAGATCTCAAGATAAAGTAGACAGCAGAAGAGAATTTCAGACGACAATACTATATTCCAGTTCAGCCTCTTATTTCTTTTTATGATGACATTCACGTACTTGGGCAGTCAAACCATCTTCAACGATTTGAAAATCCATCCAGGTGACACCATGCCATTACTTCTAGCTGCTGATAGAAAGTCTCTGCCATGATTCCTATCAATAACTCGCCCATTTGTGGTAGGCAGGCGATATGGTAGTTCGTTGGGTCTCTGAAAATAAGCAACTAACCCTAACTCTAAACCCAACCCCAACCCCAACCCCAACCCCAAGCCTAACCCTAACCATAACCCTAACCCTAACCCTAACCCTAACCCTAAACCCAACCCCAACCCCAACCCCAACCCCAAGCCTAACCCTAACCCTAACCCTAACCCTAACCCTAACCCTAACCCTAAACCCAACCCCAACCCCAACCCCAACCCCAACCCCAAGCCTAACCCTAACCCTAACCCTAACCCTAACCATAACCATAACCCTAACCCTAACCCTAACCCTAACCCTAAACCCAACCCCAACCCCAACCCTAACCCTAACCCTAACCCCAACCCCAACCCTAACCCTAACCCTAACCCTCTGACTATCTACTCTAAAACATAACTTTGCAGTCTTTATTTACTCCCCCAACGAGGGCAATATTAGACACAATGTCGGTTTTAATATGAGAATAATCCAGCTTCGAAAAAGGGCACTGATTCAGGACAAAAATAAAAATTACCTCAGTCTATAAGAGACTCCTTCACCGACCGAGGACAGAACAGATACTAGATTTTGAATTATTTATTTGAGAAAATTAGGCACAAGGCCATCAAAAGTGTGAGTAAGTGAGATTCGTTGATCGTCCAACCCTAAGAACGTGAAAATAATCCTTGCGTTCGTTTAGTAAAAATTTGAATCTAGCGGGTATTCCAGTCATCCACTTAAACAAGTCGTCCTATTAATATTATGAGTATGTACTCACTGTGCGCCATCACACAGGACATCAGTTTTTTTTGTTTAAATGGAAATCGCTCTAGACAAATCATGAAGAAACTTGATGTTAGGAACTGAAAAAATACCACTTCAAGGTCAAAAACTAGTCAATGATAAGTGTTATATAGATAGATTCTGACACAGAAAACAGCAATTCTCCCCCCTTTGTCAGAAACATCGTTCATAGAATGTAAGGACTAAAGAACAAAATAAGGGAAGCGAGAGTTACGAGACTGCCGAAAGTAAACCCAAGCTCTACTTTCTACTCTCCTTATTAGTCACTGATAATAACCGGTGGTGTTTCCCGGAGTCTGAGTGACAACAAGTTTCTCCAGATTTCTAGTACTATCTACCTTATTCGATAACCATAGCAAATGATTTGCGTTATCGCAACGGTCGCTTAGCATTGATTTATCGCTGATAATGAACATATTTAAGTGGTATGAGTGACAACCAGCCTCTTTAGGGCCCCAGTATCCTACGCACCCTTTCAGTATATGTCTAGTTTTTTTGTGCCTCCCCTTCTCAGTATTTCCACCCTCCCTGGCCCTTCACGAGTATTTTCTGTCGTATAAGCCGAGGCTGATGCTATCACATTGTTGTTGTATTTTTTGGAGTTCATGAAATTACTTTCATTTTAAGTTCAATTGGGTTCACGTGTTAGCAGAATTCACGATTTCGCAGTTTTTGTTCTTTTTGTTGCCTATTATGACACCCGGCCTCTTTTCTTGGATGAGTTTATCTATCTCAGATAATTTTGTGATTTTCGTTTTCCAGTAGTGTCTCCAGATTTTGTTTGTACGATTTGTCTGCATGTTAAACGTTCAGTCGTTTGCATAGTTCCCAGTGGACTGCCTTCTACACACAATCGTGCATGAGTGTTGTATTCTTTTGGGGCTAGCTTGCTGCATTCACTTATTATGTGGTTTACCATTTCGTCTATTTGGCCACAGAGTCTGCATTTACTGTTTTCATGCTTTTTGTCTATTTTTGCTTTAATATATGTAGCTCTAACTGCATTGTTCTGTGCAGCTGTCAGTAGCGATTCTGTTTCCCTGTTTTATTATTATTATTTGTACTCACTAGGAGTTCTCACACAGGTCATCAGTGATTGCTCACCGACAACGGGTGGTATTCCTTCGAGTCTGACACAACAAGTCTCCCCAGATTTCCAGTATTCTCCACCTCTTTTCGATAGCCACCGCAAATAACCTTGCAGTATCGCAACAGCCGTTTACCATTGATTTCTCGCTGGTAAGAACAATTGGTCTTTTCAAAGAAATAAAAGAAAAGATGCAATAAGGCATGAGAGGAGAATAAGAGCGATATAATGGGCGGGGAGAGAAACGAAGTAGGTCAAAGGAGAAAGAAAGAACGTGGAGAAGAGAGAGAAGATTACAAAGAGAAAGACTGATAGTGAGAGAGAGAGAGAGAGGGGGGGGAGACGAAAAGAAATTGAAAAAGGAATCAAAGAAAGATGTATAGAGAGTAAGAAAATAGAATACAAATTGAGATAAAGATAGGAAGAAAGAAAGAAACAGATAGAAATAGTAACAGAGGGAGGGAGAGACCCAGAGAGATGAAGAGAAGGAAATAGAACAGAGACAAAGAAGGAACATCCAAGAGAGAGAGAGAGAGAGAGAAAGAGAGAGAGAAAGAGAGAGAGAAAGAGAGAGAGAAAGTGAGAGAGAGAGAAAGAGAGAAAAGGGTGGAGGAATCAAATAAAAGTTTAAGAAGGAAAGATAAGTAACGTGATAGAACTAAAGACGACCGACAGACAGACAGAAAGAGACAGAAAGAGATAGAAAGAGACAGACAGACAGATTATGATAGAGAAAGAGAGTGACATAATGCGATAATAGAGAAAAAAGAGAAGAGAGCGAACAAGGAAGAGAGCGAATTAGAAAAAAAAGAATGTTAAGTAATAAATAAAGAAAGAAAGGGTTAGAGAGAGAGAGAGAGAGAGAGAGAGAGAGAGAGAGAGAGAGAGAGAGAGAGAGAGGGGGGAGCATAATTTCGAAAGCAACGTAGATAGTACGGGGGGGGGGCGGCAGAGGGGCGACTGTGCGTCTGCGTCTTTATCTCGACTTAGTATCTGACCAGATGGTGTCGACGATGCCGTCAAAAGTAACAGAGGTACCGGTGCGGTTTCGGTTGGCGGGATGAGGTCGGTCGGGAGGTCGGGGGTCGTCTCTCTCTGTGACGGCATCAGTTAGTAGCGGGGTGGAGAGAAGGGCTGGGAAGGGTGGGGCTGCAGTGTTAAACGTTTTATATTGCTTGCAATCCGCCATTTTTATTTAAGAGAGAGAGAGAGAGAAAGAGAGTTAGGGAAAGAGAGAGAGAGAGAGAGAGAGAGAGAGAGAGAGAGAGAGAGAGAGAGAGAGAGAGAGAGAGAGAGAGAGACCGGGAACAACCAGTCCAAAGTTAATGCTCGGATCAAAGTCAGTCGAAATCGTGCATTGGGGATTCTTGCTCATCGCTTCTTCTATTTTTCTTTTCTTTTTTTGTTTCTTGGCGAAAGGGAGGCGGCGGATAAATTGTATTTGAAAAAGATGAAAAGCCATCGAGCGGGGGGGAGCGGGATATTCATGGTTGGAGTCAAAACGGTAGAGGCGTAAGCGTGGGTAGAGTGTGTGAGTGGGTGCGTGGCTGGTTTTGTTGTGTTTGTTTTTTTCTTCGCATTGGCGCATGCGCGTCGATAAAAGTAAACGGGGGCTATTTCTCTCATAATCCCCCCTTTTTTCGTACTCAGCATTTCGTCTATTTTTATCGGTCTACGAATATCTACACGTTTGTTCATCTATTTTCGTCTCTGTCTGTCTGTCTCTCTGTCTGTCTCTTTTTGTATGTCTCTCTTTCTGTCTGTATCTCTTTCTGTCTGTATCCCTTTCTCTCTCTGTGTCTGTCTTTATCTCTTTCTCTCTCTCTCTCTCTCTGTCTTCATCGTTTTCTCTCTCTGTCTGTCTGTATCTCTTTCTCTCTCTCTCTCTCTGTCTGTCTTTATCTCTTTCTCTCTCTCTCTCTCTCTGTCTTTATCGTTTTCTCTCTCTGTCTGTCTGTATGTCGTTTTCTCTCTCTTTGTCTTTATCGCTTTGTCTCTCTCTCTGTCTGTATCTCTTTTACACTCTGTCTGTCTTTATCGTTTTCTCTGTCTGTCTTCATCGTTTTCTCTCTCTCTCTCTCTGTCTTTATCTCTTTCTCTCTTTGTCTGTCTTTATCTCTTTCTCTCTCTCTCTCTCTGTCTGTATCTCTTTCTCTCTCTGTCTGTCTTTATCGCTTTCTCTCTCTCTCTCTCTCTGTATCTCTTTTACTCTCTGTCTGTCTGTATCTCTTTCTCTCTCTCTCTGTCTTTCTCTTTCTCTCTCTCTGTCTGTCTTTATCGATTTCTCTCACTGTCTGTCTGTCTCTCTTTCTCTCTCTCTCTGTGTCTTTGCCGCTTTCTCTCTCTGTCTGTCTGTCTTTCTCTCTCTCTCTCTCTCTGTATCTCTTACTCTCTCTGTCTCTCTTTGTCGCTTTCTCTGTCTGTCTGTCTTTGTCGCTTTCTCTGTTTGTCTGTCTTTCTCTGTCTGTCTCTCTTTCTCTCTTTCTCTCTCTCTGTCTGTATCTCTTTCTCTCACTGTTTGTCTGTATCTCTTTCTCTGTCTGTCTGTCTCTCTTTCTCTCTCTCTCTCTCTCTGTCTTCGTCGCTTTCTCTGTCTGTCTCTCTTTCTCTCTTTCTCTCTCTCTGTCTGTATCTCTTTCTCTCACTGTTTGTCTGTATCTCTTTCTCTGTCTGTCTGTCTGTCTCTCTTTCTCTCTCTCTCTCTCTCTCTCTCTCTCTGTCTTCGTCGCTTTCTCTGTCTGTCTGTCTTTCTCTCTTTCTCTCTGTCTGTCTGTCTCTCTTTCTGTCTCTGTCTGTCATTATCGTTTTTTTCTGTCTGTCTGTCTGTCTGTCTGTCTGTCTTTATCTCTTTCTCTCTCTTTCTCTCTTTCTCTCTGTCTGTCTGTATATCCTTCTCTCACTGTCTGTCTTTATCTTGTTCTCTCTGTCTGTCTGTCTCTCTTTCTCTCTCTCTCTCTGTCTTTATATATATAGATATATACAAGGTGATTGGAAAGTAACGCCCTATACTTGTAAGTTATACTTGTAAGTTATTACTGAAATAGGAAATGAATCAGGGGGAGCGATGTTTTTGACAAAGGGGGAAAAATGCTGTTTTCTGGGTCGGCTGCTTTTTTTAATACCCTCATAGTATTCATCACCATTTATCTTCTACTCTATCTATCTTGTTGGCCCTAATCTTCGAGTGGGTTTTTAGCATTGATCAGTAAAAAAAAAAAAAAAAAAAAAAAAGAAATAAGATAAAAAACTTGTGAAATCAGTTGATGTGGTTTCCAGGCAGCTTCATAAACGGGTGTTAATTGCTGGCATGTCGAATTTTGAATAAGTCCCATGCTTTCTTGCATACGTTTATTTTTAAAATTATATTTCAGTAATATATTACGAGAACTTAATAATAGGGTGTTACTTTCTAATCACCATTATTATCACTATTATAATACTTCTTCTCCCACTTATGATTTTATGTTTACTGATTACACCTACACACACACACACACACACACACATATATATATATATATATATATATATATATATATATATATATATATATATATATATATATATATAAGGTTAATACAACAAAAGATATAAGAGGCAACTAATATCTTTAATTAGTGAACATCCGGATAAAAATGAAGTTCAATATACTGGATAGAGCATTAATAGCATTATATGAAGTGAAAGAATAAAATAAGGTGCGAATCAAATTTTATTACAATTCAAAGTTCAAGCAAAGTAATTGCAAGTCCTTTGAAAACACATGGGTTACGGACTTTCAATTACTTTGCTTGAACTTTGAATTGTAATAAAATTTGATTCGCAACTTATTTTATTCTTTCATTTCATCTAATGCTATATATATATATATATATATATATATATATATATATATATATATATATATATATATATAAAAAATAAAATAAAATGTAAAATGACGTCCCAGACACTAGATGATTAATTTCTATAAGGAATAGGTTTAATAATAAATATTTTTAGAAACAGTATTTTGAATAAATAGTTTCTATATTAAGATTTTTTCTTAATGGAAGGGAGTTTTCTGCGGGATTGACATTCAACTCGTCGTGTGTTTGTTTCGAAGGGTAATAAATCAACAATTGAAATAAGACTCTTTGAACTCGGACGAACATTTGTGTTGACTTTTCTTTGTGAGAAGTTGGATTTAGAATTCCCATACTATCATTGGATTGGAATGGTAACTTGTGAGCGGTATCTTGAATGACTTAGTTCTTTTGTTTTCTTGTGGGGGGGGGATTTATTCATCATTGTACCGGCCGACGTGAAAGTGTATTATCGCACATTGTTCCGGTTTTGTGGTTTTATTGAATGTATTTGGGACCGATTATTTGCTTGTTGGCTTGGTGGAAGAAATAATGCACGAGCTACTTTTCTAAGACTTTTCTAGGACTTTCTTTTTTTATCGTTGTTCTTCCTTGATTTTTAAGTTTGACTTTTATTTTTATTTTTATTTTTTTCCTCTTCTCTTCTTAAGTGACCTCAACTATTACAACGCCACATTGTGTTTTGTCGGCAGTTGAAACCAGTATTCCAGACATTTAATTTCCCTGATGATCTGCCAAGCAAGTAACTGCTTGGTAGTGAAACACGTGTAGGAAAAAAACATTTAATTTGAATAAATAGTATTTGTAAGAAAAAATATCTTTAATGGTGATCATTGGTGTCTTGAAAGGAATGCTTTGGTAAGCCTTCATAAAATCACACATATATATATATATATATATATATATATATATACTTTACAATAGCTCTGGTTGATCTAAAAATCAACCATAGAGTTGATAGTAATATTCTTTCAATGCACCTATATCTACCATTTATAGATCAAACATGACTGACGAGCGATAAGACAGATAATACCTGCCAATTTTTTCGCCAGGTTCGTTTTTTGTCGCGAAACCATGGTATCATGAGATCTAAACTTCTGTAAAATCAGAAATATATATATATATATATATATATATATATATATATATATATATATATATATATATATATATATAGTAAGTAGTAATATTACACACTTAAACAATATTAGGTTTAAAGCTCCTAAGATTCACGTTAGAATTATGTAGTGGCATAACGGTTATGGGTGTTGATTAAAAATCAGTTTAAAGTAACTAACTAAGAATAACCTAAAAATGAACACTTCTTTCTGGTCCTGGCTGATGGAACGAAAACAGTCTACCCCCGTGGATTAAATAAAGAGTTCATTTTAGAAATTTCGGACAGATTTCTGAGTTCAACATAAAAATTCTCGAGTTCGAAATGATGCACCTGAAGAATGTCGGAGGTTACATCGGCCGAAACGCTGTGAAAATGGCAACCAAGAAGTAGTCCGAATAAGCAAAAATATACAAATCATGAAGATGTTATTGATACTTTACGCCGACTCAACGCTTTGATATGTTTTGAATATCCTAATTTTTTTTTTAGGGGGGGGGGGGGATTCTTATATTTATAAACTCTTAGATTATCGGTAGATTTCGATAACAAACGAAAAAGCGGGAGAAAGCAGATACTTTTTAAAAGACAGCGGAGAAACGCGCAGAGAACGTTTTTCGTATTGTTCCAGGAAGTCGTTGGCAATTTTAAATTAAGCAACGCTGGATGGCATCACAGAACAAAATCACTTTACGTTAAGCATTTTAAAATGTTACCACTGGTTTCATATGTGGTGTTGTTAATTTTAGGTTGTTGTGTTTTTATGTAGATAGCTTCGAGTATTTAAACATTTTTTTAATTGGTTTCGGAATGTATAATTTTAGCGTTACTAACAAGAATTTGTCTTAAATCGGAGGGAGGGCAGTTCTGTTTTTGTAGATGTTGGTAAATTAAGCTAAAGTTTACATTATTTACTATAAGAAATTTAAAACCCAAAATATTGTAGTAAAAAGCAATTCCTCCCCAACTTAAAACCTACTAGTTTTACATGTTACGTATTACATCAGGGGCGGGCAACCTTTTCAGAATGAGGGCCAGATGAGACTTTTGGAAGGAGATCGCGAGCCGGAGTGAAAAACGAAATCTCAGAATTACTATATTTTGTTTACATGAATAAATTGTACAAAAATTGCATTGAACACTCTACAAATCTGATATTTTTTCTCAAGAGACTTCTGTATGTGATGTTATAAAAGGCGCCGACGAAGAGTCATTTTGGAATCATAAAAAATAATGACGGGGAAGTAGCAAGTTGATCCAGCATTCGTTTTGACACACCTCACATACGTTATCTGTTTCATGTCCTTTCGTCGTCTCTCGCTTCCTCTTTGCCTCTCTCTTTCTCTTTTTCTATTTTTATCTCAGGCCAAAGATTTGAAATTAATAGTTAAAGAAAAATGAAATATACATGCATCATCGCTCGCTGATATTCATACATTTTTATGCCATTGTAAATCTTAATTGAAACCTACTTTTACGTCTATGTCACAAAATGATATGAGTTTTACTGGGAGGTCCGCGGGCCGGATTGCAATAATAAAGCATAGCAGGGTGGCGGGCCGGACGCTAAGCCTTCACGGGTCGGATGTGGCCCACGGGCTTGAGGTTGCCCGCCCCTGTATTACATGATCGTGTTATTGATTCGAGAAAATGTCTAAAATTTTAGTCTGAAGTTAAGGTATCTGATAAGAAATAGAAAGTCGGTTAATCTAATTTAATTAGTTTCTAATGAGTGTGTATCAAATTTAATACAAATCTAAAAAGAAATAATTTTTAAATCAGAGGTTGTGTCCATATTATGCATCCGAAACTACTTTTAGATTACTCTAAAAAAAACGGAAATTTGAGGAATATTTATTAATTGATGCCTAATACCTATTGTTGAAGTTTCACAGGAATCGGAAATATTTTATGTTCCAGAAGAGCTTTCACTCTCTTCTTTTGACCCCATTTGCATGCAACACAATTAAACTAAACATCGCCCATATTGCCCACCCTTACTGTAACATCTGCATTCTAAAATTCATAATGATCGATTTATTAGTTTAGGAGTTTATCCTGTATAACGAAATATATATGTGTATATATAAACATATACACATATCAACTTATATATATATATATATATATATATATATATATATATATATATATATATATATATATATATATATATATATATATATATATATATAAGGTGATTCATAAGGCCCTTAGCTATTTATTTTTGAAATTCTAAAGTTAAAACATACGGTAATACAAAACAGAACGTTTATTCAACAAAGTCATTTATAGGAATTTAAAATTACAGCAAATTTTCAAAATTTTCACCTTCGTTCTGCATGCATAGCTCCATTCTTTTTTTGCAAGGTATTTACGAGTCTTTGTAGCATATTTTATTGATTATGGTGTTGTGCGAGGAGGCTTTCTGTTCACATCACGTTTCCATTGCCTTTCAACAAGTGTGGGAGATTCATCAAATTTGGCCATATGAATAACAATAAAAATTCGCTCTTCAATTGTAAATGACATTTTAAATAGCAAAGTGAAGTGACTTATGAATCACCCTGTATATATTCTAGTGATAAAAGATGAATATAAAAAATTGTAAAGATACAATATTTATTAGAACATAAAAAGTTCAACGCAAGGAGGTTCATATCCTTAATCCATGGGGTTTCAAAGATGAACTCTTTTCATCAGAGGATAGGGAAAAGCTGACAATGTAATTGTAAATATTATCGGCAACATTTAACTTTGAAAATTTTACATAAAATAAAACAAAATGAAGACCAAAAGGTAAAGAGTCTTATGTTGAGTTGCTGTTCTAATAAATAATGTATCTTTACAATTTTTTAATTTCATCTTTTATCTCTAGAATTGATTGCTCTATTCAACATATTGAGCTTTATATTATCACGATAGATTATTATTAAACGATGAATCAATTATCTTTTATTTAATTCAACATTTATATATATATATATATATATATATATATATATATATATATATATATATATATATATGAAAAAGGAAGGGTTAAAGTAATCGGACGTCATAGGGAAATGAAACGAGAAACACCAAAAAAGTTTACGTATTCATCAACGTTTCGTCTTTATTGTAAGACTTCCTCAGCATGATAGTTTGAAGAGAAATGTCATGCACGTACATAGAAGCTTGGGGTTGACATAGTGGTCAGATGAAGGGATATAGCAGCCGTAGCTACGATGAAACTCAGAGAGTCCAGAATGTGAGAGTCAATGGTCGAAAACGATTCAAATGAATATGAAAAAAACTTTAAGGGGACAGGATTGAGACAGCTATGAAATAGGGAAGGGTGAGAATATATATATATAAGAAATATATAAACCTAACTTTATATATATATATATATATATATATATATATATATATATATATATATATATATTTATCATTTTACTTCAGTCGAAGTTCTCAGAAAACAAGGGGCCTTTTCCTGGAGTTAACATTTGATCTCTGTATGAAATACATAGATATTCGAATATTCTATCACAGTCTTCCTTTATCTGTAAAACGTTGAGTCAGTAAAAAAGTTAAAAACATTAATTTTCCTCTCCCCATATGACCAGTCAACTATATTATTATATCTTCATTGTGGTCTTACCGGATTCCAGAACAAGAATTCATCTAGTCTGGTGGAATGTCCAGCTAAGTACTGTTATTTGAGGTAACATTACTTGGAGAAGGTGCAACATTTTTTTGTATAAGCCAGTGTATAGCTATGTCGATGGGATCTTATTTGTGCTGCTAATACTATGTTATTTTGAATATTTGGTCAGAGTTTACTTGTAAGGTGAAGTATGCTCATGTCAGGTTATCCTGACAAACCCTTGTACACAGAGACCGAATACTCTTGAGGATTGTGTCTAGTAGGTAATGCAAACTTCCCAGTTGGTAATTCAAACTCCCCAAAGTAGGTAATTAGAACCCGCTAAGTATGTGTGTATGTGTATTCATATTTAACCAATATCATTTTCAATCACATTAAGCTATTCCACTATTTATTCATGAATAGCTTGGTTTGATGAGTTTTAGACTGAAGAACTAAACGGTCCTGTATTTTGGGATATGTTTTTTATTATTAATCGAATCCAAATACACAATAGCGTGAAATAAAATGAATTTTTACAGACCTAAGCGCAAACAATTATTAAATTACAAAATCCACCAACACGCATTTCGGTTTATACTGAAATAAATCACACATAGTCATAAAGATTCGTTTACGTGACTGAAAAATTATCATTTTTACTATTAATCGATTAAAAACGCAATAGCGTAAAAGAAAATGAAATCTTACGGAATTAAATCAACCGGAATGCATTTCAGCTTATTAGTAAGCAAATAAGCCACTTTTAATCTTTGATTTTTAGTTGAGAAAAATAATGAAACATTTCCTGACTCTTCGACATTTGAAAGGCATTTTGATGGAATTTAATAAAACTTTCGAAACAATATTTAAAACTTCCCGTGTTCAGGCCACACCGATTACAGACAACTAGTATATATATATATATATATATATATATATATATATATATAGAGAGAGAGAGAGAGAGAGAGAGAGAGATAGATTTATATAAAATAAATTATTTAATTAATAAACCAAATCTAATGTATAATTATTTTGCGTGCCCAAAATTTAGACATGGACGCGCGTTTCTGGCTATAAGCCGTCATCGACATGCCTCACCGAGAAGGGATCGAACCTTCGATGTTAATATTCGTAGATCAGCGTTCTAACCACTAGACCACAATGACCTGCCCAGTTAAGTACGACTTCTTATCCACTCTATTGTTACGTAACTTATTTGTTATTGTTTTTTGTTTTTGGCGATAGCGACCGGTGCCCTCACGGTGCGTTTTTATTCATCGCTTCACTGAGCGTTTTCTCTTTATTATTTAAGAATATGCAATTGAGCGCATTTTTCTTTTTTTTAATTCGCCCTTAATTGGACGAGTCATCAATTGATTACATAGATTTTTTAAAGAATTAATTATAGATTTATAAACCAATTTATTGTAAGTCTTAAAGTGACAACTCATCCCACATGTGCAACACATGAGACTGGATGTTGTCATCCTCAGAAATGACAAAGTTCAGATATTGAATTTGCTGCGATTTCGTTCTTGATTTATTGAAAACACAGCAGAAACAACATTCCTTAGAGGAAGGAAACTTGGCCTTCGTTTAGAGGGGGAGGAGAGTGTGATGGATAGTTACTTAGTAAGAGAGAGAGAGAGAGAGGGAAGCACAGAGAGAAACAGAGAGAGAAACAGAGAGAGAGAAACAGAGAGATTGGAAGAGAAATGGAAAGAAAAGGGGGGGAGAGAAAGAGAGAGATAGAAAGAGAGAAAGAGAAAGAGAGAAAGAGAGAGAAAGAAAGAGAGAGAAAGAGAGAGAAAGAAAGAGAGAGAAAGAGAGAGAGAAAGAGAAAGAGAGAGAAAGAGAGAGAGAGAAAGAAAGAGAAAGAGAGAGAGAGAGAAAGAGAGAAGGAAAGAGAGAGGGGGAAAGAGAGAGAGAGAGAGAAAGAAAGATAGAAAGAGAGAGAAAGAAAGAGAGAGATAACGAGAGAGAGAAAGAGAAAGAGAGAAAGAGAAAGAGAGAAAGAGAGAGAGAGAGAGAGAAAGAGAGAGAGAGAGAGAGGGAGGGAGGGAGAGAGAGATGCGTCCATTCATAAGTTGATTGCAAATTAAGACGAATTAGTAAAATTAAAATGGATTTTTTCAAACTTAACTTAATCTCAAAGTCAGGAATATTTTTGCATGTATTTTCGTGATAAAAATACATAGAACAAAAAATCGAGAAACGTCATTGATTAACTAAACTTTAGAATAATAATACAAGTGACTTTGGTTTACAATCCTAAGTTCAGATGTGTCTTACTGAAGAGCCCAAAGGAGTTCAAAACTAGTCTAAGGCTTCTGTTCTGGGTCTTTCATGGTTTGTGTAGGCTGCGGTGATATGTCCGATTGTAGAAAACAAATCTCACAGTCAATTTAATATTTAATTTGTTCGCTGAGTTCTTTGGGTGAATTACATCGACCAAACTAGTATAAAATTCTATTTGTAAGACATTGGCCTGGTTCGTTATAATCGGATGACTTCAACCCTGGTTGAAAAGAGTAGGCACATCCCACAATCGACTTATCATCGTTATTTGTCAGATCGGTGTTAATCTTAAGACTTTCTAGTGTGTGGTGTAGTGACTGAAGCAACGGAGTACTTGACAAGCGTACAAATGTATCTGGTTTCGAATCCTACATTCGGATTTGTCCATAAGAGAAAACAACTCTAAAGTAAGGATTCCGGTCTGTAGCGTTCATGGTTTGCGTAGGCTGTAGTGTTATATAGAATTGCATTTGCGACTTTCATATAAGAGGGCTAATATAATTTATTTAGATACTGTATATTACATATTTCAGCAATGTACCGCGGTTACATCCAAAAGGTCAGATTTAGACATCTTTAGTAAATCTCTGTGCCCAGTGGACTCATCGGCAGCTGAAACGATTGTAGTCACGGCCCGATAGGGAATGGCGTCAACAATGACGTTATATTGCTAAAGGTCTGTGGATCTTGCTTGCATGCTATCTTATCTTGCTTGCTTGTCTGTGAACAAATATCACGAAAGATCTATATACATTTATATATATATATATATATATATATATATATATATTTAGGCAAATATTATTAAATAACACGGAGTGATTTTGTTTGATGCGACTTTTTTTATTTTTTCAATTTTCCGAATTGTCCATCTAATGTTTCGGTCAAATTGATGTAAATATGATCCATGAGTTTCTTGTTCCATTCTTTTTTCTTTTTTGCAAGTACTTTCGATTTGAATCGTCAAATCATCTTCAGGCGGTATTAGTTTTAGTGTCTTTACAAATTATGACTATACTGTTGTGCTCATTTTTGATTTATAACGGCAAGTAGTTTGTAACTTGAAAAAAACTTGATGAACAAATAAAATTAATGATTAGAAATTTAGATAATCCTACTAATAATAAGCTAAATAATTCCCACCACATAAATCTTTTCTATTGTAACCAAATACATCCAAACTTTAAATTGGATGAAAAAGCTCTTAAAAATATAATACATCGCTATATATCCCCCACCAATTCTGATGATAAAATACGATTTATCATTTATTATAAAAAAATGAAAACATCAAACCATGTTGTTAAAAATAACACTTCTCAAACCCAAAATACATTAGGAAGAACCAATGTAATATATCAGTTCCAATGCCCTATAGGATAATGTATCTCCGACAACAATAAAAAAAAAACTAATTCTTACATAGGTTTTTACTCCCACAACACTATCCCGAAGACTCACCCTACATCTCTCCGACACTAGCTCTATATATTACACCCTTTGGCAATCCTCAGATGAGGTTACTACTTGGTTCCTTAACCTCATTGATAAGTCTAAACCTAACTTGAACTTCATAACATTCGATATTAATAATTACTACCAGTCCATTTCCCCTATTTTACTTAACAAAGCATTAATCTTCGCTAAAAATAACTCTGACATTACAGACATAGAGATTAAACTAATAATATTAGCCAGAAGATCCCTACTAGAATTTGATAATAAGCTCTGGACTAGGAAGGACACCCCCAATAACTTTGATATTACTATGGGGGCGTCGGACTCTGCCCAGGTCACTGACCTGGTAGGTTTGTACTTGATGAGAGAATTGGGGTTTAATTTTGGGCACTTACAGGGTGGGTTGTATAGGGACGACGCCTTGTTTGTGTCTGGGGAGAGATCGAGGCAATATAACAACACTATCAAAAACTTGCATAATTTCTTCAAAAACTTTGGGTTGACCATTACAGTGGAACCTGAGAAGAAAATATCCAACTTTCTGGACCTTACATTAGATCTTACCTCGGGAACCTTCAGCCCATACCATAAACCTAACGTAACCCTCTTCTACGTACATAGCCTATCTAACAACCTTAAATCCATCATAAACTCAATAGTCCCTTCAGTATCTAACAGAATCTCTAAGCTATCTGCGAATAAATCTATCTTCGATCAAAATTCTAGCTTCTACAATAAGGCTTTGCTAAACTCAGGCTACAATCACAAAATTAAATATAACTGCAATCCCCCTACTCAAGTTAACAAACCCTCAGGCATTATTACGCACAACATGACGATACACATAAGTAAAAAGTTTAACGCATCTGCACCCAAGAAAATCAAAACACACGCATTTAAGCCCATAGGAATTAACAATATTGATAATCGGACATACCCACAGACGCACAGACAAAAAAAAACTTAGAAGAAAGAATAACATTTGGTTCAAGCCGCCTTTCAGCGGTAATGTCAAAACCAATATACCTAAGGAATTTTTCCAAATTTTAGACAGATCTTTTAAGCACCCCCACAGATATAGCACTATTCTTAACAGAAACTCTATTAAAATATCTTATTCTAGAATGCCCAATATTGAACAAACTATCATAACCTCTAACAAGAGGAAAATCAAGCATATCCAACAACAACCTCCCACCGCACCCCTCACTAGTTGACACTGCCGTAAACCCAGAGATTGTCCCTTAAACAACGGTTGTGTACAGAAGGACGTAATATACGCTTGTACTGTGAAACAATTCCCCCGTTCCACCAATATTGTGAGCAATCACAGTTCCCACACTCCACCCGGATTCCACATCTCTCCACAACCCCAATCCGTTTCTCCTCAAGACCCTGAAATATACAGCCATACTTCTAACCAAACACCCCAATAATAGATAGTGTCCTTGGGCTAACTGACATTTCCCCCATATCCGCTCCACCATAAAACTTCAAGCAATCTCCCTCACATAACCTGAATCTCCAAACCCAAATCTCATCTAATACCACTAGCAATTTTAATGCAACTATAGCACCACCTTTTAAGATACATACATACATTGGGGTATCCACTTTCCCTATTAAGACCCGGATCTCTAACCATATCTACTCCTTTAAAAATAGCAACGATAATAGCACTGGCACTTCACTCTCCAATTAAATTAGAAATCTCAATCTTAAAAATACCCCCTATTCACTTCACTGGTCAATACTTAAAAAGTCCAAATCATATACCCCGGGTGCACCCCACTGCCAACTTGTTCATTGGAAACCTTTATGATAGCTACTGTTACTAAATCTAAAAATATTATTAATGCTAAGAATGAACTTATCTCCAGTTGCAGACATAAACGTAAATTTAAGTATAGCAACCATAGTAATCCCCCAGACACCCCTCCCCCATTTGATTAACTACCCTCCCTACATCTCGGATTTAACCTCCCTACATCTCGTATTTTTTCTCCGATAGTTCTGATTCCTTTTGTTCTATAACTCTGCATATATCTCCCTCATTCCTTTAGCTTTTCTCTTAACTTAAAAAAATACCCACAAATTCCGTTAGCTTTACAATCCCCTTAACTTTAGTACCGTTCTCCCACTACCCCCTAAATCATTGTACTTAACCTCCTTAATCGTATAACCTTTATATCATTTCAATTACTTTTTCCTTTAACTTCCTTTAATACTCTCGTCTGCTCCCCATCAACTCATCCAACCTTCTAATCTTCCCTTTCAACCTGATAACTAACCCACATTATTTGCATTAGACCCTAGCCCTCTTTTTT
Organism: Sepiola atlantica; assembly: GCA_963556195.1. NCBI lineage: Eukaryota > Metazoa > Mollusca > Cephalopoda > Sepiida > Sepiolidae > Sepiola > Sepiola atlantica. Next base: position 97,132,435 of record OY744529.1, on the reverse strand, counting down.
ACTTGATGATTCGCCTTATCTACTTTTAATCCCCTTTGCATACTTCGATATCGAGCTACTCACCGTTTTCCCTGTGCATTCTAATTACTGTTTTCCCCCCTGTTAAACTTCTAAATAATTCTTCTTCTCACTCTTTTAATAGCCTCGATTATTCCCCCTTCGATCACCTCGCCCCTCGCTCACTTCTCTCGGACCCTGCTCAATCCCGCCCCCGCCCTCACTCTACACCTTTTAACCCAATAATATTTACTCTTAACTGCCATCCCCATTCTCACTCTGGTTTAAATTATTGTCACTATTTTAACCAAAGTGTGTATCAAATTCTCTCTGCAATCATTAACCTATTTAATAATTTTCTTAATTAACTTCCATATATCTTATTCTGAAAATTTTTTTGATTCAAAGTTTAATTTTCCTACATCCAAAAACCACTAGCGTCCCGAAACAACATATTTTATTTCAACCCAAATCTTTAACCACTTTGGGGATTTCCATTCCGAGTATTTACTCGAGGTCAAATTACCTTTTCCTTATTCTAACATTCACTCCCGGATTCCAATTTTATCGACTATTCCCTCATTTATATATTTCTTTATCTGTTAATCCATAATTTTCCTTGCGAGCCTAAGGCTAATTTTCTTATTTTTTTCATTTAATTATTTTTATTTTTACTTTTATTTTTTATTTGTAATTTTTATATTTACTATTTATATATTTTTTTTACTTCTACCCTTCAAATATATTTTGCCTCATTGTTTATAAGTAATGTCATCTGATTAAACACCTAACCCCCATACCCCTGTTCATATCCCCCCCAATACATTCTGGTATTTTAATTCTTCCTCCTCGCACCCATTGACTTGCCCCCACACCCTTCTATCCCATTTCTAGTTGAACCCTAATTCGCGCTAACGTCCACTTTCAACTTTAAGCGACATACCCCTCACATTCTCACTCTTAGTTTTAAATCGCACTCATTCATCGCACCCGCACCCTTCTCCTCCCTCATACCCCCTACGCTTTCCTTTCTTGCCTACTGGTCGCATTGAGTTTTGCCATTCTTCAGACTAGTCTTGTTTTTCAACGGGCAATTTGGAATTTTGGTTTAGCCTTTAAATATTAATTCGCTGTTTGTTTGCCAATTTAAACCTATTTCATGATTTTCGGCCTAGGAAGTCTTTTTTAAATTGCGTATACTCTCCACCTCACGATTTACCGAGCCTTGTTGCATCCACGAACGTGCTTTTTATTGGACCTTTTACCATCTGCATTCTATCTACCTTCGCCGCACCTGAAGATGTGTTTTTTGGAATTTAACTCTGAATCCTCTCATGTCATTTCTCGTGCCTTTTAACGACCTACCTATCTACATTTCACTTTCTCCGCTGGACTTTTTGACACCGGACTTTTTTGCAATCGGACATTAGCTTGCATTCAGGCAGAGTTTTGCCTTGTGTTTTTTTCCCTACAATCTTTATTTTACTTTTTCAAATTTTAAATCTTGGCCTTTGCCAACTTATCTATCCCAGCGATTTCCTCTGATGATAAGATTTTGATGTTTGAAAAAAGCCTGGCTTAAGAAAAATTTAACTTGAATAAATTGCCTTTTGCGGAATATACCTTGCTATGAGCAACTGAATGGAAAAAAGATTTGGCTTTTGCTTTTCACATTCCTTTTCATGCTTCTACATATCTATCTGCTCTATCCTGGATATTGAGCTGTATACTTTTCACAATAGGTTTTACCTTTCCTACAAGTTCGCTTTTAGTTCACCACTTAATATATATATATATATATATATATATTATATATATATATATATATATATATATATATATATATATAAAGTATTTCCAAACTGTTTTATAAACGATCGTGCGCCATACTGGTCTTGCTGTTCTAATTCTTGGAACAATTTCATTGAATGTTTATATATATATATATATATATATATATATATATATATATATATATATAAAAGGAGATTGTAGTTTGCTTGAAGTATTGCTGGTAAATATAAGTGCAGATTAGTCGTCCGAGGCTGTAGCAATGCGATGTAGTTGCCGTAAGATGGAAAAAGTGAAAAGAAATAAACGAAGAAAGAAAGTTTCTCTCTTCGTTTATTTCTTTTCACTTTTTCCATTGCTACAGCCTCGGACGAGTAATCTGCACTTTATATATATATATATATATATATATATATATATATATTTATATACGAGCAGAGATACCCGGTGTTGCCCAGGTTAGAGTGTGGATAGCATCATATGCAACATCATGGTAGAGACAGTTTACTTTAACAGCAACCTTGATGCTGCCAGCTAGATATTTTACTCACTTACTTACTGAGCTATTCAGATATATGTTAATACTCTTAAACAGTCGCTAATAAATAATTAATTTCATTGTGTTACATGTTTGAAAATTGTAATTAGCTTCTTTAAGGGCAGCCATAGACGCGAAAATACTTGTGCATGTGAATATAATTACATTGAAAGTACACTTCCTAGTATGTCTTCGTTTTTAGGGGCAGACATGCAGAGAGAGAGAGAGAGAGAGAGAGGTGTTTTCCTGGATTATATAAATCTCTGAAACAGTTACATGGTAAACAGCTGATGATCCCCATGTTAATATTATACGCTTAACGTCTCCTGTTTTTATTTCACTCTTAGATACTTAACTCCCCCCCCCCGTTTATATTTTTTTATTTACTTATTTTTTTAATATATTTTTATATATTTTTTTATTTATTAATTTTCCAACGAATGTTAAGTCTGCAATATCTTGGATTTAGTTAGTTTCTCTGGGAATTTAAACTGCATTTTACTTTCTTTTTTTGTTTGTTTAAAATGACTCAAAGCTTTTTTAGACTATATATATATATATATATATATATATATATATATATATATATATATATATATATATATGTAAAAATAAATTCTTTAGTTAGGTCGATGAAAGCGATGTGCAGTGGTTGTCTTTGATCATGGCATTTTTCCTGGAGCTGTCGTAGGCAAAAGATCATGCCAACAGTTGATCTACCTGCTCTTAACCCACACTGTGCCTCAGGGTATACACGCTTTGCAAGTACCTGCAGACTGTCGAGGATGATCCGAGCGAAGACCTTTCCAACAACACTGAGGAAGGATATTCCACAGTAGTTGTTACAGTCGCTGTGTTCACCCTTATTTTTGTACAGAGTGATGATTCTTGCGTCACGCATCTGCTGGTGCACTGTTTCTTCTTCCTAGAAGCTGGTTCAGGTGGTAGAACAGGGATGTCTTCTTTCCCATCTTGATGAGTTCAGGTGGGATGCCATCTTTTCCGGGAGCTTTGCCGCGGGTTAGGAAGTAGATGGCCCTGTTTAATTCTATTATAGATGTGGGGAAACGTCTAGCTTTTCTTTAACAGGTAAGTTGATGGTACTCGCGGCGGCTGCGTCTGTGATGTTTTCCACTACATAAAGTTCCTGGTAGCCCACCTCTCCATCGGTCTGCTGCCGTCTAATATTTTGTCACCAGCAGCTGTTCTCAGGGATACGATCTTGAGATAAGTGTGCAATTTAGATGGGGTAATTATTTCGTTAGGCATATCGTTTATAGTATTAACTTCATCCAGAGAGATGTGTTAGTGTGTTGGTTTGATGTAGGGTTTACATTAGTTGAAATGGTTATAATATGGCGATGGATTCTTTGGGAGATGATGTTACCAAGTGGAGAGCTACAATGGATGATACTAGGTGTTTACTCATGTGTATTAAGTTCAGGCACAGATAGAAGACGTCTGTTGGGCAGAGGAGATGTAGATATACTAATGTTATTTAGTAAGTTAGCTCGGCGGCGTAATTCCTTAACTCTGCAGGCATATATTACATTTTAATACATACAATTATTATTGAAATGTATATATACATATATATATATATATATATATATATATGGATATATATATATATGTATATATATGGATATATATATATGGATATATATATATATATGTGTATATATATGGATATATATATATATATATATCCATATATATATATATCCATATATATATATATATATCCATATATATATATCCATATATATATATATATATATATATATATATATATATATATATCCATATATATATATATATATATATCCATATATATATATATATATATATATATATCCATATATATACATATATATATAAAGATAGATAGGTCGTTCATTTAAAAGCATTGGTGAGTCAGAATTATTAAAATTGAAAATATAAGCCTTTATCAATGCAAGATTAATTTATTATCATTTACTTTTACTTTAATTTTATTAATTTCGGAATAATATTCCATCATCAGAGTTGACATGTATTGTGTAATTTAAAAAATAAAAATAAACAACCTTGTTTGGTCCGTTTTTTATATAAAAAAATGTTTTTTTTTAATTAAAAATATATAACATGATACTGGTCAACTCTGATGATGGAATATTATTCCGAAATTAATAAGATTAAAGTAAAACTAATAAAAATAAATTAATCTTGCATTGATAAAGGCTTATATTTTGAATATTAATACATTTATATATATACTAGTTATGAGACTATTCTAATATTTTTCCCGATTCCGATATAATTACCGATTTCGATTCGGATTTCAATAACGAAAGCGCTACATAGTACACAGTAACATCATAAAAAGTAATCATATGCGCAACTATAGACCGAAAATCGAAAGAGTTCATTGAATGACATCGATTCACCTATAATTTTTCCGATATTTTGAGCTTTTCTCATCGTAAACGTTTTCCTAAAAAGACCAACGCTTATTCATGAAGTTAAAATAGAAATATACCAAAGTTATTTGAAAGAAATCAACTAACTCTTTCTTTATGTTAGGTTTCTTTTAGTCATAATTGAACAAAATCTATAAAAAAATATATTTTTATTTTTGTCATCTCACAGATAAGTTATAAAAACCAATACACATGTGTAAATTTGTAGATACACGAAATTCCGCGATCTTGTAGAGGGTCTTTCCGACGAATTTGCCACCGAGAGAAATTTCACCCTCAAAGAATTTAACCCACCCGATTATTTTTTAGAGTAAAAAGTGGACTTTGTATTTACTTTCAGCAGCCTCGTAACATACGCTTCCCTTATTTTGTCCTTTAGTCCTCACATGTCATGAGCGATGTTTCTGACATAGAAGGAAGAATTGCTGTTTTCTGGGTCGGAATCAATCCATGTAACATTTATCGTTGACTATTTTGTACCTTGAAGTAGTTTTTTTTTAGCTTCTTATATCAAGTGGCTTCATGTCTTGTCTGGAGCGACTTCCATAAAAAAAAACCCTGCGTGTATTTTAGCTATATATTTTTGTATGAACTTTTAGGACACTAATTTGAGATCAATCATTGAAAAAGTTTATTATTAACAAAACAATTATTGATAATTTTCGGCCATTTTATGAAACATATTTTTTCTGGATTAAAAAAAAACTTAATGAATAAATGGATATTTTTCTGGCTGTTCATAAACTTCTTTTTCCACTAACCCAAACTTCGATTGGTAAAATCATAAAATCACTCGAAATCGCTTAAAAAAGTAGCCCTCCTCCGCACAGAATTTATCTCACATAGCAATGTTTTTAATTAAGTGCCCTAAAACGCTAGAATGACCCATGAATAAGGGCTCATTTAACGTTAAATTTGCATGTAAAACTGATCCCCATTCTAAAGTATGAATTGATTGATTTTCTGTTCGATTTCTTCCCGCCAAGTTTTTCAGGGTGTTCACACGTAATCGCCTGAAGAAGTAGAATCTCGTTTTTGTTCCGAGGTAATTTAGCTGGGGGTGTTAATATACTACTACTACTACTACTACTACTACTACTACTACTACTACTACTACTACTACTACAAAACCACCACCACCTACAACAACAATAAGAAGAAGAAGAAAAAAAGAAGAAGAAAAAAAGAAGAAGAAGAAGAATGAGAATAATAATCAGAAGAAGAAGAAGAAGAAGAAGAAGAAGAAAAAGAAGAAAAAGAAGAAAAAGAAGAAAAAGAAGAAGTGCTGAGACATTGAGGAGGCTTATTGCCACCCAAATCCCAGAGAAGACCAATGGTCGTTACCAGCGAGAAATCAATGGTTAGAGGCTGTTGCGATACTGCAAGGCTATTTGCGGTGGTTATCGAAAAGAGGTGGAGAGTACTGGAAATCTGAGGAGACTTGTTGTCACTCAGACTCCAGGGAACACCACTGGTTGTGGTCGGTGAGCAATCACTAACGATGACCTGTGTGATAACTCCTAGTGAGTAATAATAATAATAATAATAATAATAATAATAATAATAATAATAATAATAATAATAATTATAATAATAATAATAATAATAATAATACTAATAATAATAATAAGTTCTTATATAGTAAAATAATTTCCCTTACTTCTCCAAACAATTCAAACTTTCACATTAAATTAAAATATAAGTTTATATATTAAATAAAAATTAAATCAAAACATGTTAGTAATTAATTTTTAATTCATAAAACACATTTTACATTTCTTTAAAATAGTTTTTATTACATATATAGGCACTCACATTTTATGTTGACAAATTGTCACTGTCTTGTACGTAGTCTGAAGTGTACTTGTGTTTTTTTTTCTCAGTGGAAAGAAAATGTTACAACTTAACTTCCAAACGATTTCAATAATATTACTCAATAATAATTTCAATAATAATATTAATAACAAAGAATAAGTTTTTTTATTAGATCATTAGAGATTTTTACAACCAGTTCACACATGGACACTTAAAATGAAATAAGAACTGACGCCAAAGTGTGTTCTCGCACAGAGTCTTGATAATGTATTTATACCTAATCAAGCTCCATACGAAGTCTTTCAAAATGTTAAAAAAATTTTGTTTCACATTTTTGGCTACCTCTTGTAAGATTTCAAATGTTGACGAACCGGACAAAAACTCATCGGACAAAAACTCATCGGACAAAAACTCATCGGACAAAAACCCACTATATATATTTTTTTTAAATAAACAAAAGCCGTATAGTATAAAATAAATGAATTAAAAACAAATAAAAAGAACATTTTTTTATATTTTAATTTTAGTTTAATTATCAATAATGTGTGTTGGTATTTTTATTGACAAAAATGATTTATTTAATTTTAAAACATTTTTCAGAACTTTGTAAATAGAATGAACTACATTTATATCAAGTTTCCCTTTTTTTTACACAAGCGAATGATAAACATTTATCGTTTTTGAACTACCCGTGAAAATAAAATAATATCAAAATAACATAAAAATCAATTAACATCGAATTTTTATGTTATTTTGATATTATTTCAATTTTACAAGTAGTTCAAAAACGATAAATGTTTATCATTTTATCATTAGCAAATAGAAACTTAAGTCTAAGTGTCTTTTTTTAAATAACGGTTTTTCGAATCAGAAATTAGGTTACAACTTTTTTGATTGTTATACCCAAAGAAGTTCCGATTTTTCCGATTCCCGATTTAGATTCAGATTAATTGTCGTAAAACTAATACATACCTGACTATAACAATATATATATATATATATATATATATATATATATATATATATATATATATATATATATATATATATACAGATTGGGGAAGGAAAATTTACAATGAACGTTTAGTGTTTTTTTCTCAACAGGCACTAAGTCAATTATTTGGAAACCAAACATATATAAATGTCATACTTAACACTATTATTCGTTACCTTCTCAGAAACGTTTGCCTATAGGGGTCATCAGGAAAACAAATGTCAAAATGTGAGCTTTGCTAAATGCACTCGTCACACCAAAGGAGATTTCAAGAATAGTTAGAGTTTCCGTAAAGAATAGAATACAAAACTATTACAAGCTAGTCTGAAAGTGAAGTCATCAACAGAAAACGTAGCAAATCTTTCATTAAAGCTCTCAAATCAGAAATCCTAAATAATACAATTAAATCCATGCGAAAATGGCAATAGCAAGTTGAGATAGACAACCCGACAATTAAAAATGCAGTAAAATATGATTTGAAGGGAATTTCTTTCCACAAGAACACCAACACACTTGCTATAATTCTAGTGTATTCGCTATGTATGCAAACCTTTTTCACTGATAGAGATATACCATTTGTTAACACTAAACCATCACATAGCTAATACACTAGAATTATAACAATAGTTTTACACTCAAATATAAGCACTATCCAAAAATCATAAATAGTAATATAAATATAACACTTAAACCATTTTTAATAGGAATAAACCCCACCCAAAATCAAACACACTCACCGACCAATACACTACACCACACACCATCAGTCCTAAATATGAATACATCATTGAAGAAGAGAAACATACAGCATCCATTATCAACAATTAAATTATTCTAAATAATATTTAGTCTGCCCCTATTGACTCGGTAATTTCTTCAAAAAATGAAGCTTGAGTGAATTTACCGAAATAAGTAATGCTGATCTTTGAACTCCATTCTTCGACTTGTTTTCATTTTATGAGTCGCTGATGATTTGAAAGGGCTCTAACGACCTTTCGAACAACAATAAAAGATCAGTCTATTTCACTGACACTCTGTATATAACGCACAGTTTAAAAATAAATAATTTGCATATATATATATATATATATATATATATATATATATATATATATATTAAAGTCGAGTTATTTGTTGCGATGACATTGATATTAAAAGCCCACTTTTCTATTTAAAAAGTACTAACCTGCTAATATACTCTGTCGTAGATATGAAAGCGACTTAAAAATGGGTAACTAATTTGCATATTCATTATCAAAACGAACTCTCGTTATTTCGCTATTCGTATCTGCTGTTTTCTTATTGGATAATAAGTTTTATTTAACT
>OY744529.1:97111012-97118512 GCA_963556195.1 Sepiola atlantica | reverse complement strand
ATATATTTAAGGGCGACTAATAATGCAACTTTCTGCACCTTAATAACTTATGAAGGGAAAGAATCGAAATAGTAGTAAGCAAAGAAAACAACGATGGTTGAAATCACCAATAAAAATAATATATATATATATATATATATATATATATATATATATATATATATATATATATATATATATATATATATATGGCAATCACCTAAACTTATTAACGGATCATTATGAATTTTGTAACACATATTCTACAAAATAGGGTGAGTTATAGTGGCACATTATGTTTTAGTAAATGTGTATAAATGTTTTCTAAATGAGAGTACGTCCTTAGGGCTAATACGGCTCATGCTTGCTTCGGAAGGGGTCCTTTACTTATTCTAAAAAAAAAAATTTAAAAAATCAATAAATAAAAAATTTTAAAAAATAGGACCCTTATTTTTGCCCACCCTGTATATGTTTTTATTTATTTATTGTTTATTAACCCATCATTATTATTTTTTGGATAATTGTTCTCGACAGCCAGATGTTTAAACAATAATAAAACATTTCCATTCAAGCACCGCTCTCAAGAAAAAAATTAAAATAAATTAGATACACCAATTTGAATTAAGGCCAGAATTGTTGTACATCGAATATTGAGTTATATTAAGGAATACATTTTTTAAAAGGATTAGTGTGCGCATGGGCGTAAATAATACGTATGTGCTCGGTGAAATCCTAAACTAGGGAACTAAAAATTATGAATTATGGAATACGTATTCTATATTACACAGTGTGTAACGTAAGTACAGTATTTATTTCTAATTTTTTTAACTTCACTATTACGGAAGGGTTCAAATCAAATAGTACAATATCCCCCAAAGAAAAAAAATATGAACATTTTAAGCTACTGTTTTATTTATTGCTTATATATATACATTCGTCTTTCTTTCTTTTTTCGTTCTTTTTATTTTATTTTATTTTATTCTTTTTATTCTTTTTATTTTTTATATTTTATTTTATTTTTTTTCATTTTATATTTCATATTATTTTTTTATTTTGATTCTTAACGGTGCCAACGACGTGACCTCCTGAATTAAAATTTAAAATTTTTTTTCTTTCCTCCCCATTTCATTCTTTCCAAATATGATCTAAGGTTAATATCGGATTTTAACTCTGCCTGATGAGATCTCAGTTTACAACAGCTGTTGATCGATAACATCGACATGCCAGTGTTGCAGATTTTATACATGTATGTGTAAATAAAAATAATCATATATATATATATATATATATATATATATATATATATATATATATATATATATATATCACCCATGACCCGTTGGTCCACAACCATTGCCCCTATTTGTTCCACTTTTATTTCTAAAATTCATAAATAAATGTAAATAAAAATAATCATATATAAAAGCTCTATTTGATATTGAGAACTTTTTATAAGCCAGAAATAAATTTACCTTAGGATGATATATAATAATAAAAATTAATAAATAAATAATAAACTGAACAAGTTAAAATTTAAAACCTAAAATAGAAATACAAGAAACCACCTGTTAAAATAAATTCGGCCAATATATTGACACAACAAAGGAAACGGGATATAGGAAAATCCATTGTTAAAAAAAAATAGGATAGGTATAGGAGCGTCACCAACAAAGCCTTTGTTCGCGGGAAGCCCAACGATTGGCTGAGGGAACAACAAATAATATGATTGATTAACTAGCAAGCCATGTATATAAAAACACCTGCCAAAAATAACTCCATGCATTTAGCCTGAAGATTACCCCGGGGATGAAACGCGGGAGCCTCTGTGTAGCTTGATTGCCATATATATTTTCATTGCTTACTATATATATATATATATATATATATATATATATATATATATATATATATATATATATATATGCAAAATGAAAAAACAAAACTCAAAAACTATATTATTTATGTATTTATCAACGTTTAGTCTTTATTGTAGATTTCTTTAGGGTAAAAGAAAATGCAGAATAATAATAATAATAATAATAATAATAATAATAATAATAATAATAATAATAATAATATATGTATATATATATATATATATATATATATATTCCTAAACGGACCAGTATGGAATACATATTCTAGGTAACACGGACACATTAGGTATTTTGAAAATGTTAATATTTAGAGTGTCCATATATATAGTTAGGTAACACATTTGGTTGTACAGGATAAACACCTAAGCTAATCGGCCGATCGTTATCAATATTAGCAAATACATTCTCGGCAACCGTGTGAGTACTATATATATATATATATATATATATATATATATATATATATATATATATATATATATTTGTAACGATTAACATTTATCGGGTTCGCCCACGACAACTCTCCCCCTTCCCCCAAATACTTTCAAATAAGTTAGATACAAAAGAAAAATAATAATATATAAAAGAATTGCTATACATTAAATTTTGAGTTATATTAAGTAAGAGATTCTTCTCTCATTCAATAACATTCTTAATATTACGTTGCATGAGGAGGCTATATTTCGAAAGAAATGGCAGCTAAATCATGTATGCACATATGTAGCTGATAACGTTTGTATATAAAAAAGAATTCATACTATAATACATACAGCTCTACTTGTTATTGAGCACTAATAAGAAACACCGTAGTGATCAAATATGGCGATTTTGTGTTTACAATTTTAACATGGCGTCAAGACACTAGATTTAAATCGAACTTAAAGCGCTTTAAAATAAGTTAAAACACAAAATAAGTTAAACTTATCCAGGTAGGTAGAAGAGTAACTTATTTTGAGTTTGGTACCATTTACGTGTTGCCTATTCATTTTTTCACCCCTTTTTTCGTTCTGTTAACAGTCGTTATAAATGCCCCCCAAATTATTATGATCCATCCTATGTAACGATTCAGTAGTCTACAATTATATCCATTTAAAATAATCATGGCCCTATAGAAAAGTATTTGGTCTGTCTGTGTCATAGAAGGTTTACGCATTTTTTTTGCGTTGTTTTATTGTTATTTAATTAAATTAACAATATATAGATCCGAGAGAATATAAACTTGGTATTATCGATATCCATTAAATCAATCATATACTCTCTCGGAGTCAAATCATTTACATCATTTATATATTTGAGGAATTGGTTTGTCCTTCCGTTCGCGGGCAAAAAATATTAGGATAAAAGGGAAGTAACTCGTACTTAATTTCAGCTACCACCGCCCCTTAATGCATATTGGGTTCAGCTTGTCGGAGCAGTCGGGACGAACTCGGTAATAACGAAGTAGGGATATAGGACAATATTACTATCACGATACCATTTAAAACAGAAAAAGTTATCTCCCTTAGAATATGACAATGGAAAATAGATACATATTCCATCTCTCTCTCTCCTTTTCTCTCTCTCTCACACACACTTTCTCTCTCTCTTATGAACAAAATATTATAAAAAATAATATAGATATGTATATATATATGTATATATATATATATATATATATATATATATATATATATATATATATATATATTTAACTTATTAATATACTCATAATTTACTAAGGTGATATAATATCTTGTTTATATATATTCAATATTTACTCCAACAATGCTTAATTCGTGAGTATTGATTTACTCCTCTCCAGGAGGTTAGGCGGCACAAGGCCAGTTTTTATCTTACTCCCACAAGTAAAATGTGACCCAAGGTCGGGTCGGGAAAGTGGGGTTTAAAAATTGCCTGGGCAGCCCCGTCGGCATTCCCCGGTAGGGGCGCCTCAGGCAGTAAGCAATAAACTTACTCCTTCCCAAAGAGGGGAGGCGAAGCCTGGGAGGGTGGACCTCCAAGAACTGCACAGGACAGATCCATAGACCGGCGTAAATCAAGCCCTGAAGGCCAAGACAATACCAGTCTACGGGGTACAGTATCCATCGGAACAGATACTACACTTTCTGAATACGTGAGTAGAGCTTAGAAGTATTATGAAATATATTTATGGCAAGTAAGCTACACAGAAGTGCCCATATTTCATTCACGCAGGAAATGACTAGGCTAAATAAACTGTTACTCTATCTATCTATCTATCTATCTATCTATCTATCTATCTATCTATCTATCTATCTATCTATCTAGAGAGAGAGAGAGAGAGAGAGAGAGAGAGAGAGAGAGAGTGTGAGAGAGAGAGAGAGAGAGAGAGAGAGGAAGGGGGAAATCGTGAATTTCTATTGTGCCTACATACATGCCTCCCCACAAGGGCAAAGTTAGACACAATGTTGATTTTTAATGTGGGGAAAATTCAACTCCCCCCAAAAGAAGCACTCTGAACAATTGTTATTTATCTCTCTATGTATAGTAATTTAGATAAATAAATATCAAGTTATATATATATATATATATATATATATATATATATATATATATATATATATGATATTTATTTATATGTATTTATATCTAATTATTTATATAGTTAGTTATATATAGTTTTTATATATAATTATATATATATTTCTGGTGTAATTATTATAATATTCATATACATAGTTATATATATATATATATATATATATATATATATATATATATATTATATTCTCTAATTATATCTTATATAATTATATTATACATTATATAATTATGTAATTATATGTTATATAATTATGCAATTATATATATATTTATACATATATATATATATATATGTAAGTATAAATGTTTATTTATACAAACATTATTAGTTACATATGCGCATACATGTTTCGGTTGTACTCTTCGCAGAGAGTGAACCTCTTCAGACCAAAGACTCCAGGAGTACAACCGAAACATGTATGCACATATGTAACCAATAATGTTTGTATAAATAAAAGTTTATACTTATGAACAGCTCTACTTGTTATTGAGCACTTTTTATAAACACTTGAGTTTCAACGCATTTACATCTACAGAAACTAATACAATACAATACATGTACTATATATATATATATATATATATATATATATATATATATATATATATATATATATATATGATATATATATATATATATATATATGATATCTATTAATATGTAGATGTATCTCTTACCTTCAGTTAGGTATTTTTATATGTTTTAGATATACAATATTAATTCCTAAACTAATCAACCGACGATTATTAAATTGAAACACATCTGCTAGGCATAAGGGGTCTAGATGTGGGATATATTTAGTTTAATTTACTCTCCTGCAAATGGGTGTAAAAAGGGTGTAAATGGGGTGAAAGCCTTTCGTGAAATTTCAGATTTGCATTGAATTTCATCCATATTCATTAGACACCACTGAAGCAACATGTCATGGATATTAATTCCTTCTTAAGACCTATTAAGCTTAAGCCTTTGATTGCAGACATGTTTTAGAATCAAAATGATGTAATGCATTTTGATCACAATTATAATAAGGAATCTAGACATAAGGTTTTGTATCATTATATCTTGCTTTCAATGGTGCAAGACTTTTATGTGCGGGGAACTACTTTTACCCACCACGGGACGGGTATTCTTCTAGTAATTATATACATATTTATTTCAAATATTTGTACTTTGGTTTTTTCGAAAGCCAACTTATCCATCTGTATTTCTCCTCTGATGATAAGATCTCGATCTTTGAAAAGCCTTGGCTTAAGGAAAGAATAATAAATACTAGTTTATTACTGAATACACCTTGCATTGAACAATTGAAATTTGAAATAAATTTGGACAATCGTCGCATATTTATCACTCTTTTTTCTTCTATCTTTCTCTCTCTCTCTCTCTCTCTCTCTCTCTCTATATATATATATATATATATATATATATATATATATATATATATATATACATATGTGTGTGTGTGTGTGTGTGTATAAATTAAAAGGACATAAAATAAACACACATTAGCGTCCTGTATTCTAAATCATTCGACCTATATATATATATATATATATATATATATATATATATATATATATATATATATATATATATATAGTAATTTATATTTATTTTTTGGTTTCATTTTAGTTCAGTCGACATTCTCAGAATTCGAGTCTAGCAAGTGATCTCTATATAAAATACATAGATATTCGAATATTCTATTAAAGTTTTCCTTTACCTGTCAAACATTGAGTAAACGAGTTAAGAACTTTACTGCCCAATTAGCCAGCTAACTATGTTATAGTATTTCTTGTGGTCCCTTGGTCTTACCGGATTCCATGACAAGAATTCATCTAGTCTAGTGGAGTATCCAGCTAAGTCATCTGCTAGAAGCAACATCACTCGGAGAAACTGCACCATTCCTCATATACGCTAATATGAGTTGGCAATACCGAGGGGATCTTATTTGGGCTTTGAACACTGTGTTAGTTTGCATATTAAGTAGGAGTTTACTTGTAGGAGGTAGTCTCCTCATGTCAGGTTGTCCTGACAAACCCATGTACATTGAGACCTTAGACACTCGAGGACCGTGTCTTGTAGGCATTTAAGTGTGTGTGTGTAGTGATTTATATATCTCTATCTACATAAAGTTTGGTGTGTATGTTTATATATTTCGTATGTAGTGAATACACTCCAATGTATTTCACCGATCATTATGAATATTAGAAGAGAGCTGCTAGGCCTAATGGGTTGTAATGTGGGCTATATCTAGTTTAATTTAATTTTATGCACCGGGATTAAAAACACTTCGTGAAACGTCAGATAGATTCGAGTTTTGTGAAATTTGAATAATAGCTATTAGACATCCGTTAAGGGCCATAATGTAGGCACAACTTACCATTTTAAAATTCAAATATTGCAGATTTGCATTAAATTTGATAAATAATTGTTCGACGTGAACGAAGCAAAATTCTCTGAAGTACTAAAACCTAAATTTTAGAAATTTTCCAGAATTAAAATTATGTGACGGATTTTTATCAACATTCAAATAACACCAGGTTTAGTGGCAAAACTGCCTTGTCCGTGTAATTCATATTACTCGTTCTGGGTCGCGTACTCGTATATATATATATATATATATATATATATATATATATATATATATATATATATTAATTGAATGACATAATAAAATGAGAAATTAATCAGATTTTTTTAAAGTTCAAAAACAAAGAGTGATAGGATGCAATATCACTCCTTGTTTTTGAACTTTAATAAAATCTGATTAATTTCACATATTATTATGTCATTCAATTAATATTATTGCTCTATACACTATATTGAGCTTTGTTTTTATCCTGATAGTCTACTGGTTAAATATATTAGTTCTACCTTTAAAGTATTATCTTATTCTCTCTCTCTCTCTCTATTTCTCTCTCTCTCTCTCTCTCTCTCTCTCTATATATATATATATATATATATATATATATTATATATATATATATATATATATATATATATGTGTGTGTCAGGTTCATATTATATTCCAATAACCATGTTTTTATTTTATTATTTTTGTTTTTATTTTTTCACATTTCC
>OY744529.1:97093512-97106012 GCA_963556195.1 Sepiola atlantica | reverse complement strand
AGAAACCTATTATAAAAGTTGTGAGAGTTTCGTTTTAATTTTTTTTTTTGTACTTCTCGTGTTTAGGCACCGCATTAAAATATTTTAAGAAATGTATAAACTATTTTTATCTACTTATATGTTAGCTGAAAATAAGATTGTACAGAAAAATTTACGCAAATTCATCCAGTATTTATTAAATTATAAGAAAAAGAAGAAGAAAAAAAAACGATCTTAAGTTTCGTTAGACATTTTCACTTATTAAAAAACCAAGGGGGATAACTGAAACTTTTTTTCTGGTTTAACAAAAATGGCTACTTAATGATAAAATACTGGATGAATTTGCGTAATTTTTTTGTGTACAGTCTTCTTTGAAGCTACCACGTAAGTACATAACAAAGTTTATACATTTCTTTAGCTATTCTTTTTTTAGTACTAAGAGAGGCCTAACATGTCGTGCCTAAACAGCAGAAGCACCAATTTTGTTTTTTAGAAAATTGTTTTTTTTTTTTTCATCGGTCGTTATTTGAACTGGACAAACTGAAAAAGGTCGCAATAAAAATTCCATCGAAACGTAGCGAAATCATCGGGGATAAAGTAAAATCCAACTTCTTATATCAACTCATCTGTAAAACGGCGAATCAGTCTCACGTTACACGCAAGGAAATGCGAAGCAGACGGTTCAAGGTAGATAACTCTAAATTATTAAAATCATTCATTTTTAAAGCGAGGCAAGAAAGGCGCTGTCTCTGTATACCTATCTTTCTCTCTTTCTGTCCGGGAATAAAACTGAAAACAAAATGCAATACTAAGATCAACCTATTTTTCTTGTGTAACATGTCACAATAATGGCATCAATTTTATATGATTATTATTTTTTTTACAATAATATCGTAGGATGCAACAAAGGTGACGTTTTACTTTTTTTCTTGAAATTTAAAACTAACAGAAATAAATGAAAAAGTATAAGAATGATAATATGGAGCTGGGAGCAGGGGTAAATAGGGGTCATTATATATTTTTAAAGAAACGCCGGATGCGTGCTACTCTTTTCTATTTGGCTAAGATCAAAGTGTAGTATCTGTTCCGATGTATACTACACCCCATAAACTGCTATTGTCTTGGCCTTCGGGGCTTGATTTACGCCGGTCTATGGGTCGGTCCTGTGCAGTTCTAGGGGGTCCACCCTCGCAGGCTTTGCCTCCCCTCTTTGGGGAGGAAAAGTTTATTGCTTACTGCCTGAGGCGCCCCTACCGGGGAATGCCAACGGGGCTGCCCAGGCAATTTTTAATGGCCAGAGTGCTCACTTTCTCGGGCGCTGGCTTTTCAAACCCCACTTTCCCGACCCGACCGGGTCACATCTTACTTGTGGGAATAAGATAAAACTGGCCTTGTGCCTAACCTCCTGGAGAGGAGGTAAATAAATACTCTTTTCTATAGTTGATCGCTCTCCCCCCCCTCTCTCTCTCTCTCTCTCCATCCCCCTCTCTCTCTCCCCAGGGGTACAGTTGGATACAAACACCTTTCCAAGGATCAAACATAACTTTCATCAATTAAAATTTTACGATGTATCCAATTGTGGGATTAGTTTTGTATTATGAGGTTTTATAATAATATCGTGGGGTTTCCGTTCGCGCCGCAGATCCATAAAGAGCAAATATGTTTATTTTATTTATAAATTTACAATTGAAAATGATCGAAATTAAAAAGTAGGAATGTAAATGATAATATGGTAGTGATGGCTGGGCGCCAACACACACGGAGGTCCTCATTCACTCCCAGGCAATATCGGGGTAGGAATTGAATCTATTATACTTTAAAGCGAAAAAATCTACTTGGTGATGTCTTCCCGTTTTTAAATCAGGAATTGACAAGCGGTGTTTATCATCAAAGAGTTTCCCATATATTTTAGGTTAAATATTTTTTGCGGGGGATGGGAGAGGCAATTAATAACCTGTTTTGACCATTTTGTTAAAATTATTAAAATATAAGAAAATTAAACTGGTTTTTATAATTGGAATTTTAAATTCTTTTATTACAAATAATAAAATCAAACTTTTTGTTGGGGGAGGTACGTTCTACATTTTTAGGCGATTACGTGTAGTTTTACGAATTTACCAATCGAACTTAGGGTTCGTGATAAAAAAATGTGGTTAACTGTCAAAACAAAATTAAAATTTCCGCCCAAATCTAAGTGACATAAAATTATGACAACCGTTTTTTTTTTGATAAACACCGTTTGTCAATTTCCGATTTCAATACCGTAAGCCTTTACTAAGCAGACTTTTTCTCTTTAACCCTATTATAAATTCGCACAAAAAGAAGTTATGTCTGTGTGTCCACCATATTCTATCAGTAAAACAATCCTGACACTTATTTAAACTCGTTTTCAATTGTTCTTCATTGTTATTGATTGTTGTATGTATTTTACTTTGATTTTCTTCGTCTGAATTTATCGTCTCCCAGTCTTTAATTTATCGTTTAGAAGTTTTCGCCTCGTCAACTCTCCGAGACCTGCCCAAACGTTGACGACGCGAAGTCAGAGAAACGCGATGTGTTCTCTATAAGAGTACCACAACTTACTACAAAACAGACGATTGAAATAGTCTATCGTAAACAATAGGGAATATCACCACAATTTTGATACTATTTCCCCTCATAGCTGAAAAGAGAGAACAGAAAGACTATTTTTTTTATTTTGTCTCTCTAGTTTTTCATATTAAACTGGCTTTGCAAACTCATATATTTTCCTGCTCCAAATAATCTAGTCCAAGATGAAATGGTGACTAAGCGGAGCACTTTAGTTCTAGTTTATTGTTGAAGTATCGCAAAATATATTGAGGTTCGTTTAATTTACTGTTTTAATTATAAATATATAGTTTTTAATAACGCGGAAAAATAAAACTATTTTTCTCAACTCTTAATAAAATATGTTCGCGTAGACTTTTAAAAAGTAGCTTTTTAATAAATTTACATAACTCGTAGAAGGATTTGTAGCAAGTGAAGAACATGGAACAAAAAATGATGAGGTCGGACATTAGCAAGAATTATTTGCCACATCTGAAAGTTAAAACTTATTTTCAAATAAAAATAAATAATTACTATTCTGTTAACCTTTCTTATTATTTTATTAGGGGATGAAACACGGATGCATGGGACATGTTTTACTCCCGTAGATAGGTAAAATACCTATCTCTATTCTTGTCTCTATATCTCAATCTCACACAATCACACACGCATATATATATATATATATATATATATATATATATATATATATATATATATATATATATATATATATATATTAGTACTTCATGTATCCACATAAAATATTATAAGGAGATATAATTTTTTATGTTTCAGTTTTCACTATTTACTTCAACAGTGCTCGATACGTAAGTAGAGCTAGGTAGTAAGCAATGAAAATATATATGGAAATCAAGCTACACAGAGACTCCCGTGTTTCATTCCCGGGGGGCATCGTCAGCCTGACGATTCCCCCCGCGGATGAAACACGGGAGTCTCTGTGTAGCTTGATTGCCATATATATTTTCATTGCTTACTATATATATATATATATATATATATATATATATATATATATATATATATATATATATATATACATATATATATATAATAAGTAAGAAACTAAAAGTAAAACTTTTCGTAGAAAGAACCTATAGTGAAATGGTAAAAGCTCAATATACGAGATAGAGCAATTATAAAGTTAAGTGGACGAAGAGTGATAAACATGCACGAATGTCCAAATTTATTTCAAACTTCAAATGTTCAAAACAGGGTATATTCTGTAATAAAATTATGTTTATTGTTCTTTCCTTAAGACAAACCCAATATCTTTTTACTCGAACTTTTTTTCTTACCCATCTTTTTCTGAATCTTTTTTCATATTTTTTCAAATGTTGAACTTTGGCTTTTCTATTGCCAACTTATCTATCTGTATAATTCCTCTGATGATAAGATCTCGATCTTTGAAACGCCTTGGCTTAAGGAAAGAACAATACACATAATTTTATTACAGAATATACCTTTTTTGAACATTTGAAGTTTGAAATAAATTTGGACATTCGTGCATGTTTATCACTCTTCGTCCATTTAACTTATATATATATATATATATATATATATATATATATATATATATGCAAAGTTTTTTATATAAATATTTACTAATTTACCTACAGACACATGCGTTTCATGCTCACGCATTCTTCAGTCTTAGAGATGATAGTTACTGCCAGTTAGAAGGATTCTAACCCACTTGCAAAGGGACCTTTGAATCTGCAGCCTGGGTTTTAACCCCTAGGCCACAATCAATTAACATAGGATGGAGGAGAATTCAAATTTCATATTATGTCGAATCGACTGACGTACACAGCAACCCTAGTCATATTATGTTCAACAGCAGAGGTCGGAACATCGCATTACGTATAGATTGCAGCTCATTATAAAATCTCTTAGAGGCCAAATCCATGGGAAGAAAGCGACAACAATATTTTTTACATAAATACTTACTATTTTTACCTACAGACAAATGTGTTTCATGTTTACGCAATCTTCAGTTTAGTAGATAATAATTACTGCCGGTTGAAACATTCGAACCCAGTTGCAAAGTCATCTTTCAATCTGCAGCCTGGTATTACACCCCTAGCCCCCCCCATCAATTAACATGGGATAGAGGAAAATTTAAAATTCTATATAATGTCAAATCGGTTGACATATACAGTAAGTTTAGTCATATAGTGTTCGACAGCAGAGGTCGGAACATCGCATTACGCATAGATTGATAGCTTATTAAAAATTCTCCAAGAGGCCCAATTCTTGTGAAGGGGACGATTACAATATTTTTATATAAATATTGATTATTTTTACCTACGGACATATGTGTTTCATGCTTACGCAATCTTCAGTGTAGGAGATGATAATGACTGCCGGTCGAAGGATTCGAACCCAGTTGCAAGGTTACCTTTGAATGTACAACGTTGTATTATATATATATATATATATATATATATATATATATATATATATATATATAGAGAGAGAGAGAGAGAGAGAGAGAGAGAGTAAGAGTTTCGGTGTATGTTGAAACAAAATAAATAAAGTGCTCGATCACAAAAAAATGTGAGAACTGACATCAAAATTATTTATTTAAAAACTATACGTTACATACTTCAGAGACTTATCATGGTTACATTTGAGATGTTAGGTTTATCTTTGAACTTCATTCTTTCGATTTGTTTGTATTTCGTGAGTCGCTGATGATTTTAATTTGGCTCTAACGACATTTCTAACAAAAATAAAAGATTAGCCTATCTCAATGAAACCATGGTACATCTCTGAAGTATGTAACGTAAAGTTTTTGAATAAATAATTTGTATATATAAATATATATATTAGTAGCAAGTTATGAAAATATATAATATAAGCTACACAGAGGCTCCCGCGTTTCATCCCCGGGGGAATCTTCAGTCTAAAATGCATGGAGTTAGATTTACCGGGTGTTTTTATATACACGACTAGTTAGTTTACCGATAAGATCCTTTGTTGTTCTCTTAGCGACTCGTTGGGCTTATCACGGACAAAGGTTCGGTTGGTTTTACTTCCTATTTCCTATTCTATTGTTCTGTTTTCTATATGATGATTCATCCTAGTTTCTTTGTTGTTGTCTTAGCAAGTCGTTGGGCTTCTCATAAGAAAAGGTTCAGTTGATTTTACTTCTTATTCTATTGTTCTGTTTACTATAGAGTGGCTTATTTCTGTTTCTTTGTTTTGTCAATATAATATAATATTTGTCACTTTTTTATGCAATTTTTTTCTCTTCATCTCTGCTGTTCTCTTTTAGTATTTTGTTGTTGTGTGCCTTAATTATCATTTTTAGGTTTTTGCAGCAGCTGTAGGACAGTTTTAGTTTATTTTTATTGAATATTTTATGCAGGGGATTGAGTACGGGGAGGTGTTTTTCAATCAGATTTAGAAATTTCTTGTACTTTAGTTTTTAGCATCTAATTATAGGGCGGTGTATACCAGATTATATTTCTTTTTCTTTTATTTTTAATTTTATTATAATTATTGGTGTCCTGTTTCTTATATTTGATTCTGATTTAATGGTAACTACTATTATTTGTACATATATCTATATATATGTCTCCCTATATATAAATATATATATATATAAATATATATAAATATATATATATATATAATATATGTATATATGTACATACATATATTTATATATATATATTTATATATATATATATATATTTATATACATATATTTATATATATATATATATATATATATATATATTTATATACATGTATTTATATATATACACATATTCATATATATACACATATTCATATATATATACACATATTCATATATATACATATATTTATATATATACATACATATATTTATATATAGACATATATTTATATATATACATATATTTATATATAGACATATATTTATATATAGACATATATATATACAGACATATATATATACATATATATATATATGTATATACACATACATATATATACATATATATATATATGTATATACACATACATATATATATTTATATAAATATATATATATATATGTATATATATATATATACATATATATATATATATATATATGTATATATATATATTTATATCCTATATACAAACCATTTTTTTAAAACATGATCAAATTAAAAGATAAGAGAATGAAAGGGCAAGCTGACTGGGTTCGAACCTCGTTCAACAGAGCTAGCCCGAGGTTAAGATTAAGAAGAGAATATAAATAAAATGCTATAGGGATTATAGCGAGGGAAAGGGGGGAAATGAATAAACTAGAAACTACATTAAGTCTAAGTAGATTTTCTTTTTGCTTACAAAGAGATGGTCGAGAGAATGACTTACTGAGAATGGGGAATAAGTATTCACTTAAATTTGAGGCACAGGAACGGTTATTTATGAGATGTTCGATTATGGAAGAACCATATGTATCATGCAAAACATCAGTTAGTAAATAATTTTCCTGACGAATTTGTATGGACACGTGTTGTTTTACCCGGATGTCCAATCTTTGTGATGTCCGTCCAACATATATATATATATATATATATATATATATATATATATATATATAAAGTTAAGATCGGATTCTAACTCTGCCTGAGGAGATCTCAGTTTATAACAGCTGTTGATCGATAACATCGATATGCCAGTGTTGCAGATTTTGTACATGTCTGTGTAAATAAAAATAATCATATATCACCCATGACCCGTTGGTCTACTACCATTACCACTATTTGTTCCACTTTCATTTCTAAAATTCATAAACTTTGATATCCATGTGAGAAAATTCTAATACCCCTAAACTAATAGCTGGATGATCACCATTTATCTCAAATTCTTACAGAGACAGTGAGAAATATTAGAGAGGTGTGTAAGACACATATAGTAAATGGAAATGAATATATAGCTAAGAGAGAGATATGAGTGACTTCTTCAGTTAATTATAAATTACGGGTAATTGTGTCTTAACTCTTGTTTGTTGACGTCGATGTTCATAGTCGAAAGTTTGTAGTAGTTTTATTAATTACCTAAACGATAGGGGACACCAAAATGGTCTTGACACAAACCGTCAGCAACGCGTCTATCTCCTTCGAAATCCCAGAGCAAAGAGAATGCGAGAGCAAGACGATACTGGAAAGCACCTTACTCTTAGCCGACTCAAACATCACCACCCGACCCGGTCGTGAAAAGGACAAACAACTCAACCATCTCACTCAATTACAGTATTCAAGAATTCCATTTAAAAAGAGTCTGACTAGACTCTTGTCTGATGGTGTCGATGATGATGATGATCGTCGTAGTAATCTGACTCTTCCTGTCTGCCATCCTTGATTAAAACAGCATGTTTGTCGATCAGAAAATAAACAACCTTTAAAAAACTACAACACAGTTATATCGTTTATCGGGGAGAAAGAGGTCAACCGCGGTTGTTTGAAGTACCCCAGTGAGCAGCATTGCCCCTAACGGTACATGTATTCTTTTGTAATTCGAGAGCCAAAAAAGGATACTAAAAGGAAGCGGAAGTCACCGCAGTCTATGTCAACCATGATGTTACCTCACTCGCCCAGGAAAATGGTAGACAACTTGAACCTTTCAATTGGAGTATTCAGTACTAACTGGACACACACCCACACTATTGAAACTTTCTTGTTCATTTCACATGTGGGAAATTGAAACCTTTCCTCAGCTGTCGCGGAACCAGTATGCTAACAATTAATAAAGGCAATGGAGACTTTACGGCACTATTTGCAATAATTTATATCTGGCTCTGGCTGGAAAAGTGTTGGCAAAAATAGTATCGCGCATACTAGCAAATTCATTTCAGGAGATCTGTTGCCCGAGTCAGCGTGGATTCAGGAGAATATACTGTGGATGCGAGGGTCATAAAATGACAACTTGAAACTAGCGATTTTTTTGATTCATCAGAAGTGTCTTCCGGCACAATCAAGATGGGGATATTATAACACAAGATTCTGCTGAAAGTTGATTGTTCGCGACGTTTGTTGATATAATTCGCAACATCTGTGCGTGGATGATGACACGTGTGCCTATTGAAGGCCAGGCATCCGAGCTTTTCAAGGTGTGTACTGGAATGCACCGACGGTGCATTATTACTCCCGCTCTTTTTAACACCTTCCTTCTATATGCCAAATAGACAATGATATCACTGTGGAGTGTAGCCTTGGTGGAAATCTTTTTGACATCCGCAGATTCCGACCAGAAAGAGAATTACAACCCGAACCCATTGAGCTACAAAATTAAGGCGGTTGTGTAGTTGTAGCCACACACCAGAAGCACAGCAGACTACTTTCGCACGGGCGAATTCTAGTCTGTAACTCTCTACAAATGTGGGGAAAACTGTAATGGGATGCTAGTTAACTTCCACTACCCCAGCTAATCCATCAATAATTAATAACTCACTTCATAACAATAGAAATAATTCACAAGTTTTTTTGTTTTTTTTTAAAACATAGTTCACCCTAAAGAGGACAGGCCGCCACTGTAGACGTAAGGGGCTACTGATAAAAAAAAAGGGTGAAGGTTTTTTTTGTGGGTGGAGGCAACCTAAATTGGGAGCTATGCAGCGATATGTCTGTTTACACTAGTTTTAAATTTCTGCATGTCAGTACCGTCAGGAAAACAGGGAGCAGGAAGGAAGTTCCAGACTTCAGCAGTACGCGGAAATAAGCTTTTGGAGTAGAAAGCTCTTCGGCATCTGGGGGCCTCCACAGTGAATGGATAGGATTTGGCAGATTGTCGGGTTGGTCTAGTGATTTTACATCGCGGGGGGTACCAGAGCAGCAGGCTCATCAGAACACAATTCATTGAAGTACTTGTAAAACAGGCACAAGGAAGCAACATTGCGGCGATGGGACAGGGGGTAGAGCTTGGTGCATAGTAAAGGGCCGATCAAGTTGGCGACTCTTTTTTGGACCTTGTTATAATGTTATATGGGAGTTTCCTCTTTAACGACGCATCATCATCAGGGAGAAGAAACATAATTAGACAAACACCAACCTCTATTCGCAGAATCAGGATAAAGTTGAGTCAATACTTTGATATCCGCACCAAAATTCTTATAATTACTCTTATACAGCTGCGAGGTATGGATCCTGTACAATCGCCACTTCAAGATTATTATAACCCTATTCCATAACAGATACCTGGAATACATTCTGACGAAAACTTGGCGTGACTGAATGCCTCACTCGGAAGTACATGTGTTTGTGGATGTTATCATAAGACATTAACTTCGCTCGATCGTTACTTGTAGCAGCGAGTACCCGTTGCAGCGACTGAGCTGGTCACACGACCCGATTTCACTCGCCGCTACTTGTAGCATCAAGTCGACTACCAGTCTAGCAGTTCCATGCCTTTGCTTACAGCGCAGACTTGTCGCGGGTCAGGCGCCAGAGTTTTTTTCAAACCAAAAAAGCTTTGATTTATAAACATCGTTCGTTCCTGCTCCACTTTATTTATTTCATTCCTATCTGCATCCTTCAAGTTCTTTTTCTTTTTAAAATTATCTTCGCAAGGAATCTCAACACCAGCCTCAATTAGTTCGTTCATTAAATATTTAAAATTGTACTCCCTCGCATTTTTCTCCATATACTGGATGTTGTCTATATCCTACACACCTTGGAGTTTCTGTAAATATCCAGAAATCTACTGATTTCATTAGCTGACCACTTAAAACTTTGTATTTCTTCCATGGCAACAAACTGCAGTCATAGAAGATATTGATTTGTAGCAGCCGCTATTAGGTCTTGAAAAAAATCATAAAATCTCGCGATCCTAGCTCACGTGTTCATGAAATCACGCGCTACTTGCATGCTCAACTTTAGTCGCGGCGAGTAAACTAGTCGCAAGTTGGATGTGCTACTTGCGATTAACCGGTCACACGATGCAACTAGGCTGCCACTACTCGCCCCCCCCCTGTAGTAGACTGTTTGGTAAGTTATCTCTAATGTATATCTGAAGTAGCCAGTGCATTGATGGTTCGGTGATAAATAGTGAAAAAGACTTGGTCAGGAGGAAAGGAGATGGGAGAAGGAGATCTGGCCGTTTAGGCATGGCAGGAAGTTGGGTTTTCTTTGAGAGCTGGCAAGCAGGTGAAACTAGGGTGCTTATCCAGGCAAGATGGATCAATCTGGGTCGCTTAGCTAAAAGATTGTGCTGGACTTAGCTTTTTCCGGTCGGGCGAAAATCTCATCTTGCAAGTCTGTCATTCAACCGAGTAAACAACTATTGTTTGTAGCATCTAACAAATAAACGTGTTACTTATTTATAAACTGGAATTGTGATTCTACTTAGGATGATAATTCTTTGTTGCAGCATTGACTAGTTCGAACATCTTTGGACCGGCACCACGTGTGGGGACGATTAAGACCAGTGCAGTGAACACACGCATATATACCGGGTCACAGTGATCCGAAAACTTATCGATTGATATTACAGGATGAAGTTTACTCTTATATCATTTGTAATTTTAATGAATAGTTTCTTGATCTTCAGGCTAGGATCAATTTGTAATATCTACATGTATATTTATAAACCATAAGATATATCAAAATTGATTGGAAATGTTAAGTAGGACGGCCCCTAGTGTAAATGTGGTATTGAGTTAACAGAGATGACTATAGTTAAGAGTACGATAGACATTGTTATCACTACAGACCCCACTTTTGAGTACCCTGCGCGTCATTTGTTTGAAATGTAACCTTTAAAAAAATTCTGCAAATAAATAATTCAAAGTGTTGTATGTGGTCTGCCTCGGATCGTTGAGAAAAGAAACCCTTTTAGACTTAGTCATTTTTGTAGTTCAACGTTTGATAAAATAGTATATAAATAGGGGTGGGACGTAATGGGTGAACATTTCAGATTCATGCAAGTAGTATTTTTTGTGTTCATTTATACATAAATAACACTAAACAATCAAATATTTTGAAAATTTTGCAAAATTCAGAAGGTGCAGGCCAAAAATAGTCGTTATGGCTCCACGGGACTCAAAATCCATCATTTTACGGTGAAAAAGTGGTTTCATGCGACATTACAGGTCCTAAAACATCCTCAAAAGCTATGAATGGATATAGATGGTTAAATATGATATAGTACTGTAATTTAGGACCATTTTCAGGCTGTAAAAGGGTTTTCATGAATGTAAAAAAGCCAAAAACTAGTGGCCTGCACCTTCTGAATTTTGCAAAATTTTCGAAATGTTTGATTGTTTGTTATTTATGTATAAATGAAAACAAAAAAAATACTACTCGCATGAATCTGAAATTTTCACCCATTACGTTCCACCCAAATATAAATTATTTGTGTTCGGTGAAAGGTTTCGTCTTTCCCAGAAAACCCTTTATAAGATAAATATCTATTTTATATGCGCGTATACAAAGCGTATGTTACACACTTAAGACTCGGCAAAGAAAGTTTTGAAATTTAGTTCGTACATACAAGCGGTGGTCGGGTTACGACTGACATACATTCATAACGACACGTTGTAACACGATTTTCAGGGCACCTAATTAATTATTTACGTCACCCACCTATGATAAGCCCGTAGGAAAAATGATAACATAGGACACTAAAACACATTTTTATGACATATATAGAATACTATAATGTCGCACATTCCCTGCTCGTGTCTTCTGTTGTCTCAATCGTACTACGTGGCCTCCTACGTAGTAATAGTCGCTCGTCGCTGCATCTTTCTCCGCAGTGGTAAATACGTGTTAGCACCGTTTAGCCGTCTCAGTATTGTTTACAAGTTACAATGTTATGTTAGATGAGAAAAGAAACAAACAATAAGGCTTGAAACAATTGTCAGAGATAGAAAGAGAGAGCCAAAAGATGACGATTAGAACGGAAGTGACGCCGCCGTTACTGACATAGCGTTGCCACAAACGATAGCC
>OY744529.1:97089902-97093312 GCA_963556195.1 Sepiola atlantica | reverse complement strand
TGCATGGACGTGCGTGCCCATCTACCAGAAAAAAAAAGAAAAAAGGAATTCTATTCACAATTGTAGATTGTTATGGTTTAGTTATTAACAAATACAATTTAGACAAATTTGCATGTGTGGAAACCAACTGCCGGAAGTAAAAATACGTTTTTAAAGGGCAGAAAGAAGGCGTAGTTGCTGGAAATTTATTAAGTGTCGTTTCAGTGTTCGAGGAACAGTTATTCTGTTTGGAGTTTGAATTGAAAATTTATTAAGTGTCGTTTCAGTGTTTGAGGAACAGTTATTCTGTTTGGAGTTTGAATTGAAAATTATTTTTAGCAGTCAGAGTCCTTTCCACGTGGAAAGATTGTAACTATTTAAAGATAAAAAAAAAAACACAAATGAAAAATACATTTCTCCAGAATAACTTCCCTGACATTTTATTTTTAGGGAGATCCGTTTTCAGTCATGGGAGGAGGCAATGTTGTCATAGAACACGGGAAAGCAATTCAGACATTTTAATTACTTCTTGAAAAAGAAACTTCGATTTATTTACAAAAAAATAACCTTACTGATAAATTAAATCTATCATGTTACATTTCGATTTCTTAGAAAACATGTCAACATTTTATCAATTTACCAATTTATTTTTGACAAATTTATTTACAGAAATTATTCACTTATTTAACCATATCCCGAAGATGATGCTAAGTTTCTTTGCAAGCAAGTCAGGGACATTTTAATTAATTACATTGTGAAATTGTTTTTTCTTGTTTTAAATTACCTTTCTATGCATCGTGTCGTTTAGACAATATTACGTCAACTCCCGCACTAGAGACAGTTAATTGTGCATAAAATTGTGTGGGCAATCTAGATTAATGTACACATCTCGATATATATATATATATATGTATATATATATGTGTATGTATGTATGTATGTATATGTATGTGTATGTATGTATGTATATGTATGTATGTGTGTGTTTTCCACGTGCGGGTTGAACTGCCTAGTAGGAAACTTAATAATTTCTATTTAGTGTCAGGCATTTTTCTTTGTAATTTAAATAGAGGTCTCTTGGTAACAGGTAATATAAACAACAATGAAAACATAACTCTTACTTTTGTGGTGAGTAGAGATGACATATGTAGTATTGCTGACTACTGTAGAAGCGGTCAGGTTTCAAATCTCAGCAAGTAAAACTTACTATGACTAGCGACATCAAGATGTGCTACGGCTAATATATATACATATTACTAGTTTTACCTACCCGGCGTTACCCGATAGTGTATTTACTTGTAATTTATTTAATTATTACCTTTTCGAAAATAATTCCGACCCGAACAAAGTATTTTCTGGAAGGCATTAAATCCAATTACATTTTGTGCTTCGTAACAGTGTACGACTCCAGAAGAAAAAAATGACTAATCGCAATCAAAGTTGATTTTGGTATGAAGGAATCTATCGATGACAGAAATGATGAAGTGGCCGACTAAACTTTATATATCAGATGAAGGAGATTGTGTGAGGAGATGAATATAAGAATAATAATTATAAAAACAGAATGGATATTATAATAGATGCTATTCATTATGTTTGCCTGTTACGCGCGTTTCATGTCAGGGAATCTTCTGATGAAATACATTGTAAAAAGTATTTGACAGCGTTTGTTATTTTCTTTATGCTTCGGTCAATAGCTATGTTGGGTATTGATTTACTCCTCTCCAGGAGTTAGGCACAAGGCCAGTTTTTATCTTACTCCCCACAAGTAAGATGTGACCCAAGATCGGGTCCAGGAAAGTGGGGTTTTAAAAATTGCCTGAGCAGCCCCGTCGGCATTCCCCGGTAGGGGCGCCTCAGGCAGCAAGCAACAAACTTACAAAGAGGGGAGGCGAAGCCTGGGAGGGTGACCTCCTAGAACTGCACAGGACAGACCCTTAGACCGGCGTAAATCAAGCCTTGAAGGCCAAGACAATACCAGTCAAGACCCGAAGGCCAAGACAATATCAGTCTATGGGCTGCAGTATCCCATCGGAAACAGATACTACACTTTGATCTTAGCCAAAAGGCCAAGAAGATCAATTAAACGATTTAAAAAATAAATGCATATTTTTGTTCGTGCCGCCATTTACATATATATATATATATATATATTAGTCTCAGAACTTTTTCAACCATTAAAACATATGAAAAAAAAAATATTTTAGTCCCAAGTCGTTCGGTGGAAAATCACTTTTTTGTCACTTTACTTTTTACAGTCACTATATTAGTTTTATTCCATGACATTTACGCTAGACTTAACAGCATTTAAGGGAGATCATCAGTTGTTTACCATAGAAAAATAGTTTCGGGAATTCAAAAACAAAACAGTATTTTATCTCATGGCTTCCCAGCAGAGTTGATCAGACCCCACTTCCCTTAAAAGACAAGAACAAAAACGTTCCGTATATTAGATCTAAGTTTTGTTCCAGATAAATAGTTTGCTAACTTATTTTCTTATTAAAAAATGTCCCCCTTACCTGTGTTGTTCGTCTGTGTCTAAGAAAATGTATCCGTTATTTACAAACATTTTGCTGTATTTTAAAGTGTTCGGACGAATCCATTTCACTAATTTTTAGGTGATTTATAGTTTATGCATTTTTATTTATTTTTTTTAATTATATTTAGTCTCATATTAAAAATATTCAAAAATTTATATATATATATATACATCTGTATATATATATATTTTATTTTTTCACTATATGTGTTATATATAATTTGTACATATTCGACATTATTTTTATTTAGATAGTTTTGGATTTGCTCTGTCAATTTACTTTAATTTGATATGACTTAAAGGCGTCAGGATGGTATATGATAATATATATATATATATATATTACATACACCATACATATATCTAAAATGTCAGTATTAGAATATAATCTCGAAGTTATTCCATCGATTTTCCTGTATGTATAAATGAGCCTGTGCGTAGGGGTTGGTTTTAGTAACAGTACCATTACTTGTCTCATTTCCTTTGTAATCCATTTCCTCTTCTGCATGCTCTTAGGTGTGTTGTGATCATGTTGATTTACCTGTATTGGCATTCTGTGACCTGAAATACAAAGACCCAACATTCGCAGGATGCAGACCAGGACCCCCCCCCCCTCATGCTATCAAAGGAGCCCTTGTCGGCCATCACACGGATAGTGTACATGAATCCAATATGTAGAAATAAGAGCAAATCATTACACACATCTTATGCTTGAAATGAAATATGTGGATCAGTATTGGTTTCAATGGTCTAACTTGAAGCCATGCGTTTCCGGACCGACGTTTATGGGCACATTTTTTTATTATTTACACAAACATAATCTTGAAATTATGCAAGCAATTGTGTACCCCCCACCACACACACTAATATATATATATATATGCGTATATAT
>OY744529.1:97019902-97084902 GCA_963556195.1 Sepiola atlantica | reverse complement strand
TCCAACGCGTTGCACCCGAAACTTGAAACGATTTGCAAACCGTCATTTAGGACTCAAAACCAAGAAAATTGATTCAACATAAAATCTTAATACGAAAGTAAAGTTAGCTTGGAATGTCATCGAACGTAAACAAATAGGTTCGCAGTAACAAAGATTTTTTCGTACGTGTCGTCCTAAATATGATCCAATTACAGATATTTTTTCGGCGAAGAATTAAAAAAAAATTGTACTTGATATAATTTGTTTAAATATCTATCTATACATATCTATATATCTACATGTCTGTCTATATGTCTGTCTATATCTACATGTCTGTCTATATGTCTGTCTATATCTACATGTCTGTCTATATGTCTGTCTATATCTACATGTCTGTCTATATGTCTGTCTATATCTACATGTCTGTCTATATGTCTGTCTATATCTACATGTCTGTCTATATGTCTGTCTATATCTACATGTCTGTCTATATGTCTGTCTATATCTACATGTCTGTCTATATGTCTGTCTATATCTACATGTCTGTCTATATGTCTGTCTATATCTACATGTCTGTCTATATGTCTGTCTATATCTACATGTCTGTCTATATGTCTGTCTATATCTACATGTCTGTCTATATGTCTGTCTATATCTACATGTCTGTCTATATGTCTGTCTATATCTACATGTCTGTCTATATGTCTATATCTACATGTCTGTCTATATGTCTGTCTATATCTACATGTCTGTCTATATGTCTGTCTACATGTCTGTCTATATCTACATCTATCTACATGTCTGTATATCTACATCTATCTACATGTCTGTCTATATCTACATCTATCTACATGTCTGTCTATATCTACATCTATCTACATGTCTGTCTATATCTACATCTATCTACATGTCTGTCTATATCTACATCTATCTACATGTCTGTCTATATCTACATCTATCTACATGTCTGTCTATATCTACATCTATCTACATGTCTGTCTATATCTACATCTATCTACATGTCTGTCTATATCTACATCTATCTACATGTCTGTCTATATCTACATCTATCTACATGTCTGTCTATATCTACATCTATCTACATGTCTGTCTATATCTACATCTATCTACATGTCTGTCTATATCTACATCTATCTACATGTCTGTCTATATCTACATCTATCTACATGTCTGTCTATATCTACATCTATCTACATGTCTGTCTATATCTATCTACATGTCTGTCTATATCTACATCTATCTACATGTCTGTCTATATCTACATGTCTGTCTATATCTACATCTATCTACATGTCTGTCTATATCTACATGTCTATCTATATATACATCTATCTACATGTCTATCTATATATACATCTATCTACATGTCTGTCTATATCTACATGTCTATCTATATATACATCTATCTACATCTACATACATATCTATATATCTACATGTCTGTCTATATGTCTGTCTATATCTACATGTCTGTCTATATGTCTGTCTATATCTACATGTCTGTCTATATGTCTGTCTATATCTACATGTCTGTCTACATGTCTGTCTATATCTACATGTCTGTCTACATGTCTGTCTATATCTACATGTCTGTCTACATGTCTGTCTATATCTACATGTCTGTCTACATGTCTGTCTATATCTACATCTATCTACATGTCTGTCTATATCTACATCTATCTACATGTCTGTCTATATCTACATCTATCTACATGTCTGTCTATATCTACATCTATCTACATGTCTGTCTATATCTACATCTATCTACATGTCTGTCTATATCTACATCTATCTACATGTCTGTCTATATCTACATCTATCTACATGTCTGTCTATATCTACATCTATCTACATGTCTGTCTATATCTACATCTATCTACATGTCTGTCTATATCTACATCTATCTACATGTCTGTCTATATCTACATCTATCTACATGTCTGTCTATATCTACATCTATCTACATGTCTGTCTATATCTACATCTATCTACATGTCTGTCTATATCTACATCTATCTACATGTCTGTCTATATCTACATCTATCTACATGTCTGTCTATATCTACATCTATCTACATGTCTGTCTATATCTACATCTATCTACATGTCTGTCTATATCTACATCTATCTACATGTCTGTCTATATCTACATCTATCTACATGTCTGTCTATATCTACATCTATCTACATGTCTGTCTATATCTACATGTCTGTCTATATCTACATGTCTGTCTATATCTACATCTATCTACATGTCTGTCTATATCTACATCTATCTACATGTCTGTCTATATCTACATCTATCTACATGTCTGTCTATATCTACATCTATCTACATGTCTGTCTATATCTACATCTATCTACATGTCTGTCTATATCTACATCTATCTACATGTCTGTCTATATCTACATCTATCTACATGTCTGTCTATATCTACATCTATCTACATGTCTGTCTATATCTACATGTCTGTCTATATCTACATCTATCTACATGTCTGTCTATATCTACATCTATCTACATGTCTGTCTATATCTACATCTATCTACATGTCTGTCTATATCTACATCTATCTACATGTCTGTCTATATCTACATCTATCTACATGTCTGTCTATATCTACATCTATCTACATGTCTGTCTATATCTACATCTATCTACATGTCTATCTATATCTACATCTATCTACATGTCTATCTATATCTACATCTATCTACATGTCTATCTATATATACATCTATCTACATGTCTATCTATATATACATCTATCTACATGTCTATCTATATATACATCTATCTACATGTCTATCTATATATACATCTATCTACATGTCTATCTATATATACATCTATCTACATGTCTATCTATATATACATCTATCTACATGTCTATCTAAATATACATCTATCTACATGTCTATCTATATATACATCTATCTACATGTCTATCTATATATACATCTATCTACATGTCTATCTATATATACATCTATCTCTACATCTACATACATCTATATATGTACATCAATATGTATACATCTATCTATACATCTATCTATCTATAAAGAGACACACACATATACATACACATAAATACACCTTGGCGTTTATTATTGAGTGGAGAATAATTTTTACCATTAAGATTAATTTTTGATGGGTTGGGGGAATTATTGAATGTATGTTTAGATATAATAAAACAAGTGAATTTTTTTTACTAATCAGCTTTTTTATTCGTCGTCCTTGGGAGTAAAAGAAATAGTTTTGTTTCATGCAACAGGTTTCATTCATAGTTTTCGTGGATTTTGATCACAGAGTTCTGAATAAATGCTAAAAGGTAAATTTACGTACCAATCTGCCGGCTTCATTGTTATGCATTCGAATCTTCGTTGTTATGTCACAGCGTTTCTTTTTGCGAGCGTCCATGAATTCCCTCGACTTCAGATAACCAAAGTCGACGTCATCGCCGCAGCCACCCCAAGCCCATTGGCCATCCGTTGATTTGTCACGAATGTGATTGCGGTCACAGGTGCATTGTAACAGCGAACCGGCACTGCAGGCTTGAGTCACGGAATAAGTCACACCGGCTGCCGTAATGGCGTAGACAAAAGCAGTCTCCCGTAAATCTGGAAAAAAAAAAAAAGACGGAACTATTTATATTTTACTGTCTATTTGAACTATTTCACCACATTGAAAGTATGTATGCTTCCGCGAATGGCACTTTGGTAAGAAAGTATGCGAAACAGATGGTTTCATTATTTTTGGTTAATCTGAATTGTATAAGGTTTTGCAATTGTTTGTCATTCTCCGGAATTTCTACAAAAGTAAAATCAAATTCATGCGGTAAAATTTATCGGCGCTCTTGTATAAGCAGTGACCGATCTGAGGGGGACAACTCTACCTTACCCAGCCGCCGCCATTCCGAACTCGCCCACACTTCGGCAAGGGAGACAACTTTTACACACATTTTACAAACCCTTTATAACAATTAATGCGGTAGAAATAGCTTTTGAATGCGTTCAGAGTAACTTTTAAACAATTAATAAAAAAAAAACATGTTACGGGTTTTAAATGCACTTTCATTTACATGCCGCAAATTGTATACACTTTATAACAATTAATAAAAATTTTTTTACGGGTTTTAAATGCGTTCAAAATAACTTTTAAGCACTTTTATTTACATGCCACAAATTGTATATACTTTATAACAATTTAAAAAAATGTTACGGTTTTGAAATGCGTTAAAAACAACTTTTAAATGCGTTAAAAATAACTTTTAAACAATGAATTTTTGAAAATGTTACGGTTTTAAATGCGTTCAAAATAACTTTTAAACACTTATTTACATGCCACAAATTGTATACACTTTATAACAATTAAAAAATGTTACAGGTTTTAAATTAATTGTCTGAAGGTTGTTTTGAGCGCATTTAGGAGTTGTTTTTGGCGCATTTCAGAATCGTAGCGTATTTTTTATTAATTGTTGTAGGGTTTGTCAAAGTGGTCTCCCTTGTCTAGTTCGGAATGGCGGCGGCTGAGTCAAGTAGAGTTGTCCCCCTCAGATCGGTCACTGCTTATGCAATAGCGCCAATTTATCTACTTCATAATCAGGCTAACAAAATAACGACGCCGCTTGAATGTTATATTAGACATTACAAAATAGCTCTAATCCAGCTTGCTAGAATCCCACCGTTACACATTTATACAGCCATTGTGTAAACATTTAGAGCCAACTAATAAAATGGATGCAATTTCAGCATCCGATTATATTTCCGACAGAAAATGTATTTTCGCGTGAGGTGATTAACCAGAGACGACATTACTTTCCGGTTAAAACGGGAGGCTATCTTACGTTAGCCATTAACTCTGACATACTGAAATAGTCTGCAAGGACCCGTGGCAAAGTGGATATAGTACTAAGTTAAATTCAGTTCCAAGTTGAAGGTTCAATCCTCAGTGCGGGCGATACGAAGAATTGCGAATTACTGAAGACTTCTCCCAGTCATCGCTGACGGAACAAAAACATGCTACCCCCGTTGATTAAATAAAGGGTTCGTCCAGATTCCCGAGTTTGAATAGTCACACCTGAAGAAGGCCGCATGTTACAGCGGTCGAAACGTTGTGATGATAACACTCAAGATGAGTCCGAATAACCAAAATTATGCGACAAAAAATGAAATAGTCAAGTTTGGATTCTAATTCAAGCACAAACTAAATTTAACCAAGGCATGTCAGGGTACATGCGTTTCTAAAATGTGCTATGAGATGCATCTCAGATGCACAAAGACAATAGATGCATCTGAATGAAAATGAAAACTTTCATATTTATGCATTTGTCAACTATATTACAATAAAAAAAGAGATCACTGTTATTGGAATGAGTAAGACAACTTAGTATTTTGAAAAGACCCAAACACAGCCATGTGAATACCTAATTTGCTTAACTAGGTTTTAAACATTTTATAAGAAATTAATGTTTTATGTCATCCATCTATGCAATAAGTGTCAATATTAACAGTAGTTAACAAGCCGCGCGTGTGAGTATAAAATGCAACAATAAATTTGGGCAATTTGGGGCATTTTTAACCACCATTGTACCCCCTTGGGGGCGCGAACCAGAATTTTTCTGAGGTCAAAGATGCTCATTTTATATCCAGAACAATTGCCTCTACATTTTGGCCAAGTTTCAGAAAAATTGAATGGATGGATACAAACCTTATGGGAGAAAAGGGTCATTTTTTGCCATTTTGGGGGCTTTTGACCCCCCTGGGGGCGCGAACCAGATTTTTTCCAAGGTCAGCTATATTTATTTTCTATTAGAAACAATTGCCTCCATATTTTGGTCAAATTTGAGAGAAATTGAATGGATGGATAAAAAATTATGGGGCAAAAAATGTCATTTTTTGCCATTTTGGGGCCTTCTGACCCCCTGGGGGCTAACCAGATTTTTTTCTCAAAAATCTGAGAACAAGAGTTACAACTTCATTTAAAATTTCAGAGAAATTCAATGGGTGGTTGCGGAGAAAAATCCGGACGGACGGACGGACGGACATGCCTCAAAACATAAGTCCCCCGATTTTATAAATCGGGGGACCAATCAAAGTGATGCAATATAAAATAGATAAATTATCATAAACTTTATTAAAATTCATTCATTTTAAAGGAACGTAATTGAAATAAATATTATTTTTGTAACTACAGTAGAGTGATAAAGATATATAATATAAGTAATACATTTAAAAAGATTTAGAGATAGATTAAGGGCCGCCGGATGGTGGCCAGTTTCTCACTTGTTACATAATAAGAGAAAGGTGCATTTCGCAAAAAGAGGGTAGGCTTCAGCGGGGTTAATACCAACGAGGATTGCATCACATTTTGAGAACTACTAGAAAGGTAACATGATGAACTGATAATGTATCGACTGATTGATAGGGACGTAAATTGCAATTCTCCTTACAAAAGTTTAGAATAACTGGCGACAAACAAATTTATTAAGAGTTGAGAATATTGGTGACGAAAATAGTTTCTCGTAGGCTGGAGTTATAAAGTCCGCGGGCCATATATAGCCTGCTGGTTGTGTGTGTGCAACCCTGCTTTTAGAGACTCGCCATAACATAAATGGCGAGGGAAAAGAAAGAAAATATGAAAACAAAAAGTAAACGATACCTATTTGTTATCGCTGGTATTCCGAGAGTGTCAGAAATATTCACAGAATTAAATAAGAGAACCAGGTGCTTGGCGAAAAATGGATCATAAATCAGAGAATTTTTAGAATGTGCATTGGATATTTAAATTAGAGATTCTCAAGTGTGTTTACATATGTAACGAGATGTTAGACATTCCAGACATACGGTCAGGTGAAGAGAAAGGGTGTTACTGTTATTAAACCGGTGCAGAAATGGTCTACTACAGCACATCGCAACGTTGCTAGACATTTGGAAAATGAGCAACATGTTGAGACCGACAGAGCAACGTGTTTGGATCGACAGAGCAACGTGTTTGGATCGACAGAGCAACGTGTTGGGACCGACAGAGCAACGTGTTGGGACCGACAGAGCAACGTGTTGGGACCGACAGAGCAACGTGTTGGGACCGACAGAGCAACGTGTTGGGACCGACAGAGCAACGTGTTGGGACCGACAGAGCAACGTGTTGGGACCGACAGAGCAACGTGTTGGGACCGACAGAGCAACGTGTTGGGACCGACAGAGCAACGTGTTGGGACCGACAGAGCAACGTGTTGGGACCGACAGAGCAACGTGTTGGGACCGACAGAGCAACGTGTTGGGATCGACAGAGCAACGTGTATCGATCGACAGAGCAACGTGTATCGATCGACAGACCAACATGTTGCGATCGACAGACCAACATGTTGGGATACACAGACCAACATGTTGGGATACACAGACCAACATGTTGGGATACACAGACCAACATGTTGGGATACACAGAGCAACTATTAATCATCACTGTTGTTGTATTTGATGAGAAACTTTTAGATATTTGTGAAAGATGGCAATTTTGGCCATATGAGGGTGGGGATGATTTTTAGCTATCTTTGGAGAAGACAACAGTTTTCTTGGCGTTGCTAAAACTTGTTTCATGAAAATCTATCAGACTAAATCCGAGCTAATCAACATTTGTTTCCATAAGATATTTTTCACATATATATATATATATATATATATATTTGTTTTTAATCACAAAAAATACATGGTCAAATATTGCCTTGCTTTGGGGATTATGTTAAAAAACAAAAACATGTTTATTGTGTATCACCAAATCACTCATCTCTTAGTAAGTCTCCGTCTATCACTTTCACCCTCTTCACTGAATGTTGTATGACTCGTTTCTCTTATTTTATACAGCAGCTATCACCCCCTAATTATGTTTATTAACGGTCAGAGATAATACAAGATTGGAAAAGTCACTTATACACAATATGGAATTACAGCACAAGTATTAATAATATTTAACCAATAGTTAGATAGAAAAAGAAAGGGATATGGTAGTTAGAGAAAGCGAGATATGGCAAATGAAATGACTAATTTTTTTTATTTTTTAATTTGTTTACTCATTTTACTGATTAAAACAATCAAACCCGAAAACCTAACAAAAAATGTGGTTCATCGGGTCACCTATAGACAGAGGTAGAGAAATAGAGACACGGACCGACAGAGGTGGAGAAATAGAGACACGGACCGACAGAGGTGGAGAAAAAGAGACACGGACCGACAGAGGTGGAGAAAAAGAGACACGGACCGACAGAGGTGGAGAAAAAGAGACACGGACCGACAGAGGTGGAGAAAAAGAGACACGGACCGACAGAGGTGGAGAAAAAGAGACACGGACCGACAGAGGTGGAGAAAAAGAGACACGGACCGACAGAGGTGGAGAAAAAGAGACACGGACCGACAGAGGTGGAGAAAAAGAGACACGGACCGACAGAGGTGGAGAAAAAGAGACACGGACCGACAGAGGTGGAGAAAAAGAGACACGGACCGACAGAGGTGGAGAAAAAGAGACACGGACCGACAGAGGTGGAGAAAAAGAGACACGGACCGACAGAGGTGGAGAAAAAGAGACACGGACCGACAGAGGTGGAGAAAAAGAGACACGGACCGACAGAGGTGGAGAAAAAGAGACACGGACCGACAGAGGTGGAGAAAAAGAGACACGGACCGACAGAGGTGGAGAAAAAGAGAAACGGACCGACAGAGGTGGAGAAAAAGAGAAACGGACCAAGATAGGGGGAGAAAAAGAGAAACGGACCAAGATAGGGGGAGAAAAAGAGAAACGGACCAAGATAGGGGGAGAAAAAGAGAAACGGACCAAGATAGGGGGAGAAAAAGAGAAACGGACCAAGATAGGGGGAGAAAAAGAGAAACGGACCAAGATAGGGGGAGAAAAAGAGAAACGGACCAAGATAGGGGGAGAAAAAGAGAAACGGACCAAGATAGGGGGAGAAAAAGAGAAACGGACCAAGATAGGGGGAGAAAAAGAGAAACGGACCAAGATAGGGGGAGAAAAAGAGAAACGGACCAAGATAGGGGGAGAAAAAGAGAAACGGACCAAGATAGGGGGAGAAAAAGAGAAACGGACCAAGATAGGGGGAGAAAAAGAGAAACGGACCAAGATAGGGGGAGAAAAAGAGAAACGGACCAAGATAGGGGGAGAAAAAGAGAAACGGACCAAGATAGGGGGAGAAAAAGAGAAACGGACCAAGATAGGGGGAGAAAAAGAGAAACGGACCAAGATAGGGGGAGAAAAAGAGAAACGGACCAAGATAGGGGGAGAAAAAGAGAAACGGACCAAGATAGGGGGAGAAAAAGAGAAACGGACCAAGATAGGGGGAGAAAAAGAGAAACGGACCAAGATAGGGGGAGAAAAAGAGAAACGGACCAAGATAGGGGGAGAAAAGAGACAGAACAAAAGGGGGAATAAGATTGAAAGGAAAACTTTTCCA
The DNA here is from genome assembly GCA_963556195.1 of Sepiola atlantica. NCBI lineage: Eukaryota > Metazoa > Mollusca > Cephalopoda > Sepiida > Sepiolidae > Sepiola > Sepiola atlantica. The sequence continues at coordinate 97,075,438 of OY744529.1, read as the reverse complement.
GCTTTGCTTACGTCTATCCGTAAAAAAAATATCTTGATTATTTTGTGTCTACGCATCCATTTATGCGTGTGTATTCATACATGATTTATACATACACAGCATCTGTACTTGCCTGAATTTATGAAATACGTATATAAACACATTTCGTGAGTATAGACAGAAAATCTATTAATATGTTTAATTTCATACATGTCTGCATATGTCGCATATACATACACACATATTGCGTCGATATATGTATATACATATATGTATGGTGTATTGTATATGTACTCAGAAACAATCTTTGCTTTCAAAAAAACTTGCGGTGAAATATGATAGTCTTGATCGCCATGAATGTGTATGTGTTTATACATGTGTGTGCATACAGCCAGCTGCCTTTGACTACGCGACTGAGAAATGTGTGATGTATATATATATATGATTGCTGATTATGCGTGTGTGTTATATAGGTTTTGAGAAGTTCCTGTAGATTCATCACGCACGTGTTAGCGAGTAAAGCGTTTGGTAATTATGTGGGCATGTAGATGCGTCTTCATTTTAGAAGAACAGTATTACTTATGTGTGCGTTTATATATATATATATATATATATATATATATATATAATGTATTAGTTCCTTTACACTTATGAGCCTACGGATCAGAGGACGATGTGGTGAGGGAAGTGGCATGGCGGAGGAGAGAGAAGATAAGTGTCGGCTTCTTTGAAACTGGCGCGTATGTTTTTGATCCCCCAGATGAAAAGGCCGCCACCGAAATAACAGCAGAATGAGAGGAACACAAGAGATGAAAACGGCTTCCTGACATTTGCGCTTCGCAAGAAGAGAACCCGTGCGCGATTTAGTTCTCAGATTTTTTTTCAAATAAAAAACAAATATATATATATATATATATATATAGATTATATATATAATATATATATATATATATATATACACACACATATATAACCATTTTCATGTTTTAAGTGAATTCGCATCGCTTTTAGTTGTCGGCGTAACATGACAAACTCATTGATGTCAGACAAAATTATGTATGAGTGAGAACTATATATATATATATGAAACTATTTTGGCCGAGAGCAAGCGATAATCTGTTAGCTCTTAATGCTGAAGGGTATACTTCGGTCTCCTATAATGCCCACAATTCCCACTGATTCACTTGAACATTACTGGTGGTGTACACCCGTTCCGGCGAGAAAAAGACATTTCAGATAGCTATCTGTCTATCAATAGCTTGATGAAAACATTATAGAGCCATAAACAGCAACCGAGACAGAGTCTCGACAGAATTTGAATCATTCGTTCGGGACGTTTTCACAGGGGGAACAAAAGTCAGCAGAATCTAACAGGCCCAAAAAAAAACATTACTTTTAAAGTAATGTTAACAAAAAAAACAAAAAAAAAAAACAAAAGAAAAAGAAATAAATACGGGAGACTTCAAACATTATCGAAGGACAAACCCAACGGACGAACAGATATAAAGTACAAATTGAAGAAAACCTTTCGATTTAACAGGCTATTTCATACATATATGACAGAATTAAAGAACATCGCCTTGAAAGAACATTTTTGGATCCTAACACAAACATTTTAATGAACTACAAAACCACGCGCGTCCGCATACATGAACACGTCAGAAGGTAAATATCTATATTTTTCAAAATCTTGTGGCATTTCAGAGAATTATAATTATTACTAGAAGGGGATAAGAACTCTACAAGCAATTATCAAAGTTATACTCGTTTTTCTTTTAGTTATGGAAGGCCGTAAAGCCTATAATCTAATAATTTTCCAACTCTCCTAAATGCTAGACCAGCATTGACAATTGAATATTGTTATACTTTTAATGTCCTATACTCATTCATTTTTCCTTTTCGTATATATTTCTCTTCGTTCTATATTTGATGCTCGCTTCTTCGAAATTCACTGTTTATTTGCTTCTATTTAATACATCCATTGATTCGTGTTTTTAACTATACAATTTTCCATGGAGGTTTAATCTTATAAGCCTAAACCTACTTTCGCATCATTAGACTCGTGTTCAAGAGTGACAAATACGATAATATACTATTAGAGGCTTCCGTAACTAAAAAAGTAAAGTTCCGATTTTTTAATCAAGAGAACAGCACAAGAAACTGGTTTCGAACGTTATTTCTTAAAATTCCATATTGGTAATTTCGTCTAGTTACTATGGATGCAATATAAATAAGTTTGAACAACACTATCTTTTTTAAAAGTACTATAACCAAAGACGGCGCTGTCAGCATTCAACACTGAACGGAGGGGGGTAGGAGGAGAAAAGTACTAGGAGATAACTGTTTCAGCTGGAGGACTCTTTAATTTTATTTATGTTACTTCAAATGTAATTCGTATATATATATATATATATATATATAAATATTGTTTTGTTTTGTATTATTCTCTACACAGTCGGAGAAGAAAAAAATATTCTTCTTCTGGTCTAATTATTTTTGACAAAGGGATGTCTTTTCCCGAAATATCAAATAGTGATTTTTAATCACCCGGACATCACACGAACAGCTAAAACACTCTTGCTGTTATGTAAGAAAAAAAAAAAAAGAAAAGGAAAAATAAATAGTAAGTCTTATATCGTATTCGATTTATTGTTATTGTTTTTGTTCCTTTCTTTTCAACTTGCATCTTACCCGGAATTGCATTGCCCACAGCCTTTCAAAAACTTACTACTATATATATATATATATATATATTAGAGAAAAAGGGAGGGAGACAGATTTGTTTTAAGTAAAATTTAAAAAGAAAAATGTTAATGCGTTGGGGTTATAGTCAACAAAACTTAAATCCTAACAGATGTTTACAGTTCTGAAAATTTCTGTTAAATTTGAAAAATTATATTCCTCATTAAATAATGTTAATGAATGCTGAACATTTCATATTTAGGGAATCTTTTTTTTAAAGAATTAACATGGTTGTTTGTGGGCAAAGAGCAATACAACAGCACCACGTATTAACCTTGTGTGATATTCGCCCCGGGTGGGCTGAGCCGGTTTCCGGCCAAGAAGATGGTTTCTATGGAATATCAAATAAACACGCGGTCCCCAGTCGCCTGTATATATCAGTCAAGGGAGATTACATACAGCACCTCGTATTTCCAAATGGTCACTCATTCTGTACTGATTAGGCTCAACGTTGCTTAACTGTGATGATCTAACGACGACTGGGCATCACATATTAGCGTAGAGACGAATCGTAGTTTTGCTTTGTTTTGTTTTTCTGTAATAACAGCTATACATTAAACTTATGCTTAGAATTATATATATATATATATATGAAAATAAAACAAATATTAAAGGGACGTAACTCTGTATATCCATTAGACTCTGAAAGTCACAAAAATGGCTGCCAGTTGCCACATGGACAGGAAAACTTACTTCAATAAACAGGTTACTCTTTTTTTTCTAAAATTTCTATCTTTAATATATTTATTTTAAAAACAAGCACATAATGTGTGTATAATATATATATATATATATATATATATATATATATATACACACACATACCAGTTAGGTATATGTCTACTTCTATATACATGATTAACCTCTAAACTTATGAACTGATCATTATAAATTATGGAATATATAGTATAGGCAATACGATGAGTAACGTAGGCATATCTTTATTTGGTAAAAAAAAAAAAAAAAAAAAAAAAAAAAAAAATCACCATTTTGGTGTGTGCCCCGAACTCTACTAATGTTTTAAAATTAAATATAATGTTATACCTATTGCTCATACCCGTTCTAGTACATACATACATTCATATTAGAAAAATACCCGTCCCATAACGGGTAAAATTAATTTCTCAAATAGAGCTGTGTTGCACCACTTAAGCCCGACTTTAATTAAAATCAAAATATAATGATACTAACACAGATGTCTTGATTCATTATTACATAATTTTGATATCAGAAAATGTCTAATTTAAGGCTTATGCTTAAGGAGTCTTACGAAACTAAAATTCAAGGAATTTTGTTTCATTGTTGTCTAATGACTATGGATAAAAAAAACTCAATGGACATTTGAAATATTTGAATTTTGAAATGCGATGGCTGTGCTCATTATGTTACTTATAAAGTCTTTAAAATACCTAACAAATTGACATTTGGGTAATATCGATTGATGTCTAATCAAATCTAATTTTCACGAAGAGATACCAACATGTTGTATCTCGTTTACATAAAACTAAATTACTCTATACATATTCCACATTTGTATAACTTATGCTTCGCAGATGCGTTAAACATTCATTATCATCGCTTAATTAGTTTACGAGTGAATCCAGTCCATACGCATAAACGTAATACCTACCTTTACGGATGATAGATATTTATACATGCCTAGTAGGGCTAATCGACGTTGCCCGGGATCATAGAACGAAATTAGAAGAGTTCAACCAGTCTCAGTAACATCTATCTTTTAAAGCATCTTGCTTTCTTTGTCACGTAAGTTTTGGAACGCATCTTTCTCTCTCCAAATGCTTCTCTCTCGATTTCATGCGCAAACTTCTACAACTGCTTAAATATAAGAGAAACAAAAAAACGAAAGCAGTAAAGAAAGTAAAAAGCAATCAGAAGCCGACAGTTCGACGTACTTTCAGTGTTGTTTTTCGATCATTTGATAGTAAGAATAAAAGAAAATAATTCGTGCTGGCTTTTTACACATTTATTTGGTCAAGAGTTATCCCAAGTTAATGCACAGTAAAGAAGGCTTTAAGAGTAACCACCTCAAGGATCGAATAAGGATTTGTCCTCCTATTCTATGCCCAGGATACTAGATTACCTTTTTATTCTGACGTTCAAAAATTATAACATGCAATTTGGGGGTGAGGCCGAAGGCTGTACACATCATTTATTGGGTCAGAGTGGGTGTAAGTGCAGTGACAATTGAAATCATTTTCGGAAAGGTGACAATCTTTAGGCGCACCCGTCGTTTCCCGTGAATTAATGTTTATGGGGACTCGCTGTAATTCTGCTACAAGCCCTGAAACTCAAAATGTAAAATGTAAAATAAGAATTGAAATGATGAAATAAAAAGTCGACTTTCGTTTGTATAGATTTCAGGCGCGAACTTAGACCCCACGATATCATTATTGTTCTCATTTTAATGAATGCTAACATACTTATCGAATTACTGTGATTAATGCAGTTTCAGAATATAATTGGTTACAGGGATCTATTTACAAAAACTGTAGCAGTTTGTGACGTATTTACGTTTTATGTACACGAACGTCGTAAACACATACCCCATATGTCATGACCCTCCCCTTTTATAGGAGGAATAGTTTATTTATATGAGGAAACTAAATTCGTAACGGAGTGCCGAGGGGATTATATAGATATCGTTGTTCCTATACAAAGTGCCCGTTTTGGGGGAGCTGGATTTTCTTAACATTAATTACAAACCTCTCTTTCCAAGTCTCTTCATTTATTGTCCTTGGGCAACACAACACACGTCTCATCGAATCCCTCCCTCTTTATTATTGTGTTCATCTGCAACTTACAAAAAAAAAAAAAAAAAAAAAAAAAAAAAAGGAAAGAAATAGTAATTTCATCCTCTGGAAATTTGACCTAAATAAACTTTCTATTAAGAATGTTTACTTACAATTTTTTTTTATCCGACACCATGAATTAATTTGACTTTTGGTGACCTTAAGCGTATGTATATTATAGTATGTTTTTTTTTGTTTAACATAACTAGCTCGATGCCACACTGACTCCGATGATGCAAGGTTTGTAATTTATTATTTTAGCCGAACACATGTGGTGGAGAGGTGGAGAGAGAGAGAGAGAGATAGATAGCGGTAGAGGTAGAGGTAGAGGTAGAGGTAGAGGTAGAGGTAGAGAGAGAGGTAGAGAGAGAGGTAGAGGTAGAGAGAGAGAGAGAGAGAGACCCTTTTTTCTTTTAACGAGGGTTGATTGTTTTTATCTCGTCAGCCATGAACAAATAGAATTCTTAATGTCACAAATTATGGAACGTAACTAATATTCCCCGTAAATAAAATAAAGGGTTCAATTCGAAATTTTTTCTAGGTTCCCGAGTTCAACTGGAAGGCTTCCAAGTTCGACTTGAAGAAACTCGGAGGTTACATCGTCGGAAACACAAATATATATATATATATATATATATATATATATATATATATATATATATATATATAATAAAGATGTCCACACTAGAAACGTTGATGGAAAGCAATAAGTAGAATATTTTGAGAAACCAGAACGTATTTTTTAAAAATAAATTATCTATTATAACTTGAGATCTTTCAGCGTTATACGCCTTTGTCAAAAGTATAGACATTTTTTCTTTTTTTTTCTTCGTTTACTTTTCTTTCTAATCCTTGATTTGGGACATTTTCGCAGCCAAGATTAAATTATATATATATATATATATATTATATATAACTAAGATGAGAATAGTAGTCCAAATAATGCAACTAATTGTTTACATTACGAGTGATAGTAGAAAAAAAACGTAAGTAAAAAAAATAATTTTAAATTTAACAAATGTTTATATACGATGTACCTCAATCAATAATACAAGCACACTACAAAATAGTGGTAAAAGATTTAACCAAAACTTAAAATTATAAAGTACAGCCATTCTGTATCGCTTTTATCATCGATAGTTTTCTTCCTACAAAGTCAATATTTGCTTCCTGTTCGTCAGTTTTTCCGTATGGATCGTTGCAGTATATTGTTAAGAATTAAATATAATTCTATCGTAATCTTACAGAAAATAATTCGCCCGGCTCGGATTTATATTAAAATGGCCACCATCTTAAAAAAGGGACGTTACTATCTGACCGTACATAGTTACTTTGATTTGATTAAAACAATAATATTCCTGCTTCCCCAAAAAATAAAAAGCTAAACAAATTGCAAGCATTTAAACTATTGGTAGTTTTGTTTTACGGCATATCAACCCTTTTTGGGTTATTTAATGCCGAATCTGGTCTTGTTTTCTTCTCTTTTTTGTTTCTTTCCCCTTTTAATATCTGTTTCTATTTAACCCATAGTTGGGACCCTAACAGGTACTACCACTCCAGGTCAGGGTGGACCTGGGAGCAATGGTAATTAAGAGGAGGCTCCACATTCCCCAAAGTCCGTAAGCCGGATCTCACCATCGGATGTAGTTTAAGGTCATATCCAGGACCGGGAGTAGGGTAGGAAAAATAAAAATAAAAAAGGGGAGGGAGAAAGGGAGAGGGGCTGTTGTTTTTGTTTTTGGTTTTGTAGAACATAATTAAGTTTTACAAACAAAAAAATAAAAAATAAAAACGTCAATGTAGGTGAATTTCGTCTCAGGGAGCCACAGGGCAGCCTGATCTGGTATCACCAGTTTAAACTATTGGGAAATGGCGGACAGGTGCAATTAATTATTAATAATTTTTATTCAGTAATAGGTAAGTTATACTTGATTTAATTAATAAAAACAATTTGAAATTTTTTTTTATTATTAATTTGAAAGAAAATGACTTTTTCTAGTCGACTCGCCGTAAACGCTTACATCATCTAGTTTATGTTTTGTGATATTTAGTTGATGGTAAATATCGCCTCACCCTCGGTGGCTAATCTAATTCTTTACATGTATGAAACGAGATTTTCTTTTGCCCATCATTAATATGGAATATCTATTATTATACTTAAGCGGAGCCTATTTTTTTTTACTTTATACTTTCATGGCGCAAAGTACATGCACACTAAAATAGGATTAGATTCTTTATATGAGGACATGGGATTAGTAAATCTATATTAGAAAACTAAATTCGTGACAGAACCGGCGGGATATATAGATATTTTTGGGCCATACAAAATGCCAGTTTTGGGGGAGCTGGCTTTTCTCAACATTAATAACATACCTCTCCCTCTAAGTATCTCTCCATTCATTGTCCTGTGACAACGCAACACACGTCTCCCCCCCCCCCATCTTCAATATTTTGTTCATCCGCAACTTACAAAAAGAAAGGAAAAAAATAGTAATTTCATCATCCGGAAATTTGACCTAAATAAAATTTCTATTAAGAAAGTTTACTTACAATTTTTTTTTTTTTTTTTGCAATACATTTGTTTACTCAACACCATGAACTAATTTAAATCTTGGGTACCTTAGGCGTATACATACTATAGTATTTTGTTAAACATAACTAGCTCGGTACCACACTGAATCCGACGATGTAAGGTTTGTAATTTGTTATTTCATCCGAACATAGGTGGAAGATACAACATGATAGAAACCAGTATTTATTTGTTCAAAGACCTTTTTACTTTTTCTAATTAGCCGTAATTTGCAATTAACTGATCAAGTCACCTATCCCCATTTTAGCTACCTACGTATTTCTCTCATCCCTTCTCACTTGTGTTATTACAACTACTTAGTAATATATGTTTTCAGGTCTTTCAGATATAAAGAGCTACCCTTTTCAGCTAATTTACATGGTGCGCACAAGAACATTGTGAACACGTATTTGTTCACTAAAGTAAGTAACATGTCTCGCCATATGTTGACTAAATTTAGAATAACTAATTCAGATGAAGATTGCACATTCTAAAATCTTCCTATCATTTATTATCAATCTTGCGTAGATCTCTCGGCACCATTTTATTTTTTAATTTATTTGTCATTAGTTTATAGCCAACCGTTAAATCGTGTTGGCACAGTACATGGGTATATCAATTCCCACCTTTGCCTAGCTTTAATCGCTTTAGAGCCAATACGAAAAAAAAGTGAAAAATACGTTACTTACTATTTGCATGAGAGAGTAAGTAACTAAGATGAATGTATTTACGTTTTTTTTTATTGGAAACTATCAGAAATAATATTCACACTAATAATTCGCTTTGAACTAATGACGAATACTTTTATGTCTACTTTCTGCGAATTATAATGAAAAGGTTACTTACTTAAAAATAAGTATTTAATGTATTCTTTGTATGTTGTGTCAATTGCTTTGAATTTAAAAAAAAAATGCGTATCCAGTTTAAATAATCCTTTAGGTGTACATGAGATTCGAACTCGTGTCGTGATATTTTAAAAACTACTGCCTTAGTAATGTGCATTCTGCCTATCCCTTTTTCTTTACTTTATTGATGTTTTCACTCTTTAGTTTATAGCTTCCAATCTCAATATTACAATCTTAATATTACAATCTTAATATTACATTGCGATTTCATTGGTTCAATATTCTAGGCTTCGATGCAATACTCTGGCTACTAGTGAAAACCAGTGGAAATTCCACGTTACTTTTAACAGTAAATTATACACGTAAGTACGTGTTTAATTTACTGTTAAAAATAATATTTGGGAATAATGAATCTCAGTGTTAATAGCATTAAGAGAACGATGACTTTTTTTCTTCCGTAAAAAATAATTATCATTGTTAGTGAAATAGTATTTTTTAATCATTCATATTAGCATATAAACAATGCTTTCTAAAACAAAGAATAACATTTCTTATTCAATTTGCACTGCCACGTGCCGTTCCTGAGTAAAGAGACTCTCAGCCCGAATTCGTTTGAATACACGAATTGATAACACACCAAAAGAAACGCGATGACAAAAAAGAAAAAAAAGGTATTTTAATGTATGTTTATTTGAAATTCTGACAAGAAATTATATCTTCGAAAATAAATTTAAAAAAAAAAATGAAAATAAAATGCATTGTATGGCGTTCTAATTGTTCATTATATTTTTAATAATTCATAGCCTTTAAATATATGAAGCCAATATGTCTATTTCAAATTTTAGCAATTTAGTTCTTTTTAAAACAATATTCTGTATGTTTGCCACAATTGCAATCACCAACTTAATATTCATCAAATCAATGAAACGAATATCAGTTTCTTAAATGTTATTTAATTACATTTTTTTTTAGTTTTAGCAAACGGAACGACATAATTTGATTTGGGAACAATTCATTTTAAATTTAGGTAAAATCGAAATTTTTAACCCTAACGAAATCAAATTAATCACCATCGGACGATCTCATTTTTTATGTGTGTGTGAAAGATGATAACGTACGTACGAACATGAAATAGATAAAAGTTTTATACATAGTAGTTCAAGTAATCGGGAAGGCAAAACATTTTTTTGTTCAAACAAACAAATTGTAACTACTTTGAACAAATATTTTTATTCTGACTGCTCTGTAACTTCTAATAGCTCCTTATATCATTAAAAAGATTGAAGCTATTTAAAAAATGTGGCACTACGAAGCTTTTCTTAATCTGTCCTGCTGGAATGGGTTTGTTTTCTCAGTTTTACAGTGCACCAACCCTCTTTTCTTAGATTATTTAATCCTTTGGCTGTTGATATATCTGCTCAGAAACGTTATCTTTGAAAACGGTTGCATAAACAGGAGAACCTCTTTAGTTTTTTTTACCAAAACGCAATGTTTAATTAATTTTCTTATATTTGTATACATCAAATATATCAAGTTAAAGCAGTTTCTTTCTCGATTTTTGTCATCGATAGATTTCTTTCCGACACACACACAAAAAAAAATTAATATTTCATAAGGTTCTCTCAGTTTTTTTTTTCTGGGTAGATCGTTGCAGTGTCTTGCTACGAATACAATTCGCGTCAATTCTTTCCAGAAAATACATTTTTATCGAGCCGGAATTATTTTTATACGGACGCCATCTTAAAAAGGGAAGCAACTACATTCCTAAATGCATAATTAGTTCCCTTTGTTTTGAAGAAATATAGATTTTGGAAGCAGAAAGAGCATACTAATTAAACACTTGTCAAAGTACAAACACTACCGGGTGACGCCAGGTGTATATCTGGTACATCATTCACCTTGGGCGAGTTAAGCCGGCATCCTTCTTCTAAGGAAGCTAGAGAATATTAACTTCACAAACGGTTCCCAGCTGCATGTTACTTTTTGCAAAGAGGTATAGCCGTTATTTAACACACAGAGCCTGGTATTCCCAAATAGTCACCCACCTTGTATTGACCAGGTTAAGCGTCGCTTAACTTCGGTGTAGATACAACTACTATTGATTAAAATCTTGGTACTTATGCAGTTTATGGACCTGGCGTAAATAATAACGTTATTATTTATGAAAGCAATTCTTAACATGGAGAGAAGGGATTTGTTAACTATTCTGTACATTTACGTAATTTAATAAACAAAAGATACCGTAAGAATTGAAGTTAACTTGAAAATCCTCTATAAAAAAGTAGTCTAGTCAGTAAACTGCATATATAAATATAAATTTACAGAGCAACCGATTTTAATGGTAGACGTAATAAAAATCTAAAAACAAGAGATGAACAAGCCGCGCGTGCGTGGTCCCCCTCTGTATGTGACTCGATGTGGCGAGTGTAAAATGCAATAAATTTGGGCAATTTGGGGCATTATTGACCCCCCCTCTTTGACCCGCTGGGGACGCGAACCAGAATTTTTCTGAGGTCAAGGATGCTTATTTTATATCCAGAACAATCGCCTCTACATTTTGGCTAAGTTTCAGAGAAATTGAATGGATGGCTGAAAAGTTATGGGTAAAAAAATGTCATTTTTTTGTCATTTCGGGGCCTTTTGACCTCCTGGGGGGGCTAACCAGATTTTTTTCAAAAATCGGAGAATGTCACTTTCTAACCTGACCAAAGTTACAACTTCATGCAAAATTTCAGAGAAATTCAATGGATGGTTGTGAAGAAAAATCCGGACGGACGGACATGCCTCAAAACATAAGTCCCCCGATTTTATAAATCGGTGGACCAAAAAAAATTGCAGAATCAGAAAATAGCAAGTCAGATACAATTAATCGAACACGCGTTGTGACTTTTACCGATCGTTATAGGTTTGTCTAATGACTAAATAGATTAGCGTTGCGTAAATGAACACAATAGATCAGATAGGATTATGACCAAGGAGATTACATAGACCCAACCGAATTCATGCTAATCACCCACCCATGCTAAAACTAGGATACACTTGCATGTCTGTAAGTTATATATATATATATATATATATATATATATTATTTTACTAGCAGGAAGACGCGACGTTGCTCGGGATTGAATGAGTATCATTATTACGTATTTTCTCGTTATGCTCACAACATCATATTACTTTATTTGTTTTTACTGTCCCCGTCCTCCTGTTTGCCCCCCTAATATAGCCGGAAGAAGCTGAAATGTTAGAAAACTTTCTGAATTAGTGTCTGATACACGTGGTTTAAATTTCATTAAAATCGGATCAATTAGGCAAGAGCATATATATATATATATACCTTCTATATGAAATATATATATAACTTAGAGATTCAAGACCACTTCCATTGTCTTCTCCAGAACATCTTACGCATATAATTTAAATTTCATCAACAAAATATATATTTTAAGGTGATTATGATCTCATATCTCCCTTATTTGTTCACTTAGGGATTCGGGAAAACTTAGTTCTTTTTGCCCGATAAACTTTACATAATACACTTATAAATTGTATGTAGATTCTCTAACCTTTCTATAGGGAACACACAATCACACACACATTGTGTTCGCTCTCTCATATTATATATATATATATATATATATATATATATATATATAATGTGTGTGTGTGTGTGTGTGGGGGGTCTCAACAGTTGTTTGTCCCTGTAAGGTTTTAAATTCATTGTATAGCGTTGTATTCCATGTATGTAAACGTTAGAAGCCAACGGACAAAACCCAAACAGAGTTCCACAATTCGTTGGTGACCACAGAAGAATGAAGGTAGTTCGAAATATATCACCCCACCAAAGAATAAGACAAAACATTTGCACGTTCTTCTAATTGTCATGAGAGTGACGGACGGTGATTAAAAATAAACACAGGGAGTTCCGGTTTTGTTATTATATACAACAATTGCCTGTATAATTATAAATAATATATATATATATATTTAAAAAAAAAAAATATGAACCTTAAAACACTTATATATATATATATATATATATATAGATACATATACATACATGCATACATTAGAATACCCGTTCCAAAACGATGAAAATTACTTGAACAGAAAAGTTCTGCATCTATTCATGTCCTCTTACGAATATTACAATCAAAATATGATACTAAACTTTATATCTATAATCATTTTAATTTTGATCAAAATCCATTACATAATTTTTGACTCCAGGAAATGTCTACAAAGTGCGGCTTAAGCTAAAGGGAGCTTAAGAAATTGAAATTCAGGGAATTTTGCTTGATTGGTGTCTCATGACTATGGATGAAATTCAATGCAAATCTGGTACATTTGAATTTTCACATGAAACGTCGTGCCTATACTATTCCCTCTAAAAACCCTTTAAAACACTAAAAAAAAAAAAAAAAAAAAAAATTGGGGAATAATTATTAATTACGTATTGTTTATTACTATTATTACTATATTATTGTTTATTATTATTATTAGTATTGTTTATTATTGTCTATTACGTATTGTTTAAATTATTCCAAAAATTAAAGCCGAGTTTTAACGAAGGGCCTCAACCACCTTTTTTTACCCATATTGCATAAAAATAAATTACACTAAATATAGCCCACATTTGGATCCCCTACGCCTAGCAGTTATTTTCCAAAATTTATAAGGATCGGTCAATTAGTTTAGGAGTGGATCTTGTAGATTACCAATATATAAACATACATTACATATATTTTATAATATAAATACTAAAAACTTTAAATTAAGTTTAGAGAAGCTATAAAATTATGAATTTATAACAATTATATTATTAACCGTCAACAACGCAAAATGTAGATAGTAACAAATATTTACTGCAAGTTTCGATTAAGTTTCAAATAAGTAAATATAATAAAATTAAATAATCCCATTAAAAAATACTTGATTTTCATTCTAAAATTTCTTAAAATTAAAGACGGATAAATATTTGTCCTACTATTTTACATTTTTTAATAAATCAGATTGTATGGGAAAAGAATGTATGAACAATGTCACGCCATACATACGAAATGTACCCGCGGGTGGTGATAACACGCCACACACATTTGTGAAAAAAAACAACAAAAAAAACAAACAATATTTTAGAATTTGCTTTCGGCGCAACCTGAATTTGTCATATATATATATATATATATATATATATATATGTATAATTACGTTAAAAATATTTTTAATACATTTCTGACGATAAGGATGTCCCGTGAAACAGCAGTAAAGTTAAGAGAAGCCTCATCTATTATTATTATTATATGAAAGCCTAGTTAATCAACGTGTGTGTTTAAAGACTATTTTAATGGCACAAAATACATGCTAAATATTCCTTAACTTTGGGATTAAATTATGCTTGAAGAAAACAAAATCAATTTTGATTGTTCTAATTAACCGTAATTTGTAATTAACTGAACAAATCACTCTTCTTTCTCACTTAGCTATGTATGTATTTTTCCGGCCCTCAAATAGTTTTTCAATGCCTGTAAGCATTAAGAGAAAGAGAGGCTCTTTTCAGCTAATCTACATTGTGACCGTACACACCATAAACACGTACGTAAATTAGATAGCAAAGTAATAGAACCCTTTACTTTCATATCAACCTCATAGATACTATAGGAATAAAGAAACTTATTATTTTTAGTTATGCAAGAAAAATGTCTCGACAGATATTTCAGTTTATGCATTTTCGAAGTAGAAGAAATAGTAGTAGTGGTGGTTATGACCAAACGGGGCACGGTACGTCTAGTTGCTATACATAACGTATTAGATTTGATTGTATGATAATATAAGCTTTAAATACCTAAAGAGACACACAGGACAAAATTAAACATCAATATATAATATGACACGGGATCTATTTTTTATTTATTTGGGGTCTTCTTTAAACCTTAATCTGAGATTGACACAGTCATTGACCCATGCACACTAAAAATTGCAATTCATCATGATTAGGTATTAGTCTCACTCCAACTGCAAACACCATAATACCACATTCATTCTTTAGGTTGAAAGTTTATTTTCATGAACTGGAGGCGTCCAAATAAAAACACGAATATATATATATATTTTTTTTCTTCATACGAGATAATCATATTTTACTTTCATATATTTTATTTCTGACTCGTGAAAGTAAAATTTTAAAGTTACGGTAAAAAAAAAGAAAGAAAACAGACACTTGTGTGCTAACATCACTGAAAGAACGAATTACGTCACAAAGTAGCGATATGTTAAAGTCGGACAGACAGACACACGGACATATTCGATTATATAAATACATCAATAGTGTTACCAGCAAAATTAATTTGACGCACAAAAAAAAAAAAAAAAAAAAAAATAGTGTAAGGCCCATCCTGGAAAACTAACCAATACTCGTTACAAAACCGCCCCATAAATACTAAAACTTTTAAAATTCCATTCATCTTTGTCAATCCTCTTATACAGGGTGGGCCAAAATAAGGGTCCTATCTTTAAATTTGAATAACTTGAATTTGAATAACTTCCACAAAATAAAAGTTAAACTCACCAAACTTTATATGTGTGTAGACTGACCCTTCCGAGATTTTTTGAAATAAACAAAACAAATTTTAGCCGAAAAACACTTCTTAAAACTTACAAAAACTAAAGTATTGTTTTTTACACTGTTTTGAGTTTTTTAAGCAAAAATAATGTTTTCTAAATGAGGGTACGTTCCTTAGGGCTAATACGGCTCATGCTTGCTTCGGAAGGGGTCCTTTACTTATTCTAAAAAAAAAATTATAAAAAAAAATCAATAAATAAAAAAGTTATGAATTTTAAAAATAGGACCCTTATTTTTGCCCACCCTGTACTATTCTTCATCTTTCTAATGATAATCAGCCTATCTCATTAACGCGTAGTCTTGAGTGGATTTTGGCTTTGATAAATGTTGACTCTTTAGTTTAAAAAGAGAAAAAAAGAAAAGCAGTAGCGATGTATCAATCTAAGTTATATATAATCGCATCTAAAAGTGAGTAGTTTTGTTTTACGGCATATCTACCGTTTTCGGGATTTGTTTTTAGTCGGAGTTTGTGCTGTAAAGTATTC
Source organism: Sepiola atlantica (assembly GCA_963556195.1). Taxonomy (NCBI): domain Eukaryota; kingdom Metazoa; phylum Mollusca; class Cephalopoda; order Sepiida; family Sepiolidae; genus Sepiola; species Sepiola atlantica. The sequence goes on along the minus strand of OY744529.1, from coordinate 97,059,389 downwards.
GGAGGCAACTGGAATTTTGTGAATATTTATTATTTGATGTTAACATTTCACAAAAATCGGAAGTATCTGTATATTTATAAAAAAAATCCACCCCTTCTTTACCACATGTACATAAATCTAATTTAAACTAAATATAAGCCACATGTCTGAAATTCATCTGTAAATGTCTGGAATTTATTTCATGCAGTATTTTTTAAAATTTGCTTTTTTATCAATTCGTCAAATTATATTTAATTTGTCCATTTGAATCCACTGTTTTCATAAAATACCATAGCGTCTATTTTCGTTTCTTTAAAAAAAACAAAAAAAACAAAACACATTTTATATTGCTTGTGCGATTTGGTTGTTTGGTTTTACGGGATATAACATCTCTAAAAAGTACTCAATTGCTCTGGCTCCTCCTGTAAACATTCACAGCAAGAACTCGTCTTTTTACAACTACTGCACAAAGAATTTTCCTTTCTTCCTTCGTGCGCCTAACATCAACTATTATTTCGGTGCTTTGTTACATTAGGACCCGAGCTAACTTTGACCTCGTTGTTAGGGTCAGGGTCAAAGTGAGAGTTAGGGTTAGCGTTCGAGTTAGGGTCAAAGTTAGCGCGGGTTTTAATGTAACAAAGTACCATTATTTCCATGAACAGAGTTTCTTACCAAAAACCTTAAATCTGTGGGATACCTGACCACAAGATTGCTTCCCTAAGGGCTACAACATGGTCATCTTCAAATCCAAAGTCAATAAACACTGGTCATAAACCGATCTCACAAGTAATCAAATATTAATCAGATTCATTATTTTCAATCCTCTCATCATATCCATCATTTACCTGTCAATCTATCCATCTCACCTTGAGTGATGACTCATTAGTATTTTTTTTAAATATTTGCTGAATTCAAACATTTTAGTAGAGGGATTCTATGACTTTAAATTCTTAAACTCTTTTAGAAGTTGTCCATTATGTGTATGCAGTTCCAGGTAATAACCAATACAGATTCTATTTAATAGTTAGGAGAGTTACGGATTCTACGAGACCGAATGAGAGTGGTCCTGAGAGTAATGCCAACATGGAAGCGATTCCACATTCTTCTAACTACCAAATTGGGACCTTAACACCGAATGTAATAGTAAAGTCTACATATCGGTTGGCTACCGGCATTATATTTGTTATAAAATAAACAGCATATATGTATTTTACTATATGTATATGTATTATAATATATGTATTATAACATATGTATTATAACATATGTATTATAACATATGTATTATAATATATGTATTATAATATATGTATTATAATATATGTATTATAATATATGTATATTATATAATACATAGAAATGACAGGTATGTTAATTAATTTTGAAATTCATATCAAATTAATGATTAGAATTTTTAAATATTTAAATATAACTTTAATAAGTCCGTAATAAGTCAACAATGCTCAATACACGAGTAAAGCTTAAACATAATTATGGCAAGTGAACTACAAACATTTGAAACGATAGAATTAAAAACGTTTCTCTTTAGCTTACTTGCCATGAGTATGCTGTTATACGAATGATGTATGTGTGATATAACTAACGAAAAAGTTGACTAATTTAATCACCAAGTCTTTTAAGAACACTTTCCTGGAATGTTTATTCCAATGAGTAAATCCTTTGCCCACATGTACGTATATACAAACACACACACACACATATATATATATATATATATATATATATATATATATATATATATACATACACACACATTTATTTAAAGAAACTATACATTAGGGTGTCTATCAGGTAAATAGTTTTTCTTTTTTATACTATAATTAGCTCTTGTAAAACCTACGCTTGGGGACTTTTTTTTTTAGAAACTTGTGATGCATATATATATATATATTCGGTATATATATGTATGAATTTCTCTTTTCTCATTTTCAAAAATGTAATCACCTCACTTGAATGCTTGACAATGCCGGAATGTTGAAATAAATTATTGCACCGGTGATTATGTGATTCCGTGTTACTTTATTATTTATAGAAATATATATGTGTGTGTCTGTGTGTGTCTGTGTCTGTGTCTGTGTGTGTGTGTGTGTGTGCATCACATCGTAAGACATTTTAGCCTGACGATACCCTACGGGGATGAAACGCGGAAGCCTCTGTGTAGCTTAATTGCCATAAATATATTTTCAGAATAAAATTAGAACATTCATTTTCCTATGCCCATTGACAAGTTTACTATGTTGTAGCACAGATAGACCGAAGACACTCGAGGATAGTGCATAGTAGGTAATTCAAACTATATATATACTCCCTTTTGTTGCATTTTACTTCAGTTGAAGTTCTCAGAAATAAAGGGGGATCTTTCAAGGGGCTAACACTTCATCTTTATTATGAGATACATAAAGATTACAATATTCTATTAAAGTTCTCTTTTACTTGGCAAACGTTGAGTTAGTAAAGAAGTTAACATTCATTTTTCTCTCCCCAATTGACCAGTTAACCGTGGTATATTATATCTTGCTTTTGGTCTTACCGGATTCCAAGACTAGAATTCATCTAGTCTGGTGGAGTATAAATATATACATATACATATATGTATAAATATATACATATATATATATGTATAAATATATACATATACGTATATGTATAAATATATACATATACATATATGTATAAATATATACATATATATATATGTATAAATATATACATATATGTATATGTATAAATATATACATATATATATATGTATAAATATATACATATATGTATATGTATACATATATATATATGTATATGTATACATATATGTATATGTATACATATATGTATAAATATATACATATATGTATATGTATAAATATATACATATATGTATATGTATAAATATATACATATATGTATATGTATACATATATACATATATATATATGTATACATATATACATATATATATGTATACATGTATACATATATATATATGTACATGTATACATATATATATATATATATATACATATATATATATACATATACATATATATATATATACATATATATATATACATATATATACATATATATAAATATATACATATATACATGTATAAATATATACATGTATAAATATATACATATATATATATACATATATATACATATATATACATATATATAAATATATACATATATACATGTATAAATATATACATGTATAAATATATACATATATATATACGTATAAATATATACATATATACATATGTATAAATATATATATATATACATATGTATAAATATATACATACGTATAAATATATACATACGTATAAATATATACATATATATATACATATATATGTATACATATACATATATGTATACATATATATATACATATATATATACATATATATATACATATATATGTATAAATATATATATACATATATATATACATATATATGTATAAATATATACATATATATATACATATATATGTATAAATATATACATATATATATACATATATATGTATAAATATATACATATATATATACATATATATGTATAAATATATACATATATATATACATATATATGTATAAATATATACATATATATATACATATATATGTATAAATATATACATATATATATACATATATATGTATAAATATATACATATATATATACATATATATGTATAAATATATACATATATATATACATATATATGTATAAATATATACATATATATATACATATATATGTATAAATATATACATATATATATACATATATATGTATAAATATATACATATATATATACATATATATGTATAAATATATACATATATATATACATATATATGTATAAATATATACATATATATATACATATATATGTATAAATATATACATATATATATACATATATATGTATAAATATATACATATATATATACATATATATGTATAAATATATACATATATATATACATATATATGTATAAATATATACATATATATATACGTATATATATATATATATGTATACATATATACATATATATATGTATACATATATACATATATATATGTATACATATATATATACATATATATATGTATACATATATACATATATATATGTATACATATATATATACATATATATATGTATACATATATACATATATATATGTATACATATATATATACATATATATATGTATACATATATACATATATATATGTATACATATATATATACATATATATATGTATACATATATATACATATATATATGTATACATATATATATATACATATATATATGTATACATATATATATACATATATATGTATACATATATATATACATATATATATACATATATATATACATATATATATACATATATATGTATACATATATATATACATATATATATACATATATATATACATATATATATACATATATATGTATACATATATATATACATATATATATACATATATATATACATATATATATACATATATATATACATATATATATACATATATACATATATATATACATATATACATATATATATATATATACATATATATATATATACATATATATATATATACATATATACATATATATATGTATACATATATACATATATATATGTATACATATATACATATATATATGTATACATATATACATATATATATGTATACATATATACATATATATATGTATACATATATACATATATATATGTATACATATATACATATATATATGTATACATATATACATATATATATGTATACATATATACATATATATATGTATACATATATACATATATATATGTATACATATATACATATATATATGTATACATATATACATATATATATATGTATACATATATACATATATATATGTATACATATATACATATATATATGTATACATATATACATATATACATGTATACATGTATACATATATACATGTATACATGTATACATATATACATATATACATGTATATATGTATACATATATACATGTATATATGTATACATATATACATGTATATATGTATACATATATACATGTATACATATATACATATATATATGTATACATATATATATGTATACATATATATATGTATACATATATATATGTATACATATATATATGTATACATATATATATGTATACATATATATATGTATACATATATATATGTATACATATATATATATGTATACATATATATATATGTATACATATATATATGTATACATATATATATATGTATACATATATATATGTATACATATATACATATATACACATATATATAAATATATACACATATATATAAATATATACATATATATAAATATATACATATATATAAATATATACATATATATAAATATATACATATATGTGTATAAATATATACATATATGTGTATAAATATATACATATATGTGTATAAATATATACATATATGTGTATAAATATATACATATATGTGTATAAATATATACATATATGTGTATAAATATATACATATATGTGTATAAATATATACATATATGTGTATAAATATATACATATATGTATATAAATATATACATATATGTGTATAAATATATACATATATGTGTATAAATATATACATATATGTGTATAAATATATACATATATGTGTATAAATATATACATATATGTGTATAAATATATACATATATGTGTATAAATATATACATATATGTGTATAAGTATATACATATATGTGTATAAATATATACATATATGTGTATAAATATATACATATATGTGTATAAATATATACATATATGTGTATAAATATATACATATATGTGTATAAATATATACATATATGTGTATATATATATACATATATACATATATATATATGTGTATACATATATATATATGTATATACATATATATATATGTGTATAAATATATACATATATATATATATGTGTATAAATATATACATATATATATATGTGTATAAATATATACATATATATATATGTGTATAAATATATACATATATATATATGTGTATAAATATATACATATATATATGTGTATAAATATATACATATATATATATATATGTGTATAAATATATACATATATATATATATGTGTATAAATATATACATATATATATATATGTGTATAAATATATACATATATATATATGTGTGTATAAATATATACATATATATATATGTGTGTATAAATATATACATATATATATATGTGTGTATAAATATATACATATATATATATGTGTATAAATATATACATATATATATATGTGTATAAATATATACATATATATATATGTGTATAAATATATACATATATGTGTATAAATATATACATATATGTGTATAAATATATACATATATGTGTATAAATATATACATATATATATATGTGTATAAATATATACATATATATATGTGTGTATAAATATATACATATATATATATGTGTATAAATATATACATATATATATATGTGTATAAATATATACATATATATATATGTGTATAAATATATACATATATATATATGTGTATAAATATATACATATATATATATGTGTATAAATATATACATATATATATATGTGTATAAATATATACATATATATATATGTGTATAAATATATACATATATATATGTGTATACATATATACATATATATATGTGTATACATATATATATATGTGTATACATATATATATGTGTATAAATATATACATATATATATATATGTGTATACATATATACATATATACATAAATGTGTATAAATATATACATATATACATATATATATAAATATGTACATATACACATATATATATATGTGTATAAATATATACATATATACATATATATATAAATATATACATATACACATATACATATGTGTATAAATATATACATATGTGTATAAATATATACATATGTGTATAAATATATACATATGTGTATAAATATATACATATGTGTATAAATATATACATATGTGTATAAATATATACATATGTGTATAAATATATACATATGTGTATAAATATATACATATGTGTATAAATATATACACATATATATATATATGCATGTGTGTGCACGCGTACACACACATACATAATAAAATTGACAGACAATGTCTGACTCAACAGGAAAACAACTTTTTAAAGTTTTAATTAAAAATAACAAAATATTAACTTCATACAATTACCAAAATTTATTAATCGTTCACAAAATTTCTATTTAGAAAAACGAATAATGTGTTAAATATCGCTCAGAATATAATTGATTTTTTGCTTCACATATATATATATATATATATTAAAAGAAAAACAAACAAAAAAACCTCATAAGTTGTCATTGTTTTAATTAAAACATACTTGCCCGGAAATTACTTCTTTTAATTTCATATGAATTTCTATTTGAACTTATATTTCTATTTGCTTCATCTACACAAATGAACCGTAATGATAGACATTTGTCTATAAGTAACTTTTTATTTTTATCGCGATCTCCGTGACAAACCATTTCTTTATTAATCTAATAAAAGTTTTAAAAAAATAAAATAATGCCATAAAATATACAAAATATATTTCGGGATTTTTTAAAATTTTGTAACTGGAAGAAAATAGTACAAACTGCTTAATGAAACAGTTCCTCACCAAACACTGGATGGAACTAATTATTCACGAACACAAAAAAGTTACACCTAGACAGGATACTACCTGGAACAGTTCTGGTAGGTGTTCGTACCAGTCGGGAATACGTCCTTAACAATCAGTCTGACAGTGTCGTTGTTGCTGTCGGGCTGAAGTATGGTTCTGTTCAGTTCTACGAGATCCACTCTCCCAGGCTTTACCTACTCACATAGCCAAAAGGCCAAGAACCCCTTCTAAGACCAAAGTGTAGTATCTGTTCCGATGGATATGGCACCCCATAGACTGGTATTGTCTTGGCCTTCGGGGCTTGATTTACACCGGTCTATGGGTCTGTCCTGTGCAGTTCTAGGAGGTGCACCCTCCCAGGCTCTGCCTCCCCTCTTTGGGGAGGAGTAAGTTTATTGCTTACTGCCTGAGGCGCCCCTACCGGGGAATGCCGACGGGGCTGCCCAGGCAATTTTTAAACCCCACTTTCCCGACCCGACATTGGGTCACATCTTACTTGTGGGAGTAAGATAAAAACTGGCCTTGTGCCTAACTCCTGGAGAGGAGTAAATCAATACTCACATAGAAGGGGTTAATTTCTTACTAATCGCCTGGGAGGCCCCTACCGGGGAATGCTGACAGGGCTGCAAAGTGCGTTTATCTTTGTGCGCTGGCTTTTCAAAACCACACCCGACCTTGTGTCGTACTTCTTGAAAAGGAGGTAAATACAATATATATATATATATATATATATAGTATTTTATTTACCTCTCCAATAAGTACGAGACATAGCGTAATGCGATACTCTGGGCCACCCACATTGAGTTCTGTTGAGGGCTTGCTAGATGTCCATCGAATTTGCTATTTAGACGTTTATTCACTCTCTCATTTCAAGACAATGTGTGGTTGGGCACATCGGTGCGTGCTTCAATTAATAAGTTAAATGGCTTTTGTATCGGGGTTCGAACCGTGTGACCTGCAGGGACTGTCTCCTTCCATACTGATGATTGCAGGTTTGGCATGAAACGTGTATATGGGTTAATTTGAAAATATTATTTATAAGTAATTATATATATATATATATATATATATACATTAATAATATATATATATATATATATATATCAAATATCCCATGATTCAAGTATTCACTCATGAGAAGCCTAAAATACGCCTTTCCTCTTAAAATGAAGGGGGTTTGTTTTACAATTAATAATTTTAAACGAAGTAAAAAAAAAAATTGTATATGTATACATTAAATTTGTCATGTCACATTCCTAAAAAAATAAAATAAGCTCTGGATGTCAAAATAAATATTTTGTCTTGTGTAATTTTACATTTCAACCAAGGTAAGACGTTCTCCTGATTTAGGTGTTTTCGAACTTTCAAAAATATACTTTCTCCAATAAATTATTTTTCAAAACGTTCCTGTTCCAATAAATTATTTTAAAAGAATACTCGTTACAGTCTTCTAACGTAATCCTAAACCTAACGAGCAGCTACTCGGACTGAGGGTTAGTGGTAAAAATATTTGCTTAACAGCCATAGAAAGCTAATAACCCGAAAATGGAGATATCATTTTACGTAAAATTTATATATACGAAACTGATCCCACACTATGAATTCTAAAAAAATATTTATTTTTTTCTTTACACCAAGTTTTCAGGCTGTTTACACATAATCGCCGAAAAGAAATAAATAAAAAGAAAAAAAAAGTAGAATCTCAGTTGGAGTGATGATTCAGCGAATAAATGTTAATGAATAAATTTACAAAAAAAAAAAAAAAAAAAGAAAAAAAAAAAAAAGAAAAAAAAAAAATTTTTTTTTCGTTACAGTGTTATTTTTATGCAATACAACACCCCAAACTAACCGATATGAAATTGCCCCCCAGTCAAGAAAGTTCGAAAGTATCCCGATTTATTGCAAAAAAACATTTGTTTTAATTAAGGAGCTGTGCTAATGCACGAAATAAAAATGTTGACTGAGCAAAAACGGGTAATTATATATATATATATATATATATATATATATATATATATGTGTGTATATATATTATATATGCAAACATTATTAAATAACACCGAGTGGTTTTGCTTGATAAAACTTGAAATTTTCAATTTTCCGCACAGTCTATTTAGTATTTCGGTCAAATTGATGTATATAAGTTCCGTGGGTTTCTTGTTCCATTTTTCCACGGAACTTACACCAATTTGACCGAAACACTAAATGGACCATTCGAAAAATTGTAAAAACAGAAATTAGTCTTACCAAGCAAAAACACTCCGTGTGATTTAAGTTTTGCCTAAATGAAAATATGCTGACTAAATAAAACATACATATATGATGCACTAGTACATGTGCTCATATGTGTTTGTAAGCGTTTTTTTATTTTTTATTTATTTCTAAGATGTTTAGTCCTTTTTCTCGTTTTAACCCCACTCACCATTCCCTGGTTAAACTCATCATCACTTAGTTTTGCAGTTTATCTCCTGGGAGCCAAGTGCCCCGCGTTCGGGAAACACTATACTACACTTTGATCCTGACCCGATGACAAGAGCCCCCGTGCACACGGATCTGTTTCTCGGTGCCTAAACGGTCGGCGGTCCAGAAGAAGTACAATCAACAACTTCGCTCTTAGTTTCCCCTCACCCAGTGTTCCACATTTAGTTGAGTGTACTAATGTCTACATGAGACCAACGATACGTTCAAGACGAAAGTATTAATAACAACTCGACGCACAACGGGGCATTTCGGCTTTAAAAAACAACTTGTCTCTGGTATGTCCCAATAATTGACGAAGAAAACGCTAACAATTGAGGGAGCACTTAGGCAGGCTAAAACACTCCCATGTTAACTAATAACTCTGACATAGTGTGGCGGTTATAGACAGTAATTTACATTTAGGCATAAAAACTATCGTATACAACTAATTAGTTACAATTTTCTTACGACCACACCCTCGGGTGTCGTCGGTCTCTCTGTGCAACGGTTTGTCAGAGACCTTTATATGAGGATGCTTCCTTTTTGAAGTAAACCCTGACCAAATATTAAAAAAATAAATGGTATGCCGTCTGCTCAATTCCTCCAACACGCCCCGCGAATTGCGGACGGGGGCACCCCTTCTATTAATAGAAGGAAACTTCGAATAACAAATTAGAAGCCATAGACAACGAGGAACTGATAAAAATATGAATTAAAACAAAAGTAAGTACTTGCAGGCCGGCACTCAGGATAAAAATGCCCCTCAACCCGTTTATACACTAGACGGGAAGATGTAAGCAAGGATGTAAACCTCCCTGCTTCTGGAAGTGGCGCTCGGGCAATGACAGAGGCTAACCAGGGTCAGCCAACAGGCCTTGTGAAAAAAATGGGCCTGGTTCTATATCTGCATAATATGCAGAAAAAAAAAAAAAACAAAAACAAAAAAAACAAACATAAGAGGTGCAAGAGCCCAACCATGGTATGTTGCACAAAATAAGGTGTTATTGTTTTTCTACTACTACATGAAGTTTGAAAAGTGGAGCAAGACATCGAATGAAATCCTGGCCGAGAAGATGAAAACATCTACCCTCCATGAAGTAAATGAATATAATAAATATATATATATATATATATATATATATATATATATAGTGTATTTAGGCAGCATTTTTTCATTAATGCATGTGTTTAAAACGACAGAACTCTTGTTGAGTGATTCTTTCTTTTTTTTAAATTTTTTCCATTCGTCGAATGATCTTTTTTAAAATGCTTAGCTTAGTTCAGTGACATCAACCGGTGTCGCCTAATTCAATTAAAAAAAATAGAGACATCTTATTAAAATTACTTACTGCCTATCTCGCCCATTTTCCTTCTCCATAATTATTAGACTAGACCAAATTAAATCAGCCACTATTTTAAATTAAAATGATAAAAAATAATAAGAATAATAAATAAAATTAATAAATAAACGAAGAACCGTTTCAATCGTCACATTTCAAAATGTAGACGTAAGTCTTTTACTTGAACGGTTTGCCGGCGTATTTTTAAAAGAAACTCCACTCTTTCACTCGCTTTTTATTCATTTTTGCCATTAAAGACCCGAAGATGATTCAGGAGAGAATCGAAAACGTTAGTCAAACACACGGATCCTACATTAATTAATTCCATTTCAACGTCAAAAAGATCATTCGACGAATGGAAAAAACAAAAAAGGAATCACTAAACAGAAGAGTTCTGTCGTTTTCAACAACACATGCATTAATATATATATATATATATATATATATAGATGGATATGTGTGTGTCAGGCACTTAAGGAGTGCAAGCAGCATTAGCTTCAACATAGCTAACAACAATAACTACTAATTATAAACATTTATAAGCGATAAAACATCACGTATTTCAGACACGACCTTCGTAGCTTGTGTGATAAAGCGCGCGACTACAGTTTCTGTGGTTTCGAATCCCGCCATAGTAAGTCACGTTGATGAGCCGAAGTCAGAGCGAAACAAGTGTCTGGGGATAACTATCTTATTCCTATACATCTATCAGTTAGGTATGTGTATATCTTTACAAGTACACAATTAACTCCTAAAATAGTTCAACTACCAGCCTACATTTTGGAACGCAGCTGTAAGTGGTGGTAGTGTTGGATATATTTAGTTAAACTTAGTTTCATGCAAAGAGGAGTAAAAAAAAAAACCGAGTCATCGTGGAAAATTAAGACACCTCCGATGTTTGTGAAATGTTTTTATCAATTTATATTCCTCAAATTCTAGTTTCTTTGAAGTGTTTTAAATGGGTTTTAGCGGGCATAGTATAGAAAACCTATTGAAAAATTTAAATATTTCAGTTTAGTATTAATTCGATTTATAGTCATTAGACACTAATTAAGCAAGATTCCCTGAGTTTCAATTTCTTAAGACCTTAAGATCAAGCCATTAAATTTAGACATTTTCCAGAATCGAAATCGTGTAATGAATATTAATTTGATAAAAATTGAAATAAGAATTCTAGACATGAGGTTTAATATCATTATATCTTGATTTTAATCTTCGGGAAAAAGAAACATAAAAGTGGTGCAAAACAATTCTGTTAAGGGAATTAATTTTACCCGTTCTGAGACTATTATTCATCAAAGCGCTTGCTTACGGAGTTGATGTTGACTCCGTGGCAGGGGTTCGAACCGTGCGACTGTCTGAGATTATCATCCCTGCACCGCGGAGAGCGAAAGCTCGAAAGGCCAGCGTATGTAGGTAAAAATAATAATTATTATTATTACTACTATTATATATATATATAATATATATATATATATATATATATATATATATATATATATATATTATATATATAGAAAAGAGGGTAGTGCAGTATTAGTGCAGTTCCAACGAGAGAAAAGTATATATGTAAAGGAGTAAGGCTACCAACATTTATAGAATGTTTTTTTCAACATTTATTTATTATTTTGTTGTTTTTATTTTGTTGTTTTACCATTTTATAATTTTATATAACGCGTTTCAAGCGGTGGTCCGCTTTCAATCAGATATTACTAATATATATATATATATATATATATATATATATATATATATATATATATATAAATGATTATAATTATTATATTACTACTATTATATATATAAATAATTATAATTATTATATACTACATTATATATATAAATAATTATAATTATTATATTACTACTATTATATATATAAATAATTATAATTATTATATTACTACTATTATATATATAAATAATTATAATTATTATATTACTACTATTATATATATAAATAATTATAATTATTATATTACTACTATTATATATATAAATAATTATAATTATTATATTACTACTAATATTATATATATAAATATAATTATTATATTATATTACTATTATATATATAAATAATTATAATTATTATATTACTACTATTATATATATAAATAATTATAATTATTATATTCTACTATTATATATATAAATAATTATAATTATTATATATTATATATATATAAATAATTATAATTATTATATTATATATATAAATAATTATAATTATTATATTATATATATAAATAATTATAATTATTATATTATATATATAAATAATTATAATTATTATATTATATATATAAATAATTATAATTATTATATTACATATATAAATAATTATAATTATTATATTACATATATTAAATATAATTATTATATATTACATATATAAATAATTATAATTATTATATTACATATATAAATAATTATAATTATTATAATTTACATATATAAATAATTATAATTATATTATATTACATATATAAATAATTATAATTATTATAATATTACATATATAAATAATTATAATTATTATAATATTACATATATAAATAATTATAATTATTATAATATTACATATATAAATAATTATAATTATTATAATATTACATATATAAATAATTATAATTATTATAATATTACATATATAAATAATTATAATTATTATAATATTACATATATAAATAATTATAATTATTATAATATTACATATATAAATAATTATAATTATTATAATATTACATATATAAATAATTATAATTATTATAATATTACATATATAAATAATTATAATTATTATAATATTACATATATAAATAATTATAATTATTATAATATTACATATATAAATAATTATATTATTATATTATTACATATATAAATAATTATAATTATTATTATTACATATATAAATAATTATAATTATTATATTATTACATATATAAATAATTATAATTATATATTATTACTATATATAAATAATTATAATTATTATATTATTACTATATATAAATAATTATAATTATTATATTATTACTATATATAAATAATTATTATTATATTATTACATATATAAATAATTATAATTATTATATTATACTATATATAATAATTATAATTTATATTATTACATATATAAATAATTATAATTATTATATTATTACTATATATATATATAATTATATTATTTATATTATTACTATATATATATAATAATTATAATTATTATATTATTACTATATATATATAATAATTATAATATTACTATATATATATATATATATATATATAAATAATTATAATTATTATATTACTACTTATTATATATATATATATATATATATATAAATAATTATAATTATATTACTACTATTAATATATATATATATATATAAATAATTATAATTATTATATTACTACTATTATATATATATATATAAATAATTATAATTATTATATTACTACTATTATATATATATATATAAATAATTATAATTATTATATTACTACTATTATATATATATATATAAATAATTATTATTATTATATTACTACTATTATATATATATATATATAAATAATTATTATTATATTACTACTATTATATATATATATATAAATAATTATAATTATTATATTACTACTATTATATATATATATATATAAATAATTATAATTATTATATTTACTACTATTATATATATATATATATATATATATATAAATAATATAATTATTATATTACTACTATTATATATATATATATATAAATAATTATAATTATTATATTACTACTATTATATATATATATATATAAATAATTATAATTATTATATTACTACTATTATATATATATATATATATAAATAATTATAATTATATATATTACTACTATTATATATATATATATATAAATAATTATAATTATTATATTACTACTATTATATATATATATATATATATAAATAATTATAATTATTATATTACTACTATTATATATATATATAAATAATTATAATTATTATATTACTACTATTATATATATATATATATAAATAATTATAATTATTATATTACTACTATTATATATATATATATATATGAACATTTAGTGACAACAAGTAAGCTACACGGAAAGGTGCGCATTTCCTACTACGTAATAATTCCTCATGTCAATTACAAAATTTAACATTGCTCCTACCAATTAAAGCTATTAGTTTTTATTGTCTGTACAAAACATTAACCCACATCTCTCACTTACATTCGTCACTAAAGTTTAGCTGACTTCTGCATATATTTTAACGTCTTATTCTCAAAGAGCTAAACGAGATTCGGTTTCCTTCAATAGATATTTCCCTTCCGCTGTTTAGTTTCTTTCTTTCTTTTGTATCTATGAACTTATATTTTCTCGCTCAGACATATTTAATACGAATCATTTGAAGTCTACATATCTTTACTCATATTAAAATACTAATTCGACTACTAGAGATGTTTATTGGCCCCCCGATTTATAAAATCGGGGTGAGGGGGGAGGGGACTTATGTTTTGAGGCATGTCACTCCGTCCGCATTTTTTTCCGCAACCATCCTTTGAATTTCTCTGAAATTTTGTATGAAGTTGAACTATTGTCAGGTTAGAAAATGACATTCTCCGATTTTTGAAAAAAATCTGGTTAGCCCCCCAGGGGGTCAAAAGGCCCTGAAATGGCAAAAAGTGACCCTTTTCTCTCATAACGTTTGATCCATCCATTCAATTTTTCTGACACTTGCCCAAAATGTAGAGGCAATTGTTCTGGATATAAAATGCGCATCTTTGACCTCAGAAAATTTCTGGTTTGCGCCCCGAAGATGTCAAAGGGGAGTCAAAAATGCCCCAAATTGCCCAAATTTATTGCATTTTACACTCGTCACATCGAGTCACATACAAAGGGGGACCACGCACGCGCGGCTTGTTATATAACTTTTTTTCTTGCCATACAACAATAACACAATTTCATTTTCATCCTCTTGATTATAATTACGGATGGATTTTTATCTTTAGATAAAATACATATCTAAAACTGTACACCCTTCGTCTAAAATGGAAAATATATTCTTAACCAGTGTTCGCACTCGCTATTTAAGATATATGACTAACGTATCCACATAAAAATCATAGAATTATTTCAGTAATTTAGTTTTGCATATATAAATAAACATTTCTTACGATCTGAAGAAAAAAAGACCCACTGAACATTTTATTAAAGAGTGAAGTTCTTGTTTTCGAATTCAAAGTCTGAGGTTGTTGTACGACTTGCTATTTGCCTCTTCACTGCACCTTACAACTTAAAATTGTTTCGTCCATTTTGCATAACGGAATTATACATTGTTCTTTATCATAGAGTGGATTATTATGGCGAAAAGATTTGCCGATCGGTGTTGGTCGCTTAAACCATATTGTACTTCGTTGTCTATTTTATTAATGTCATTACATGTTAATTTATTACAATGTCTGTTTTGCAAGGATATTTCATATTTGTTATTGTTTGGTTAAATGTATTCATGTTACTAGAGTTTAAAGATGTGTTTTATATAGATTATGGCGTAGGTATTTGCTTCAAAACTGTTGGGATAATTAGAAAATTTATTTATATATTATTAATATTAATTTTTTTTCGGCAAGGCAAAATTATGTCCGTTTTGTTTATTAAATATTCCAGAGTAAAAGTTATTCTAAATCTACGAAATTCTCTGGTAGACGAAATAACTATTTCCCCTTAGCGTAAAGCATTGCTATTTTAGATAGAATAGGGTTATCTAGATACCTAGTATCGTGAATGTAACCCATAAAGAGATAAGCGCAATAGTATTTTACTGTCGTGAAGTAGAGATCGTAGGAGGGAGACAACTCGTGTTTTACTTATTTTATGCTATAGAGTATACAGAGAATGTTAGTGTTACATAACAGTGTTAAGATGTTGAACGTTCTAAGAAGTCTACAAAATATAAAACACGTTATGACAGGAGTTGTTCGATTTCAATGCAAGGTGCTACGAACGATATTGTGTTCTCGTAGTGATAAGATTTTAACCAAACTAAGGAAAAAAAAAAGAGGGTGCTTGTATAATAAAAAGCCGACGAAAATGTGTTTGTCTTTTAGTGTTGGAGAGGTAAATAAGGGGCAGGTAACTCTTACCACGAATTTTAAGCAAGATTTTCCAGTAATCAAAACTGATGGCTTTAATTGTGGCGTTGCACATGTGGCTACTGTGCAAGGAGAACGATTAGACATAAAAAGGTTAAGGTTAGGGTTTAGGGTTAGAAAAATATTGTTCGAAAGCTAGAGCTGTTGTGAAGAGTTACCTGCCCCTTATTTACCTCTCCAACACTAAAAGAAACAAAAAAACATTTTTTCGGCTTTTTATTATACAAGCACCAAAAAGAGTGTAGGCGGAAAGATACATAAATAGTCCAACGATACCTAGTAGGTGAAGAAATTGCATTACCCGAAACGCGCCCGGAATAAAATTGGAGATATCCAGGGTTGCACCAAAATGGCATGTAAATCCTGCAAATTTCGAGCATTACATAAACGTTCGAAAGATGAAATCTAAATGTCAATCTTTTTAAATTGATATTACTTTCACACAGGAAGTCAAACCTCTTTGACTACGTTTTGCTCTTTGTGTTACAGAAAAGTTAAAATCTTTCGTGTGTTATACTTTGCAAAAACACTTAAAATTAAAATGCAGAAAGTCTCGGATTTTATTTAGATAAGGCTTTATAATTTGTACTATTAAGATTATTCGGACTACTGTTCTCTTCGATTTTATTCTCACAAGATTTCAGCCGATATAAACTTCGACCTTCTTCAAGTGCGTCTTGTCGAACTTGGGAATCTGTACGGAACCCTTTATTTAATCTTCGTCTCGTTCCGTCAGGCAAAGTCTTTAGTAATTCGTAATTGTATTACTAGTATCGCCCGTACTGAGGATAGCATTTAAAACCTCTAAAACAATTAGAACTGATTATACTTAGCATTTTTATCCGTTGCGCCAATGCTCTTTGCGGGCAATCTTCGTACGGGCGATACTAAAAATACGATTACGAATTATTTAAGATTCTTATCTGGTCATGGCTGACAGAACAAGAACAATGTATCCCTGTGCGTGAAATAAAGGGTTCCGTTCGAAATTGACAGATTCTAGAATTTGACAAGACGCACCCGAAGGAGGACGAGGGGGAGGGTACGTCGGCTGAAACGTTGTGAGAACATCGAAGATGAGAACAGTAGTCCGAATTATCCAAATACATAAAAAAATCAGAATGTTTATAAAAATACATTTTTACAAAGTTTAAGTTTGTATAATTAAGAGTGACCCTTAAAAAAAAATGAAAAACATGGAATCGATAATAAAATTTATATTTAGCAATTTTAGGACTAAAACTTTTAGACTATGCCTGACTTGTCCACCAAACTTCAGTCATGAATGTCCAACACTCTTGTGTCGCCATTAAATTATATTAGTAAACACTAGCTCATCGTCTCATCAGTAAGAAGAGTGATTTGGGAGTTACTTAACACTCATTGAACCATGACCCTCACCTCTAAATTTAAACCTGTGGGAGGTATCTATAATGTTTAACAAAACGATCCCAAAACTCTTTCTGAACTGTAGAGACCATCACAGCCAAAATATGGGCAGTGGCAAGAGCACAAGATGTCAGAATTATTGACAATGTTGCACATTGTATCTAGTTATGCTTAATATTAAACGACGATAAAAAAAAAACTGTTGGGCATTCATGACAAAACTTGGTGGGCAAGTCAGGTATAGACTGAAGTTTATCTGTACAACAAATGATTGGATTTCACAAAGGATTGTGAATTGTATCAGCGATTCAGAAGGTGTTTTTTATTGGGGGGGGGGGGGGCGGGGTCAACCTGTATATAGAAATTGTACACCAATTCAAATGTAATGTAAATATGTCCGAGAATAAAACATGTTCTTTAACTATAAAGGTATAGAGGGAATTTTTACAGGAATTTCGCCTCTCTAGGGAAATGGACAAAAGTTACGAAAACACAGAGAAGAGAATACAGCCTCAAATTAAAAGTCAAATACTGCTAAGATGTAAACACCGGAGTTGCTTGGGTTAAAGCGGCGCTGATTTTGTGGGTGAGGTTAATATTCTAACTATTCAGAGGGAAATAATGTATTTCAGTTGTAAATACCTATTTTATCAATCATGTAGTCTACTCGTCTGTTGGGCTCGTTGATCGTAACATCTGCCCCATCTAATCTAACAACAAAAAAATAAAATAAATAAATTAAAACAAAAAACAACCTTAAAACAACAAAAAGTTTCGTATTTGATTTATCAGCTTGGCTACGAAACTGAGACAGCAAAGGAAGAGAAAGCCTCCGCCATGACGAATTGGCAATCCTTTAGAAATAGAGAAATTTTGGCGCCAAACAAAACGGTCGGCGAGATAAAAACGCGGCTCTTCTTTCTGTCGTATTCTCGTACACAAGACGGCAGCAGACAGGTCTAAGCCGATTTACACGCCAATTACGTCGAAAAGGAAGAACATTTTTCACGTAATGAGGCAAAGAAGATGGCATCGGGATATAGGCCGAGAGTTTGGGGTTGTTGAAGTTTGCGTAACGCGTAAAAGAGAAAATTGATTTATATATTCTTTTTATTGTCAGTTTATTTTATCTGTATTTCTTGAATTTTATTGTTATTTTCTCGAAACTTCGACACTGCCATTTTTTCATAGTTTCTAAGCAGTCTACATCGGCAATTAATAGAGAAATATATATATATATATATATATATATATATAATGTATTTATGTGCATTGACAAAAGTACTCAGGTTCGTCTTCAAGGGTGCAGTAAGTCATTCGGAGGGCGGAGAACAACCGATTTTTGTAAAGGCCAGGGATTTTCAACTTTTGTGCCGCGGGAATATTTGAAGGTTATTGAATACATTATTTTCGAAAAAAATCCCTAAAGAAAAATAAATAGATAAACATAAAACCTCGCTAAATTGATCAAGTGATTTTGATATGTTAAGATATAGCACTTCGCTTTAAAAGGAGGCGACCTGAATTTGCCGGTAGCAGATCGAGGTCACTGTTTAAGCTGATATGATGCGAAAGTACCGGAAATAGGCGAATGAGAGAAGCGCATCATTGATTATTTTACACTCATAAACAACCGTGTCTATAATGATAAAACAATAGATCTTTGCTTTTACTTTTTAATTATCTATATAATAATTAAACTGATACAATTTGCAAAAAAGCAAGTGTATGTTTAATATGGTTAGCTGGAGGGCGATTTCGGCAAGAAATTATTGGATGAGAGGTATAAGTAGAGGCAAATAGTTGGAGGGGGGATAGAAGCAAGAGTAAAGGATGATATAAATAAATATGACGTTTATAATATGTCAGCTGTTAAACGGTTATTTTTATGGAGAGTCACTATGGCAACAAGGGTTTTGGTTAAATGATGTTAATATAGGGTTTGAAACTGTAAAACTATTTCTGTTGAAACGGACATGTCCTAAGTTTATTTTTGAACTCTTGCCAATTTTCGTTACATTGAAGGCAGAGGGTAACTTTATTCTTTAACGGTCTAGATGTGCATTTTAAATATCTATTCACCTTCACGATCTGTTAAAAACACGAGATCTATACAGTTACCAACGGTGACTCAACGGGTCACGGGTAGTCAATAATTAAAATGTGTCGCAGAAAAAAAGAAACAAAAAACAACGCCGGTTATTTTGCTCTGTGTGTGTTTCTGGGCCTCTAGTTGCTAGTGATAGACGTTTCGCGTTATACACACAACACTGTATTCTTGTTAACAATGGCGATACACATTTCGCAAGACTGGTTGTTTTATTTTACGACATAGAAACCCTTTTCGGGTTATTTAATGCCGAATCGGGTCATTTTGGCAAAATGTGTTATGCTTCAAGTTCTTTATATGTTCAAGTATGTATTTATGGTTTTTGACTTAAACATATAAAGAACTTTAAACATGAAAGATTTTGCCGAAATGACCGGATTTAGTATTTAAATAAGTTAAATACTAAATCCGGTCATTTCGGCAAAATCTTCCATGTTTTAAGTTCTTTATATGTTCAAGTATTTACGGTTATTTTGGTAAAGCTTTTAGGACACAGAAAAGAAGGGAAAGGGGGAGGGAAACGAAGGGGGGGGGGAGGGAAACGAAGGGGGGGGGGAGAGAAATTGTTTTTGGCTTTGCAGAACATGATCGAGTTTTGCAAAGATAAAAAAATAAAACATCAATGTTTGGTGTATTTTGATCAGGAAGCCGTAATCCTCAGACAACCTGATCCGGTAGAACCAGACATTTAATAAGACAGCCTTCACATATGAAGTGCTTGTATATAACCCAGGTGCTACATAGTAATCACCAATGTTTCCCTCTACAGTCTAGGCCTACTCAACTTTAGACCAGAACCAAATAAAGACAATGAATATCAGACAAACAGCTCGATATCCTTACGTATGAACGTATATTTATGAACGTATGAACGATATCCTTACGTATGAACGTATATTTATGAACGTATGAACGATATCCTTACGTATGAACGTATATTTATGAACGTATGAACGATATCCTTACGTATGAACGTATATTTATGAACGTATGAACGATATCCTTACGTATGAACGTATATTTATGAACGTATGAACGATATCCTTACGTATGAACGTATATTTATGAACGTATGAACGATATCCTTACGTATGAACGTATATTTATGAACGTATGAACGATATCCTTACGTATGAACGTATATTTATGAACGTATGAACGATATCCTTACGTATGAACGTATATTTATGAACGTATGAACGATATCCTTACGTATGAACGTATATTTATGAACGTATGAACGTCTATGTATGAACGTATGAACGTCTATGTATGAACGTATGAACGATATCCTTACGTATGAACGTACATTAATTAGAAAATAATATGTTATACCAATCTTTATATATTACGTTATGGTTAAGCAATAATAACATGTTATACTAATCTTAATATATTACGTTATGGTTAAGCAATAATAAAATATGTTATACTAATCGTAATATATTACGTTAAGGTACAGCAATAATAAAATATGTTATACTAATCTTAACAATTCATTGCATTTTCACGGAGAGACCGATCGTCAAAAGCGATGTCCGTTTCAGAAATTGAATAACATTTAAAACCGACCGTAAACAAAAATTATATTTTTACAGATGTATGTGACATGGTGTCACAATAAACGCGTCTTAGCTTTTTTTTTAATACTATTCGATATAAAAATAAATGAATGACAACGATCGATCTTCATTGCATTTACAGGTGAAATATTACGGATTCATACACATTTACCCTTATTAATTTTCAGACTATCGTGAAGTATTGTTATTTCTAAATATTTTCTATTATACTAAATACGAGTTAATCTACGTTTGTCTCCCTCTAAAGCTTTTTACATATATATTTTAAGCGCACAAAATAAATGTTAAATTATTAATTGATATGTGGATAGAGTTATTTAAAAAAAAATCTAAGTTCAAATGTTCTAATGAATCGTAATTTGCAATTTAATCATCAAATCACACACGTCTTTCGAAGTTACTGTCTATTATTCTACTATGTGGTTTGACCCCCGTAATTGTACGGTATCTATCAATTTCGCTTCCATCTCTCTAGTCCATTATGAGCGATAGGAAATATCACTAGAAGTATTAATATTATTTAAGAAAAATCGAGCGAACAGGACTAAAAAAGTCAAAATCCAAAATTAAAGAGCTAAATGGCTTTGCAAACAGTTTTTCTTGATTCATATTATCTAACCTGAAATCATTATTAATTATTAAATTTTTATTTGTTATTTTAAGCAGAATTTATAGTTTCTACTATTTATATTGCAAGAAGTATCTAATTGTACAAGTTCTCGATAGAGATCTGATGTTTTTATTTTCTCACATATAGTTAAACAATGGGATATTATATTACGAAACTTGAAAGTCAAACAATCACTGATTTTTAAAACGTTAATCATTAACAAAAATGTGGAATTTACGACGTAAAACGTCGTAATCATAATAGAATCATAATAGAATCATAATCATAATAGAATCATAATCATAATAGAATCATAATCATAATAGAATAATAATCATAATAGAATAATAATCATAATAGAATTAAAAAAGGATTTTCCTTTCTTTCTAGTGACATATTAGTATCTTAGTAATAGAAATCCATTCGATGACGTAATCGGTTGACGTTCAAATGCCGCTATGTTACGTCGCTCTGGCGGCGCCTGTTGAGCTAATGAAATATAGTTCCACTCTTTAAGCATTGTCGATATTTTAATTGATCCCCCGATTTATAAAATCGGGAGACCTATGTTTTGCGGCATTTCCGTCCGTCCGGATTTTTCTTCGCAACCATCCATTGAATTTCTCTGAAATTTTGCATCAAGTAACTTTTGTCAGGTTAGAAAGTAACATTCTCGGATTTTTCAAAAAAAATCTGGTTAGCACTCTAGGGGGTCAAAAGACCCCAAAATGGCAAAAAATGACATTTTTGCCTCATAACTTTTCATCAATCCATTCAATTTCTCTGAAACTTGGCCAAAATATGGCGGCAATTGTTCCTAATAGAAAATAAGTATCGCTGACCTTGGAAAAAATCTGGTTCGCGCCCACAGGGGGTCAAAAGTCCACAAAATGGCAAAAAAATGACCCTTTCCTCTCATAACGTTTGATCCATCCATTCAATTTTTCTGAAACTTGACCAAAATGTAGAGACAATTGTTCTGGATATAAAATAAGCATCCTTGACCTCAGAAAAATTCTGGTTCGCGCCCCAAAGGGTACAATAGTGGTCAAAAATGCCCCAAATTGCCCAAATTTATTGCATTTTACACTCACCACATCGAGTATCATACAGAGCGGGACCACGCATGCGCGGCTTGTTTTATTTTGAAATTTTTAATTATTTTATATTTTATACCTGAATATCCTGACAATTATATATACACTTTGATTTCAGTTAATCCTTTATCCACTTGATATCCGTTATCCATATCATGAACTGTTGCTAATATATTACATTAGCTGTTACAGTTATTCATGAATGGACAATTATTTTTTTTATACAATTACATAAATAGTTATCATCAGCATAAACACTATTTTAGAGTTACCATTTTCGTATAGTGATTATTATTGATTATATGCTTAACTTAATACGGTTTTTATTTCATTAATGTGAATTACAACAGTTGATATTTCACTGTGGTTACTTTTTATAATATGTAAAGTTATAATATCCGCTGTTTGTAATGATATTGTATTCTTCCTCGTGTTGATTAAATATGTTCATGCCACTGGAATTTGTAGTTTATAGCTTATTAAAATTGGTATTTGCTTGAAAAATGTAAGTCCGTGATCATAATATTTATTAATATATAAGGAGGGATTTCGTTTTCTGTATTTTTTATTATGTAAATTAAAATGTATATCTAATTTTTTTTTTACGTAAATTGAAAGAAAAAAAGTCATTTTTTATTTAACAGAAACGTTGTTTGGTTTGTTAATAAATTCATGAGAAAAAAGTATTTAATCACAATTCAATTAAGAAATTATATTTGTTTAGGATTACAATTTTTTTTTAATAACCCAACCTGAAGATAACAAAATCATGATTTTAATTCAAAATAATTCATTAAAATTAAGTTTAAAATTTGTCATTTGAAATGAACAATTATTTAGATTTACTTTTATCTATATAACACGCGGTTTGATATTTTTAAATATTAGAAGACCCCCCCCCCCCCGTTTACAATTATCAATGAATGATTACAGGGAGGCACGAGAGCGCTCTATCCATTAATAGACTTCACGAATGGCCTATGCTGTTAATCTCATTTCTTTGATCAATCATAACTCAAAAACCAATAAACCAAATTAGTTAAAACTTTGCGCAACATTTTTATTTGATAAGTTCTATAAGTATGTAGAATTTCAGCATCATTAGTCAAGGCAACCCAGAGATCCAGAAAGTTCAATCATGAAATCAAGTTATCTGTGT
Source organism: Sepiola atlantica (assembly GCA_963556195.1). Lineage (NCBI taxonomy): Eukaryota > Metazoa > Mollusca > Cephalopoda > Sepiida > Sepiolidae > Sepiola > Sepiola atlantica. The sequence continues at coordinate 97,033,668 of OY744529.1, read as the reverse complement.
GTACGTACATATGTGCCACCCTGTATCTCAAACTATTTGATAGATTCAGCTGATTTTTGGCAGAAATAGAGTTTCTAGGGTCTAGTTGATGGCATTTTAATTTCAGTTTACCATATACCTTAGTTTTCCAGAAAACTCCGAAAAACCTTATGAGAAAGCATTGTATTGAGGCATAGCCTTTACAAAAGTAGTGACATTCCATGAGAAATGCCAGTATACTGAAATCATATGTCCTTAATAGGGTTAAGATTAAAATTCATATACACTAAATGTACAAAAGCAAGGACATTCCAAAATTTGTACACTTTTATTGTCATTAAGGGTATGACTACATATCAACCAAACCATTTCATTATCATATCACTACAGTATAAATCTCTATGCATGAGTGGATGAAGTGTGTGAGGTGCGCTGAAGAAATATTCCTTCCTGTAAAATACATAGCCCTGTTGTGCTCGCATACCCTTAATGACAATAAAAGTGTAAACATTTGGGAATTTCCTTGCTTTTGTACATTTAGTGTATATGAATTTTCATCTTAACCCTATTAAGGGCATATGATTTCAGTATACTGGCATTTTTCATGGAATATTAATTATACTTTCTAACTAACATACGCTATCACCGTCTACGCCCCACTCCAACTTGGCGGTCTCGTCTTTTTTATCCATTTATTATTGTACGATATCGATTTTCTACAATGTTTTATTATGTCTATTTTATTGAAGGAATTTTTATATACTGCTTAGCAAATTCTAATGCGTTATGGAGAGAATTTCATGCAATGGATCAGTGAAAAGCAATTTACATTTTTTTTGATATTGTTAAACAATTTTATTGTAACTTTGGTATTGTTGCTTTGCTTCTAGATAAAAATATTAGATGTCATTTTTATTTTACTAAAGTTATATCATATACATATTTAGATCTATTTATACGCATTAATATAATATATTGGCAAGATGATTTCCTTCGGAAAAAAACATGAATATGTAACAAAAAAAAAATGGAATAAAGGATAAGCAAATCAACAACTAGCAAAAATAAACTCAAAAACACATACTGAATAGTTCTACCAAAATATTTCGATTGTTAAACTACAATCATCATCAATTGGTAGCAGAACTTTAAATAAAACAGAAAAGTTTTCCAATTTATACAAAGAACGCAATTTGGGGAAAAATAGTCACGTGTAATAACATTTTTCTTTCTTTCTCCCTTTCTACTGTTTATTACACGTGACTATTTTTCCCCAAATTGCGTTCTTTGTATAAATTTGAAAACTTTTTCTGTTTCTGTAGCAGAACTTTAATTAGTTCTGCTACCGATTGATGATGATTGTATTTTAACAATCGAAATATTTTGGTAGAACTATTCAATATGTGTTTTTGAGTTTATTTTTGCTAGTTGTTGATTTGCTTATCCTTTATTCCATTTTTATTTTTTCATTTTGTCTGAAACATTGTTTCTTTTATTCCTCATATATATATATATATATATATATATATATATATAGTAAGGAAATTGACAACATGAAAATGTATTTAAGTGAAATATTTTGAAAATCAACAATGAAAAATACATTTAATTTTTTTGCAAGCTTTCGTTGTAGCACAACTGTCAGGCGAGACTGTCTTATAGTTTCTTTTCTTTTTTTCTTCCTCATTTTGATGGTATTAACCCCTAGGGGTCGAATCACGATAGAAGCAAAAAGGCACGTCAAGTTCTAAAAGACGTTAGGATAAGTGTAGCCGTGTCGATGTTATGCCTAGATTGGCGCTTTTAAGTAACCGACAACATCTTTGAAGCACACATATACATTAGTATGCTATGTAATTAGCTCTGTATTTTGTTTATGCTATTGTTTACGCGGATAATATGACTAAAATAATTTATTTAGTCCGCGGAACTGGAAATAAATAATAATAAAGTTGGAATTGAGATTCAATTTTGACTTTCTGGTATTACTTGTTTATTCCCAGCCCCATGGACTAAATAGTTTGTTTTGTAATATTACCGTGCAAACTATAGTATCAACAAAAAAATAGAATAACTACTTTTCACGTATTTGACGTAGTTTTCTTTGAACAGAAAACTTTTTTTTAAATTAAATATGGCTAAAAATATTTAACGTATGTCAAATAATTTAATTTTTGTTAAATATAAATAAAATCTTAATATTCCTTAATTGATTTTAGACAATTGAACTATTTAAGATCTATACGGCGAGGTAAAAAAAAATATCCTTACACCAGAGTCATTTTAGTATGGTAAACAACTTATTTTGGTTAGATCGGTGGCCTTGTGGATAAGCGGTCGCCATCAATTTCAATATTTTATGAAACCATGTTAGACCATTTTATGCTTCCAGTAATTTCCTAGGTGATATCGAGCATATTATATATGTGAATATTTATTTTAAGAAATGGATGAAAAATATTTAATAGAAGGTAACATCTAATCTTGGCTAGAAAATTCAAGACAAGTTTAGATATCGGACACAAATTGGTACTTTTTTTTTTTTAGATAGCTATATAAATTGTCACGAATCAGATGAAATAAACCTACCGGACATTCATCGCCCTTCTGTCATAATTTTTGTAGTCAGTTAAGGCAAATTTCATAAACATAATAGGCCTCACCATTATATAGCCATCAAATAGCAAGTCCATGGCTACAACTCGCTGCGCCTGCATATTCCTCGTAAGATGCACGACCGAAGGGGTAGACACACACACACACATATATACTAGCAAATATATGCTCCTTCCGGTCGCATATTTTTGCTAGGCTGCCGCATCAGAAATGAAGGCTCACGCGTAAGCCAATGGAGCCCCAGTCATATTTCTGTGGTGGTTAGACATTGATTTTCTGTGTTTATGACAAAGAATATTTTTAGTTGAAAATAAAGAAAAAAAAAATTCGACCCTACCCCGATTTTTGTTGTACCCTCGCCCATAAATAGAAAGACTTGTAGTTTAAAAAAGAAAGAAAATTTTTTTTGTACCCCCCCTCAATTTTTTTATATTACCAGTCAGTGAAATATTTATTAGTTAAGAAAAAAAAAAATTTTTTTTGACCGCCTTCCCAATTTTTTTATCTTCCCCCCTTTACATGTAAATATTTTTAATTAAAAAAGAAAAAAAACAAACCTAACCCTGACTGTAACGACGGGGTCAAAGTTAGCGTGGATCTTAAAATGAAAAGGCACCAAAAAATCAAATACAGTGAACGCGCGCGCGTGTGTGCGTACCTTTTTTTAATTAAACATTTTGATTCTACAATCAGTTGTATAGTTTTCCAGTATAATGTGTTAGTTTATTTTGTTGACATTAAAGAAAAAAAATCACATCTTTTTTTTTAATAAATAAAACATGGAATCATAAATTCTGTTGAGGTCGTGAAAAAATGATAATATTGGATATGAAAGTATTAAAAAATCAAATACAGTAAACACGAAAAAAATTTTAATTCTCGGAAAGAAAAAGTTTACCTGAACTGTGTGTGGGTGTGTGCGTGCGCACGCGCGTTTTTATATAGTAATTTTTAAATCAATTATTATTTTAATTAATTTGATTTAATAAATTTGTGTTTTAAAACATAATGGCTAAGAATAAACAAACTTAGGACGGTTTTAAAAATGGAAAACTGAGAACGGTGTTTGCCAGCGTTGTTGTTTACATGTTTAACGTGCCAGATTAACGTCGGCTGCTTAATCAGATCGCCATATTTAATTACCGGAGGGAGGGAGGGCATACTGATTCAACAGCCAATCGGCTGCTTAATCAGATCGCCATATTTAATTACCGGAGGGAGGGAGGACACCACTGATTAAACAGCCAATCGGCTGCTTAATCAGATCGCCATATGTAATTACCGGAGGGAGGGAGGGCACTACTGATTAAACAGCCATTAGGCTGCTTAATCAGATCGCAATATTTAATTACCGGAGGGAGGGAGGGCACCACTGATTAAACAGCCAATCGGCTGCTTAATCAGATCGCCATATTTAATTACCGGAGGGAGGGAGGACACCACTGATTAAACAGCCAATCGGCTGCTTAATCAGATCGCCATATTTAATTACCGGAGGGAGGGAGGACACCACTGATTAAACAGCCAATCGGCTGCTTAATCAGATCGCCATATTTAATTACCGGAGGGAGGGAGGACACCACTGATTAAACAGCCAATGACTTTGCAATTTTAACAGTACTTGAGTTCAAATGGTTTAGAAAACACGCCGGTTATGATGAAAATGGCTTTAATTAATTGTATGAATAATGTTTATTAATATAACCTTATCGGAAAATATTGTAAATACATATGTAAATTTGATAATAGCAGTTATAAGTGTATATTTGTAAATATTAATTTAATTGAAGGTTTAAAGGAATGACTTATGTAAATGGCAAAACCCATCTGGTGTCTAAGCGACTTTTAGTGACAGTATATAAAGAATTTCAAAAAGATTAATTTCAGTAAAATAGTCATACTGGAATTTCGGCTTCAGACAGACAGACAGACAGATACATAAACTCCATTATTAATATATATATATATATATATATATATATATATATATATATATATATAACACGATGCCTGCCTAAAACGTATCCGACCTTAGGCCAGAATAAATATTTCAAATACGTAACAGGGTTAGGATCCTAATCCTTATTTAAAGGAGTCCCCCGGTGCTTGCACACAATTAGCTCACCGATCCATCTACTGTTGGAAACACCTCTGGAAGTCTTCTTTTGGAATGGTGGTCACCTCCGCCGTCGCGTTAGATTCGGAAGGTTTTGGAGAAGATGCTATGGGTGTTACACAAATTAAGGAGTGGTTCTAACCGATTAAAAAATGGCCGCACATCAGCGGAAAGTAACCAGCGTTCTGGCAGGCCCCAAACTGTTCCGGTGCAACTGTTGAGAGGGTGCGAGAAAAGAGATAATGTGAAACGCGATGTGGTATGCTGACCTTGCTTCTATCAGGCCGAGGTATGCTTCTGTGTAGTTTTAGGATGGTCTACACTCCCAGGCTTTATCTTCTATTTAAGAAGGGGTTAGTTTATTGTTAATTGCCTAAGACGGGGAATTCTGACGGCCCTGCTGAATCAGTTTTGCGAACACGGATCTTGAGCACTGGCTTTTCGAATATCCACCTTCCGACCCCGTGTCACATATTTCCGCGATTGCAGGGATGTAAATACCAACAATCTTAAAAAGAAATCCAACCTGTTTACCTGAATATATTCAACTATAACCATGATTCGTTTATATGCTTAGAATAATTAAGAGCTAGTTTTCAATTAGCTTCTCTTAAGAAAAGAAACTATGGTAGCTTCGAATAATTATAAAAAAAAAGTACGCACGTATCTAGGAACGGATTTGTTGAAGGACACAATTATTCGGGACTGAACCGGAAGTCTGTAGTGGAAAAGGCATTTATCAAAAATAATGACAAAGTCTATCAATACATAATAAATCAACGTTATGTGTTGAACTGACAAATGTTATGAATAAAGAAAAAGGAATTAAGAATTGCCCTTAGATCTAGACGAACAATTTTGCGCTTGTGCACTTAAGTAAACAGTCGAATTTATTTGTTTTGAATTTTAATTTTAAAGAATTACATCCAAGACAGCGGCAGACAATCCACACACAATGTATCTCAAATAGATCTTAATAACTTTATTATATAAAACAAGCGTTTTATAACATTTTAAATTTAAAAAAAATAAAAATAAAAAAAATCTATATTTTATTACATTTTATATCTAAAAAATATCACATTTTAAATGATAAAAAATATTTTATTGAAATATTTTGGCCAAACTTACTTTATTGAACATACAATTTATTACAATGTTTTTCTGTCAGAAACTATTTTATTAAATGAATAAATGTATTAAAATGTTTTAATCTATTTGGCATTTCGTTACTTCCGGTTAATAATCTGTCTGCCGCTCTTTTGAATATGGATTATCGCCGCTGCTTTGAATGCAACTTAAAAATTGAAAAATAAATACGGCTCTTTTCTCAAGTGCACAAGTCTTGTATTGTAATAATTACGTCAATGACTGGCTTACGTTGTTTTACGTAGATGCTGGTAGCTAGAAATTGCAGCAGAGTTCGTTTGCCCGCCAACAATGTGCGGAAGTTCGTAACAGTGTTGTGAATATCGTAGGTACAGTGACACCCCAAACTTTCTACCGGCTCTCACTAAGAACAGCGCGCATACGCTCGTTTGTATAAATAACGCGAATAAATGTTTGGCTCCAGGAGACGACTGTTTCAAATTGCTTCATGTCCGATATAGGCAACCAATAGATTGAGTATTTCGATCAAATCAATACTAAGCAGTTCAACTAAGAAATATCGAATATGTCAGAGATCGTTTCTCCGGCGTTGTCGTCATTGCTATTATTAGAACAGGCGGTCTACGTGTCTATCTTGACGTCACGCCGATTGTGTAGGCTTTAGTTTGAAACTATGCTTTAAATAGTAGGAAGGATATAAAACCAAATTCAGATATACCCACATGTAGGTGAAAGTCTGGAGACAGCGTTGGAAAAGTCTTGCGATTAATGAGATTTTTGTCACATAGTAAAATTGAATCCAAGTCCCTTTACTTAAACCAATTACCTCATGCCGTCTTATTTTTCAAAATGTTGTAAACATCAATTCATATTTTTTAGTACGGATGACAGTAATGGAAGATAGTTCCTCATTTTCAGTTTTTTTTAAAAATTCGTCTTAATTGAATTGTGCCCGGCAACCTGAAGGTAAACTGAACAATTTACGAACCCTACAATTAAGGTTTGCGACAAGATTGACAGCTGCTTCTAATATAATCCTATATCAGATATATACGGAAAAAATAATCAACACAGCATTAAATTGAAAAAGAAAAAAATACATTCTAACCAGACTTACAAATATATTTCTGAAATCATTTAGAGAAGAAAAGTAATTAAAAAAATATATATATTCAAGGGAAATAATTCCGGATGGATGGTCTGTAAAATACACTAGAGTTCAAATATCAAGTCAACTGTTAGGATTCATCCTAGAATTTGTAATTGGTATTAGGATGTACGTAATTCTCCTTAAATGAGTACTGTAACAGATGATTACATCTATAAACTCTGACAACTGGTTTTCACTCCAGATCTAAAATGGGATTCAGTTACACCCAATGATTTCTTCGCTTCCTTGCAGAAGCTTGCTCATGGTAGGGCCGGCGGGACAGTTATAAAAGTTTGGGGGGGGGAGGCTTCTCCTAAAAAGTGGATGGGCGGTTAAACACATGCATATCAACTTAATTATTGATGACCGTAAAGTAGGGGGAGGGCAAGTCAAAAAATGAGGGGGCTAGATCCCCCTGCCTCCCCCAGTGCCGCCGTCCCTACATGATAGATACGGTTTTAGTTTCTTCTCTACCCTTATTTCCATGGACAGCTAACTGGTTCATCTTTATAAGACATTCACAGCGACAAGAAGGGTAAAAAAAAAAAAAATAAAGAAAAAATAAAGAAAACTTTCTTGCACCAGGAATAATTTCTCTAGACAGGACTTCTTTTCAAGAGCTTTCCGTCAGTCGAACACATTACCGCGGGACTGCCTCTTTGCAGATTAAAACGTGATCGTCTACAAATCCAATGGCAACAAATACTTGTCATAAATCATCCATTTTTTAAATACAATTGATTGTTCCTCATCATTGGCTGACAATCATTCCATCTAATCACCTCTCATCCTCGAGTGGCATTGTTACCTTGATACGTGGTTAACAAATACTAAAGACAAACAATCGATTATGCTAATTCATTTGTCTATTATAAAAGCTTTTATTGTTCTTGTCGATAACGGCCCCTGCCAACTCAAAATTTGAAATTTGTAGATCTGCCAGCAGCAATATCAGATCTCTTTCCCGCAGAAATAATGCAGGATGCTCTTCTGAATTCACGATCAATAGAGGGTCCATCTTGTGCCGCCTCGGGAACCTTTGGTTGTTGCCCACAAGAGGCTTCTGTTCGGGTCTGACTTTTGAGGGTAGGAGAGACAATTCTCGAGGGTCAGTGGAGGAAATCACCATTCCTTCATTGGTAAGGTACCAATAATAGTGTCTGCATGCAACGCGTATATTCACAAAAGCAAAGTTCACACTTTGAGGTGCTGTGATAACATGAACCTTCAGAGTATCGATTTCGAAATGTTTCACTAAAATCTTCCTGAGAAACCAAGGAAGAATTTAACTTTCCTTCGGAGATAGATTCTGGGGATAACTAACACTTATTGTTGGCTAGTTTTTTACCTTGAAGTACCTTTGTCTAGCTGTTTATATTAAGTGGCTTCATGCCTTGTCTAGATAGATTTCTATAAAAAACGAGAATAAAGCTATTTCTTTCACATGCTTTCTTAACATTTTATGACATTCATGAAAATCAAACTTTCTTATTGAACCATAATTACCATAATTGTATTCTTGTAAAATCCTCCCCATGAAACATCTTAGTATAATCTTGAAACAAGGCTTTGTTATGAAGTAAAAAAAAGTGTTTGCAGTTTATAGATGGTCGGTGAATTGCTCACCTTAAAATACTGGTAATATTTTAAAAATTACACGATTAGATTCCTCATTAAATATTAGGAGATAGAGATAGATAAAAAAAAAAACCGAGACAGCGGGAAGGAGAGAGAGCGAGACAGAGAGAGCGAGACAGAGACAGAGTGTGACAGAGACAGAGCGAGAGCGAGACAGAGCGAGACAGAGCGAGAGCGAGACAGAGCGAGACAGAGCGAGAGCGAGACAGAGCGAGACAGAGCGAGAGCGAGACAGAGCGAGACAGAGCGAGAGCGAGAGCGAGACAGAGCGAGAGCGAGACAGAGCGAGAGCGAGACAGAGCGAGAGCGAGACAGAGCGAGAGCGAGACAGAGCGAGAGCGAGACAGAGCGAGAGCGAGACAGAGCGAGAGCGAGACAGAGCGAGAGCGAGACAGAGCGAGAGCGTGACAGAGCGTGACAGAGCGTGACAGAGCGTGACAGAGCGTGACAGAGCGAGACAGAGCGTGACAGTTCGAGACAGAGCGTGACAGTTCGAGAGCGAGACAGAGCGAGACAGAGCGAGAGCGAGACAGAGCGAGAGCGAGACAGAGCGAGAGCGAGACAGAGAGAGAGCGAGACAGAGAGAGAGCGAGACAGAGAGAGAGAGCGAGACAGAGAGAGAGCGAGACAGAGAGAGAGCGAGACAGAGAGAGAGCGAGACAGAGAGAGAGCGAGACAGAGAGAGAGCGAGACAGAGAGAGAGCGAGACAGAGAGAGAGCGAGACAGAGAGAGAGCGAGACAGAGAGAGAGCGAGACAGAGAGAGAGCGAGACAGAGAGAGAGCGAGACAGAGAGAGAGCGAGACAGAGAGAGAGCGAGACAGCGAGAGAGCGAGACAGCGAGAGAGAGAGAGAGAGAGACCTAGACAGCGAGACAGAGAGAGACCTAGACAACGAGACAGCGAGAAAGAGAGAGACCTAGACAACAAGACAGCGAGAGAGAGAGAGACCTAGACAACGAGACAGCGAGAGAGAGACCTAGACAGCGAGAGAGAGAGAGAGACCTAGACAGCGAGAGAGAGAGAGAGACCTAGACAGCGAGAGAGAGAGAGAGAGAGAGAGACCTAGACAGCGAGAGAGAGAGAGAGAGAGAGAGAGACCTAGACAGCGAGAGAGAGAGAGAGAGAGAGACCTAGACAGCGAGAGAGAGAGAGAGAGAGAGAGAGAGACCTAGACAGCGAGAGAGAGAGAGAGAGACCGAGACTGCGAGAGAGAGAGAGAGAGAGACCGAGACTGCGAGAGAGAGAGAGAGAGACCGAGACTTCGAGAGAGAGAGAGAGAGAGAGACCGAGACTTCGAGAGAGAGAGAGAGAGACCGAGACTTCGAGAGAGAGAGAGAGAGAGACCGAGACTTCGAGAGAGAGAGAGACTTCGAGAGAGAGAGAGAGACCGAGACTGCGAGACAGAGAGAGAGACAGAGAGAGAGACAGAGAGAGGTTTGACAAAATCAGATGGTTATTTTGAAACGCCAGCAAAGTAGAAAAAGCGCACTGACCTACTAAAAGTATGTGAGCATCCGCTGGTAGGGGAGCCTCAGTAGATTAGCATGAAACTAAACCCTTTCCATAGTAAAGCATTGGAATGTGGACCTACAAAGACTGAACAAAACACTATCCATTTCGACAGTAATACATACATTACCTCATATATATCTCTATATACATATATATCTCTATATACATATATATCTCTATATACATATATATCTCTATATACATATATATCTCTATATACATATATATCTCTATATACATATATATCTCTATATACATATATATCTCTATATACATATATATATCTATATACATATATATATCTATATACATATATATATCTATATACATATATATATCTATATACATATATATATCTATATACATATATATATCTATATACATATATATCTATATACTTATATATATCTATATACATATATATCTATATACTTATATATCTATATACATATATATCTATATACATATATATCTATGTACATATATATCTATGTACATATATATCTATGTACATATATATCTATGTATCTATATCTCTATATCCATATATCCATATATCTAGATGAGTTTAATTAGAGAGAACCATGTGTGTACGCATGCGAAGGTTAATGGGCATATGTATATAACACTGATTAGTTATGTATGTGCTGTATTAACATGTCCCGATATGTGGGTAGATATTTTTTATATAGACATATGTATATGGAATACCACTATGTAGGAGTATAAATAAAATATTAGTAGTGCAAGCATTTACACATGCACACACACACACACATATATATATATATATTTATATATATATGATTAGATATGGATGATGGTACATTCTATGGTGATGTATATACACGAGTAAGTCTGCACACGTATTTAATTTAAAAACCGTTAGATTAATGACAAAAGAAGCACACACACACATATATAATATATATATATATATATTGTAATATATTATGTTGAACTAATCAGTGCAAAAGGAAATGTATCCATGGGATGTATGTGTATGTATGTATATGTGTGAGTTACGTTGACTTTTGAATCTATACGTATGCATGCTTGTGAACGTGTGTATGTTTATATATACATATATATCCACAAGCATAGATATATATGTGTATATATTTGTGTTATATATATGTATGTTTATATGTATGTTTATATGTGTACTTGTGTGTCTATAGATTTGTGCGGACGTGTATTTTATATAAAGATCAGATAGTTATGCTTAAAAATGTATGTACGTAGATTAAAACTTCGAAGCTAAAAATAAAAATAAACAAATACAAGGAACAGTAGGTAATAAAAATGATAAAAAAGATAAAAACTAATTGAAAAAAGTTAACAAAGAATGTAATCCGACACTGAGCTTGACCGATGAAAATGTTAAACATATCTCATTCCAAAAAAGATTTACTTAATGGGAAAGTTTTCCAAATCCATCTCACTTCCTTGTCTTCTTTGGTCTGAAGAGGTTGACTCTGAAGAGTACAAGCGAAAAATGTATGCACATATGTAACCAATGTTTGTATAAATAAAAAGGTTTACTAAAAAACAGCTATGCTTGTTATTGAGCACTTTTTATAGACACTGGCGTTTCAACAGATTTACATCTACAGAAAGTAATACAATGCGTATATATATATATATATATATACACACATATACTATTTTTAGGTATTCAATCGGTCAATATATACAATTATTAAGCATCAGTTATATTTTCAATACTAACTATAATGTATAATATACGATATTTTGTAAAAAAAATATATCTTAATTTTTCATGAATTAAAACTATTTTGACCATTTACCAATTTTAGCAGGTATTTTAAAATATACTTCCTCAGATAAAAAAAAACAAGTTTTAGAAAATAAAAGCCAGATTGATTAAATCACAAAAGAAACAAAAACACAGATTCGGATTTAAACACCCAGAAGCAATAACCTTGCACAGAACTTGCGTTTCATCATCGGGAATCGAAATTTTGTTAGAAAAAAGGAATTTCCGGCTTGAATTTTTGTTTAAAATCTGAACGGTTTCAGTTCTAAGACGTTCATGAACCGAGGTTTCACTCACTCACACACACATTAGTGTGTGCAGAGTTGAATGCTTTAGATGGGAATCTGAGTAAAAGTGCTCAATGTACTTAACAGATCAGGAATCAATTTTAAAAGGAAATAAATTAAACACACAGAGCTGTCAGCATATAAATTAGGGAGGGCCTGTGGACGAGTGGTTATAGCACTTGTCTTTGGGCTGGACGACCCGGGTTCGATCCCACTCACGGCATGCGAATTTTTGGGTCTGAAAACTCCCTCTGTCCACTACTAACTATAATGTATAATATGTTCCCTCCAGTAAATGGGTACCTGACTAAAGGGAAGGTTCAAGGCAGCGGAAGGAAAGGGATGGGCTCCACCTTTCATATGCTGTGCCCTAGACACGGTGATTCTTAACAAATCACCGCGGCTACGGCCATGGGCAGTGTGCGATGTCGGCAACGACACTCGTGCGCGTCCAGGCTATGCGACCTTTACCTTTTTTTACCATATAAATTATTTCGACCTAGATGGGTCTCATCAGACGCGTAAACAGACATTTCAGAACTGAATATGGCTGTTTACGCGCCTGATGATGAGACACACACACATATATATATATATTTATATATACACACACTAAATAGCTTTTAAAATTAGTTACATAAAAACGGAATATTTTTTTAATAGACTAGAATTAATGGAACCTACGGACCGATAAATTCTAATTAATTAAATATGACGTCACGTCGAAGCTATCATTATTTTGTTAAGGCAATATTTTAAGCTCTATTTATAAGAAAGTCAGAATGGCTCAGTTGGTTGAACATCAGACTGAAGATCAAGGTTTCGATTTCCGGTCATGGCTTTTGCTTTATTTGTTGGGGATTTATTACTTACTATAAATATAATCTATTTCTTAAAGTAGTTACGATCTGAGATTCCGAATTTCGAAATGAGAGAAATTCCGCAAGGTATTTATTACGTTTAAAAATTGTGAGTAACGGACTGATAGAATCTCTTTTCATATCAGATTTTATAGCAGTAGAGATATTTGCACTTCAAAATCATCACGAAGCAGTGCTAGAGAATGTGGTGAAAACAAATTGTGGTAAATAACCCGATACAATCCTCTATATATATAAGTGTCAGATAAGCTGGAGTGATGCTGTCACATCGATAGTGATGACGCTCGCATCCCTTATTCTTGCCATGGTCTCTTCTGTTCCCTCCAGCCTCTTTCGCTACTTTATCGTTATTTCTATGGAAATTGTTCGCCTGTTCAATGTATTTCTTTCCAAGGACACGTTTCAACAAGATTACTTCCCTGAGGGCTATAACCATATTCTGAAAATGAAATGTCAGTAATCATTTGCTATAAGCTATCCCTATACGCCATTGATTCGTATGTTCGAGTAACAAATCCTATTCGTTGAGAAAATAATTCTGAAATCTTTATCCGTAAAAAAATACATTACCTCGTATATTTGTACCGAAATTTATAAAAATCACACAACTACCAGAATATATTTCTAAATAAAAAATAGCCCAGATATGTTAAAAAATATATCTGAATAAAGTTTTTTTTTAAATCCAAAAATATA
>OY744529.1:97004902-97012402 GCA_963556195.1 Sepiola atlantica | reverse complement strand
TATATATATATATATATATATGTGTGATTATTTTAATTTACACAGACATGTACAAAATATGCGACACCGGCATGTCGATGTTATCGATCAACAGTTATTATAAACAGATCTCATCAGGCAGAGTTATGATCTGAGGTTAAGATCGGATTCTATTTGGAGAGAATGAAATGGAGAGAAAAAAGTAAAAAAATTTAGATTTCAGAATTTAGGGAGTCACGTGGTTTAGGACCGTTAAAAATAAAAGTTAAAATCTAAAATCTAAAATAAAACAAAATAGAACAAATAAAATAAAATTAAGATAAAGTGAAAAGAGAGACATAATAAGGCTAGGATAAAGATAGATAGATATATAGAAAGATAGATAGGTAGGTAGATGGATAGAAAAAATGAAAACGTCTGTTGATTCAGACAGAGAGGGGAGAAGGAAGATAACATGCAAGTGAAAGTGTCAAGAAATCGACAGTTACTTCGGCTTGGGCGAGCAACGTATTTCCAAATCAGCTGTAATTTATGTGTAGACATGTTTGTGTGTTCTCAAATCAGTTGTAATTGGTAGTATCATATACGTATGGGCGTGCAGACGCGTGTGGTGGGAAAGGTAAGGGGTTGTTAATCAATTGTGTCACTAATTCTAAATTTATACTATTTTATTTTTTATTTAGAGTTTATCAAATTATCATTAATAAATTAATAGATCAAACAAATATACTAGTAAATTAATTAAGTCTATTAGTAGTAACAATAATGTCACTAATTTTGTAAAGGCTATGCTTCAATACAATGGTCATTTTTAAGGTTTTTTAAAAAAATTTCTGGAAAACTAAGGTATATGGTAAACTGAAATTAAAATGCCATCAACTAGAACCTCTATCTCTGCCAAAATCAGCCGAATCCATCAAATAGTTGATGAGATACAAGGTGGCACATACGTACGTACTACACAGATAACATGATTGCACTTTCTGGATCTCTGGGTTGCCTTGACTAATGATGTTAAATTCTACACACTTATAGAACCTATCCAATAAAAATGTTGTGCTAAGTTTTAACTAATTTGGTTTATTTGTTTTGAGTTATGATTGATCAAAGAAATGAGATTTCCAGCATAGGCCATTCTTGAAGTCTATTAAGGGATAAAGCGCTCTCGCGTCTCCCTTGATATATCTCTATATATATATATAAGGTAAAGCCAGCCAAATTAGTTATACGTAAACGATAAACAGCTTTTGTGATGTCTTGTATATACTTAGTTCTTTGACAAATAGATATTTTTATTTTGCTTCGTCATATTTCAGATTAAGGAGAAGTAACTTTACCTTCTCAGTCAGATATAACCTCCATTATCACTCTTAAACAACCGGATTTTATTTAATAAGATACATTCTTGTATGTACCGGCTCTTGAGTAGATTTTATTGTAAGACGCGCTTTGATTGGCTACTCGGCATAATTTGTCAAGTTTCAATCAACAGCTGCCTTTGTACCAAATTAATGAAAGTATAAAATTGAAAATTCATCTAAATTACAGACATTTTTACTTTATTGACAATTTTTTTCGTAAAATTAATGCATTTCTAAAAATTATACTTTTTTGATTATTTTTACTAATGATTTAATAAAAACTAAAACAACGAAAGAAATTAAATTTATTATCGGCTACCTGTGAAAGGTAATTCATGTCTTAAGGTAAATCCATGTGCTTAAAAACATTACATTTTAAGTTCTATTTTAGTTGTCTAAATTATACAGAGTGAAATGGGTGTCAGTATTTTGTTTTTTTTTGTTCATTTTGAGTGCATATGTGTGAGGAGAATTGACCCCAAAACACACCGTTTATATAAAAAATAATAACATTCCACGTTGCGCCCTAGAAAACGCCGTGTAAATACAGCTTGTTGGCATTACCTTTATTTGTAAGTGTTCAGATAAAACGAATTCTTTTGTACAAGACGAAAATTGTGTCCGCTTATTACTTTCAAGATAATTGCATACTTCGGGGTTGGTAGGAATTACCTCCTCAATTCGTAAATTGACCTTTTGTGGTTATTTTCATCTTCGTATTTTGTTTTAGTTAAACATGTTCTCGCGTGAGAATAAAACAATTAACAGCCATTTTAGCCAGAAACGTTGACTGATATTGAACCCATAGTTGCATTACCAACAACTGAATGGGTTCTCAAACAAAATGGTAGCAAATTCTGGTCATTTTAAAACCCCTAATTATGGTTTAACTTAAAGTTAAACATTTTCCAGTAACTTTTGTTACGGGGGTCTTATCTGTACATAATTCTCGCAACGGCCGTACGTTTAAGTGGGTGATTTAGTTTTCCATTTTAAAATAGGTGTATCGAGGTGTATACCTGTAGTACACCAACTGAATCTCGCTTTAGCGCTAATTTTCATGAGACTAAGGAAAGTAATATCGATTAAAAATATACTAGAACAAACTCTAAAGTTTTACGCCACAAAATTGCTTCCCATAACTTCAGTTGTGTAATGTATTTTTCACCCATTTTTTACTATACTATGTTTTAAATCGCGTTGAAGTATTGTAGGGTTTGATGTCTTTCACCTATTAAAAGGATCCTAGTATGTCATTATAATGGACCAGTCCGTGTACGGGTATACCAGCTAGTCCTTTAATAAAAACCTACTAAAAAAGTATTAACTTATATTATAAAGCAGGCATACCCGGCCTCCCTAACGTCCATAAAGTTAAACAATCAGAGATATAATTTGAAATATGTAAGTTAAGTTTAAGAGAAAACCAGAGTAAACAGAACGTGATAACCAATTCAGCTACCGAATTAATTGTCCTGTGCGTGTGTGACAACTAAACACAAAGAAATAAATTAGAAAAAAAGTGAAAAGAACAAATGTAGGTGGAAATAAAACGTTATTAAATTAGTACCCGATTATTTGGGTAGCAGTATTAAAATTCCTATCTGTGAAGACGAGACCTACTTTACCTTCTTTTATTATTATAAAAAATAAAATAATGATCAGGACTAAATATGAAATCGTTGAAATAGATTTAAAATGATTTGTTTATAACACAATATTTGCTTATATGACTGGATGAATATGTGTATGCATCGCGTATTAATGTATTACAAAGGTATGGGGAGGAACTGACTTTTCCAAGGGAGAATAATCACGAAAACGAATTCGTACAAATAACATACTTACATTAGGATTTACTGAACAGATTATGATTACTTCCTCAATCAAGGCAGATTTTATGTTTTCGGTAGAGTTTGTTACTATGTTTGTGTACAGAATAACGTCCACATCGCTGGACCAATCGTTAACAAACTTAGTCAAAATATCGGGCTTGGTTTTATTTCGTACCACATTTTTTTTTACAATATCTAGATTAAAGGTCGATGTCAGGGAATGCTCACATATACGACGATACATTCAATTCTGTTCGTCGTTGACACTCGTTACTTGGCCCATATTGTAGCCAATAAAGTCCCGCATCTGATATTAGTTTTGAACATCAAAAGTTCGTTCATGATCGAAATTCTTCCAAATGTTATGGATGCATCTGCTGCTTTTGTTAACAATGACCATCATGCCAAATTTAAATCTGGTCAGATAAATAGTTTGCGTTATCAAAATCGGGAATACTTCCTACAATATGAAGAAGTCACAGATCATATTTTGATTCATCCTTACGTAATCAGAGGGAGGTTTGCAATCTTACAACTGACTTATGTTCTTGCTAATAGTTTTAATTCAATTCAGTTCAATTAATTTGGCAAAAAATAAAACAAGAAGGTTTCAGTTGCCATGTAAGGAAAGGATGGTAGAAATTTACACAGAAGAGGATACAGTAGCCCAGCACCTGTCCATAGCACCTTGAATTGATGCATTGTTGGCGCATTTATTACCTCTCTTGGAAGTCTATTCCAAGGTCCAGGGATCCTGATTGAGAAAGCGGTCTCCTCCGGCTCAATCGAAATCGGCGGTGAAATAGTTTCTTGTGGTGTCCGCGTAGATTTCTTTCTGATTCAAGAGTGGATAATAGGTCCCGAGGTATATCGTAATGAACATTGAGGAGATTGTAGGCCAAAATAAGATCTGGGAGCACCAGACCGAAAGTTTAGTAGGGACAGATCCTAACGATAGTCCACATAGTTAATGTGCTTTTTAGTCTAAAATTATTTAGCAGGCATACAGACACGTCTCATATTACTTATGCTCCCTTCTTGGCTTGAGCAATGTGGTAAGTGAAATCGCTGAATACCATTAGCAATAATGCAAAGCTTTTCGTAAAAACGAACATGCCGCTCTTCTGTAGTTGATAGTGTTTACGTAAATATTGATATTTCGTTTACTCATGACAAATGCTTGACGGTCGAATGGTTAGATTCGTCGACTGTTAATTAGACGATCGAGTTTTGATTTTGACTTAAAGCGCATGCCTTGCCTAGCCACACCAAAAAGCTGTGATAGAGCGAATGACTTCGGACGATATGTTATTCAATGGTTCATCAGCCGATGTAATGATAGAAACTATCATTACATCGGCTGATAAACCGGTCACATTTGGTATCTTTAACCCTGCCGGTTGATGTTGCAGTGTTTCCGTGAAACCGAAGGTACCGATGGATAAGCAAAATAATGCATAGTGTCAAATGAAAATATATATGCTCCTGCGCAATTGAGCACTCTTATATCGTGTATAGTACTGAATTACGCACACATGCGTGTGTACGTACGTAAGTAATGTACACAACGCAAGAAATGACCCTATATAGTTGATTATATCCCTACACTACTTAAGCTTTCATATGCTCCATTACATATATTGAGCACTAACTTTCGATACCTTTTTCCTTATAGTGTGTATTAATAATGAGCAAAGTATGCCCCGCCGGTCGTACGTTGCTGATATGGCTTTTTGACTGACACCTCATTTCATAACCAAACGTTCCGTTCTCACTTGTCCCCCCCCCCCCCGAATATATTGCGGTTGTTTTCTTTTTACGACATAACTACTTTCAGGCTATGTAATGCCACCTCCTGTCATTTTAGTAAAAGTTTTTATGCTTTAAATTCTTTATATCTTCATATATTTATTCATGGTGTTTTTATTCTTACGGCATATCAACCTTTTCCAGGTTATTTAATGCCACCTCCGATCATTTTGTTAAAAAAACCTATGCTTCAAGTTCTTTACATCTTCAAATATTTATTCATGGTGTTTTGTTTGGTTGTAGGAAATTGTAGTTTTTGACTTTTCAGTACATGATAGTTTTTTTTTTACTTTTCCTTTTGCAAACCTAACAGCATGTTTGGTTCATTTTAGGTCAGGGAGCCAGTATTTTCAGACAGCCTGATCTGGTAGCACACATAAGCTGATATTAAAGAGGAACATTTAAATGCACGAGTAATATTCGTGCTTATTTGGTCGCAGATACTCTAGATAGAAGAAGAGAAATATCACCGTCCTCATTCATCTGCGTCATTGTCAACGTTACACAACGTGGGTCAATCTGCCACCATCCGAAAACATAACATTATCACACAAAAAAAGCGAACGAACATTGATTAATTTTTTTCAATTTCTGCTTTATTTACTTATCTTTTACTAAGAGAGAATTGGTATCTGAAGTCGAAACTACACTATTACTCTTTTTTAATACTCAAATCAGTTTACTACGCGAACTGAGAACCTGGAGGTGCTAGGCTCGAATCCAGTTCGTTCCCCCAGAAACACTTTCATCAAAACCCACACTTGACCTTGTGTCTAACCTCATGTAGAGAAGGTAAATAAAATACTATTTCACATGAATCTATCTTCCAATGTTTAATGCAACGGGCATAGTGTAGTATCGGTTCTGTTGTCACGTGACCACCCTCTCAGGTATTACCTCCTAATTTTTTCGGAGAGGGGGGGGTAGTGAAATATGTGTTCTGTGGTTATGATACAATCCTTCCAAAATGTACCATTTATTTTTTTGTGGGGATAGTGCAGTATCTGTTCTGTTGTCATAATACTATTACCACCTTCGTAGGCATTATATTCCCCCTTTTCTTAGGGTGGTAGTGTAGTATCTGTTTGGTTGTCACGAGAACATCCATCTAAGCAGTACGTTCTCTTTTTGGGGTAGTGTTGTATGTGTTCGTTCGTCACGATACCATCCTCCAAGTAATTGCTTCATCTTTTTGGATGAGGGTAGTATAGTATATGTTCGTTCACTATATATACTAGCAAACTATGCGACCAGAGGGAGCGTATTTTGCTATTAATGATAATTCGACAACTATGCCTACACGCACGTGTCGCAGGGTTGAGGGAAGTTTACTGAAGCCGATTATTGCTTTTAATAGTGGTGACAGTCTTAGGGTTCTGAAAAACAAACAGATAACATTAAAAGATTGCACATGTCTGCTTTAAATTATTTTCTTTCGTAACGGCAGAATTTGTGTTTCGTAAACGGAGTCGGCTGGTGGTAGCGTTCTAAGACAAAGGCAACGAAACAGTCTTCGTCCACGGTTTTATTTTCTTGTCAGACATCCAGAAAATAATCTCATGACCTTCGATGGAAGAAAGAACAGTGGAAGTCTATCAACAGAAGACATTTCTACTACGCAGATACACAGGTTTCTTGCACATGTGAAAAAATACCTGCGATGGTGGGAGGGAGTAATTCACATGAGAAAAGCCGAAGGTCACAACTATGAATGTTACGCTGTACGGACAAAATAAATGGGACATGTGCAAGATAACCTCATGTTGGCCCGGAGCAAAGAGTTTCCGTACATAGGAAGGGGTGTTCAAAAACAATTTAGACTATTGCTTCATAGTTTCTCTGTGCTCCGAAAATAATACATTAAAGCATGAAAATAAATATACAAACTAAACAAAATACCTCCTGATGAAGATCGTGAAAGTCGAAAGCGCTAGAAATGGACGATAAATTAATCTTGGATCCTAACTACACCAACTATCCCCTTATATTCCAAAGATTGCTGGCAAAGTCGAAATAATTAAATGAATACACAAAAACAAGAAAACTAGTGCTTAATCAACTTGTCTGGATAATTATTTTCTGCCAAATATGCGTATCTCTATTTATATAAAACTAGGTATATGTTAATATATATTTGTACGCACCGGATTCGCTCCTCAACTAATTAACCGATCATTAGTTATTTTGGAAACTTAATAGGCGTCACAGGTCGTAATGTGGGTTACAGTTTAATTGTTTCATGAAAAAGGGGTAAAACGTAGAAGCCCTTTCGTGAAAATTAAGATACCTACGATTTTGAGGAAATCGTAAGTATCAGACATAAATAAATATTACTATTTTCAGTTTATTGAGTATTTTTAATAGTTTTTAGTGGACATAATATAGGACTCTTATTTGAAAATTTAAATATTTCAGATCTGTATTGAATTTGATCCATAGTCATGAG
This sequence comes from Sepiola atlantica, assembly GCA_963556195.1. NCBI lineage: Eukaryota > Metazoa > Mollusca > Cephalopoda > Sepiida > Sepiolidae > Sepiola > Sepiola atlantica. Next base: position 97,004,972 of record OY744529.1, on the reverse strand, counting down.
ATACCAAGTAATCAAGATTCCCTAAATTTCAATGTTTTCATGAGACTGCTTTAGGCTTGAGACAGCTTCT
>OY744529.1:96959902-96999902 GCA_963556195.1 Sepiola atlantica | reverse complement strand
GCAATGATACCTTATTTCAAAGTTGATATTCGTTTTAGTTCGAACTTAAATATATATACATTATATCTGATATATACAAGTCGGTCGGATTTCTCAAATTAAATCTGAATAGCAATAGATTTCAGAAATCAATATGTAATTCAGCCCAGCCAGTGAACTACGGAAATATCCAGTCTGTTCTTTGAATAAACAAATAAATTACAATCGCTTTAATCAATTACATATTCTGTTCAACTGGATAATATTTTTTCTGTAATAGAAACTGACAGATTTGTCGTTTCAAACTTCAAAATGGCGTCTACATTAGCTGCGTTCGTAGTTATAGAAATATTTCTTTTCATTCATAGAACATTTTCTTCCTAAACGGACATTTTTCATTTATTTAAAACTTTAATGAAAAAAATATAAGTAAGCCCGTGGATACAATAAACGCTCACAACTCCATTAACGAGTCAACGATTCATTTCTGTTAAACTACACCATTACAAAACCATTCAGCGGAACACATTAACTGCGAATAAAAACACTTATAAACTACTTTAATGCAACCAATACATTTTCTATTTAAATATGTATTACTTACAAAAACACGCCATTTACTTGCTTTGTTTCCTACTCGCCATGGCTTATTAGAAATCAAATGAACTAAAAAATATTCATCCACAACAACAAAAGAATATTTATCACCATTCTTTCGCGAAACGTTCTGGCGAAAACGATCAATTTTACAGACTTTGAAAGTAAAGTGTCGTCTGACAGTTTTGTTTTTGATAATGATAGCAATTGTACGCAAACCATTCAGCCAAATCCAAGCGATAATAGTTACATCTAAAACGAGGCCGTTGTAATAGAAATATAATCGGTTTATCTTCTTACTATCTTACTCCGTCTGAGTGGCATTTAGATTGTCAATGTTACACTTACGAGACAAATAGTACAATTAAATGACGTTAATTTTCATTTTATCACTTGCGTACACATGAATTACAAAAAAAGCAAATGATTATTTTATCTTTCCGTATTAACAAGCTGTAACTACCTGGCGTTTCCAGGAGTATTGATGTTAATGTATCGTTTCAATAGCAAATCATATATATATATATATTTTTTTTTTTTTTTCATATATATATATATGCACTGATGATGAAAAAAAGAGCCGAAACGATATCGTCTGGAGATACAAAAACACTTTAATATTTTAAGATATTTATAGTTAATGCCCTTTTAAGATTTAATAGTCTTAATAGTAGAGCGCTTTTTTATATGGAAGTCGCTACAGACAAGGAATGAAGCCACCTTATCCAAGGAGCTTAAAATAAACAAAAAAATATCAAAGTAAAAAATTAGCCAACTATAAGTGATAGATGGATAGATTCTGACCTAGAAAACACCAATTATTCTCCCTCTGTCAGAAACATTTTCCGTGGAATGTGGGGACTAAAAGACAATAAGGGAAGCAAGAGTTACGAAGCTGCCGAAAGAAAACCAAAAATCAACTTTCGACTCTCCCAAAAAGTTAGATTTTTGTCACTAACGATTATGCTAAGTTCCGCTCGAGCTTCGAAAACTTTCGACAACAAGACGCTTGCTCCCACCTTTCGAATAAGTGTACTCGAATTTCATTTACTGTGTGACGATTTCTAGCGGCCGCGCGGGCATAGGCGTTTGGCTCGTGACTCTAGGCTGAATCTACTTTCTGCGTTCGATCCTATAACACCGCTTACATACGCGACTGCTGAACCGATGAAGATAAAAAACGAAACGATATCGTCTGTAGGTACAAACACTTCATTAAAAAGTATATATTTATAGAGAGAGAATGGTAGTTTGCTTGAAGCATTGCTGGGAATAGTAGTAGTATGTTTTTAAAAGGCTGTGAACAATGCAAATTCCGGGTAAGATGTAAGCTGGAAGGAACAAAAATAATAAATCGAATCCGAAATGTGACTTACTATTTATTTTTTCTTAAAATCTTACATAACATTCTCTGCGGGACTGGTTTGCACATACGCTGTCTTTTGGCAGATTCTCTGCACAGACGGAGTTTTCCTCTGGTGTTTATTATTTTTGACAAAGGGAAGTTTGTTTTTCCGAAATATTAAATAAGTGATTTTTATAATTATCCGGACATCACACAAATAGCTAACACCACACTTGCTGCTATGTAAGGTTTTAAGAAAAAATACATAGTTAGTCACATTCCGAATTCGATTTATTATTTTCGTCCCTTCCTGTTGAAATCTTACCCGGAATTTGCATTGCCCACAGCCTTTTAACAACATACTACTAATATATATATATATATATATATATTTTAATTATGTCGTTTTTATATTATGCAATTACATCAACATATACCTTGCTATTATGTAATAAATTTTACACATTTATAATTACATATATACTTATGTATATTTTATCTAATTGTAGACGAATATATATATTCACTTTTTTGTTTCATTTAACTTCAGTCGAAGTTCTTAGAAATCTGGGGCTAATACTTGATTTCTATATGAGATACATAGATATTTAAATATTCCATTAAAGTTCTCATTGTCTGTAAAACGTTAAGTTAGCAAGAAGTCAAGAACATTTATTTTCCTTTCCCCAATTGACCAGTTCACTATGTTGCCATATACATTTCTTGTAGTATTTTGATCTGACCGGATTCCAGGACAAGAATCCATCCAGTCCGATGGAATAACACAGCGAAGTGCAGTTACTTGAGGTAACATTACTCGAAAAACGTGCACTATACCTCGTATGAGCCAGTGTATTGAGGGGGATCTTATTTGAGTTTCGAATACTGTTATTTTGAATATTAAGTCAGGGTTTACTTGTAGTGGAAGTATCCACATGTCAGGTTGTCCTGATATACCCTTGTACAGAAAGACCGAAGACACTCGAATAGATTCTAGTAGGTAATTCAAACTCTCCAATTTTTTATGTTTAAATTATCTCATACTTGTAAAGGTCTACAGTTTTCAATATATAAGTAAGAATTATAGGTTAGGTTTCAGATATGTATACATTAAGTACTTCTGAACCCGATAATATTCAAAATGCCGTTATTTGTGAAAAATCAGGACTCCAATTGGAGGTAAAAAAACTGCGATGTATTGGATAACAAAAATGTTTATTACAAAACACTCAAGTAAAGCTATATCCATTAAAAAAAAAAATAACTGTCAATCAAGTAAATAATTTCCATAAAAAAAGGAAATTATATAGTAATATAAACCATATTTGTGGTGGTAAATAATTCAGATCTAGAAAAAGAAAAATTAGACTATATGAATTCCCATAAAAAGGATAAATCAATCTCAACATATGATGTTAGTACTTTACGTACAAAAATATCACATAAGAGACTTAAAGAATTCGAAAACACTATAGCTTTAGCTTTTGATGGAAAGGGTAATGTACAGACTTTTCAAAATCTAAGGTTTTTTGGTGTAAAACTAAAAATGTTAAAACTAGTCTTTCCACAACAAGAATTATTTTTAAATAGTAAATAAAACACTAATAACTAATGAGTTTGGATCCTTGGTTACTCTATGTACATAGACTTGTATACATATATGTCATCATTAATAAAAAAAATATATATATATATATATATATCAAGAGATTTATCATGGTTGCAGGCGATTTATTGACGACATCTACGTATTAGGATAACAAGGAGTTTGCAAATACAAAACACTTGATATCTTAAAACGAGTTAGAATCAAATTGTGAACATACAGAAACACAAGTTACATTTAGATCGTTGTCGACGCGAAGTCACGGAAATCAGGCGCGTCATCTATAACAGTACCAACTACTGTTTTTTTTTTATTTTTTAAATCTCAGAAACACTTTTTCATTGTTAACAACTGATGATCACTAAAATTATACTAAGTCTAGCGTCAATTCTCGGAAGCTAACTAATATATTGATTATAAAACATTGAAATTGACATACAAGCAAAGGAATTTTCCAATAAAGGACTTGGATTATTTTAAACCTTAACCATATGATGAGAAAACACTTTATTCCAAGACTAATACATACATATATATATATATAATGTTTGCATAACATATATATATATATATATAAGTGCCTTCTAACGACCTATCTACCTACAAATCACTTTCTCCGCTGGACTTTTTGACACCGGATTTTTTTGCAATTGGACATTTGCTTGCATTTGGGCAGTGTTTTGCCTTGTTTTTTCCCCACAATCTTTATTTTACTTTTTCAAATTTTAAATCTTGGCCTTTGCCAACGTATCTATCGCAGCAATTTCCTCTGATAAGATTTTGATCTTTGAAATGTTTGGCTTAAGGAAATAAATTAATTGAATAAATTACCTTGCATTGAGCAACTGAATTGAAAAAAAGATCTGCATACGTCGCTTTTCTAATTCCTTTTCACCCTTCTACCTATATATATATATATAAATACATTTATAAACTAAGAAATGTATTTATATATTAAGATCGTATAAAAGTATAATAAATATACATCATAATATAAATGTAGAGCAGATTATATAAACGTTACTAAGTTTATAATTAGGTTATATGAATGAAAAAATGTATTGCATGATATAAACAAAGTATATATGTGTGTGAATTCGAGTTTTAATATTTTGTGCATGTAGGTTTTTCATATATATATTATATTCATAATGAACAGTTTTGCTTAAAAACAATACACTATTCGAATGAACAGCTGATTTTGTGTACGCCGTTTGGCGAACATATAGATACACATGCTACTACACATTAAATAGAGCATCCACTATTAAACATTGTGAAGTGTAACAACAATACTGTTTCTTCGACTAATTATCGTTGGGAACTGCAACTTTCATAATCAAATTTGCTTAAAAAACAATAAAAAAACAGTTGTCTTTTTATATTTAGGAAATACTAATACTGCAGTTATTTATTGAGTACCCGTTCAAGCACGTACCCTAACCCGAGCACGAGCACATTTAATTACCCCCAAAAGAACTATTTGCAGCACTAATTTGTCACAATACAAAAATTAAAATCAAGACATAATATAAACTTTGTGCCAAAAATCCTTATTCCAATTATGATGAAAATCTATTACATTTTTTAAAATTTATTTCTAGTATAAAACCAATGTAATCGATTTTCATAATAATCAGTATAAGGACTTTAGGCATAAACGTCTTAAAGTTAAAGTTAAAGTTTAAGCTTAAGATGGTCTTACAAAAAAAGTGAATTTCAGGGAATCTTGCTTAATTGATGTGCAATGACCATGGATAAAAATGTAATGTACATGTGAAATATTTAATTTTCAAATGCGATGTTGTGTCTATTATGCCACCTAAAAACCTATAAAACACTCCAACGAAACTGAAATTTGAGGGAATATTTATTAACTCATTTTTTAGATGTCACTTTAAAGTTAAATGAAGATACTTACAAGCGAGATGTAAAATATAACACTAGTACGACATACGTAAACCTAAGCCAAATCACCCCCGTCAATCATAAAACGAATTCCTAATTCTATCGAACGTAGTCTTAGCAATAACTAGTAACACAACTATACTTTAGTCAAGCATCATTTACAACACAGTTCTATGAAAAGAATTGTTGCTGCAGGGCATCAATAATAATTAAATTAAAAATAGAAAATGAAATACAATATTGTATACATCGCCATATAATCAAATGCCAAAAAACTAAACTGGGAAGGACATTCCTGAATCTAATCTAAAAACACTTCCTCGTAACCAATCCCTTGCATAAAATAGTCAATAGAAATAACAGAACGGTTCTATAGTTGCTGCGAAAGCTTGGAAATGATAATTAAGCACACAATAACAAAATACTAAAGGAGAGCAGTAGAGAGAAAAAATAACAAATGCGTGAAAATAGTGACTTATATAACAATACAATAACACTAAGAACAAACATATTACCACTAAAAATAGTAATAACTCAATCCCTAAACACAATCACCCAGGTAGAAATAAGAAAGTTAATGAAAAAGAGTTTTAACTGCATAACTCGTACACTTTGTCCACTACAATATAAATGCCCAACAAATAACATTGTTTACCAAGCCACAATATTTGCCAAAATAAGCCCAAATAACAAGTACTACGTGGGTATCACCTCACTATATTTTGAAACCAATTATTACAACCATAAAACCACATTCAATAACAAAAAACGGTGAAGAAAAATAGCACTAGCGACCCATTACTGGAAGCTCAACGAAAGCGGACGCTCGCCAATAATCGAGTTGAAAATAGTACGACAGGGTAGTACATGTAAAAGTTTAGACGACCTGTGTAGGTTATGTCTGAATAAGAAACTTCAAATACTAAACTTTTAAGACCCCCCCCCCAAAAAAAAACCTATTAAACTGTAGTTGTGAAACAGCAAACAATTGCATACACAGAATAAACATCACTGTAGGGTAACAATGCATAACACATTTTAAAAAATATTAAAAAACTAAACTAACTTAAAATAGAAATCGAAGTACTCCAAGCACGCACGTGCTAATTCGACACCTTCACAAAAAGGGTGAAACACCTAAATAAAAAAACAGAACATTATAGAAAGTATAAGTTAGTCGAACATTTGTTTGAAGGAAGCCCTGCAATTGGCTAATGCCAAAATTAAACCGTGGAGAATAGCAAAGAATTTGATTGGTTAGCTAGCTAGATTAAACACCACGTGTATATGTATATATATATATGTATATATATATGTATATATGTATATATGTATATATATATATATATATATATATATATAACTTCTTTGTAAAATGGTAGGAAAAATCCAAGCAGAGTGCTCGATTAATTAAGAATTAAAGTTAAAAATTAAGAGCATAAAATTTATTTATTCTGGTACAGAAAAATTAGTACAACATTCGTACCGAGAGTGTCATGTGACCTCACATTTCCAAAACAGATGACAACAGAAGCTGAAGAGAGCCGGATGGGTAAGACCTTCCGTGCTTGAAACCGACGGTACGAATGTTGTACTAATTTTTCTGTACCAGAATAAATAAATATATATATATATATATATATATATATATATAACTACCCGGTAACACGAATTCCATGCACTTTAGCCTGAAGATACCCTACGGTGATAAAACGCCGAAGCCTCTGTGTAGCTTAATTGCAATAAAATATATTTTCATCAATTACTACCTAGCGCTACTCACGTATTGAGCCCTTGAATTAAATACTGAAAATCGATACATAAAATATCTCCTCATAACGTTTTATGTGGATACATGAAATAATAATACTTAGCTCCTTAAGTAGTTGAGCACTCTCATAATATATTTCACCACCTGAAAAAATAAACATGGAAAAGTTAACTTAGAAACATCACTTAAAAACATCCTAACACCTAGCAAGCATGGAAACATTAAATTAATTAAAAAAAACAAAAACGGACGAACTTGCACGCCGAATGCGATGGCGAGCACAATTCTTTAATAAACATGAACAACTAGATACGAAAGAATCATACGGGTTCAAAATCCTAAACGAAAAACGCGCAAAACCTATAGAACTAACGTCTAGACCTTTTGAATGTAATTAAAGATTTAGAAATCCACAAAGAATGTTCCAAAACAAGTATACAACATCGTAAGAAATACACTAACAAAACCTTCGTAAAAGCGGATAAAATTAGACATTTTTTTTATAAAATAAACAAAAGTATAACAAACTTAACACAGAAAACATCACTAAAACTACACAATTCGATTCAAAAGAACGCAACTACGTAGATATAATAAATGCTGAAAATAAACAAATCACCGATAGACTAAACATTTGCGACAGCGTTGATAAATTAAAACCTAAGTAGGTCTATATATTACTTAAAGACCACTAAAAGTAATTTGTACGATAACGCAAGTACTTGCTTAATTAACTCCAACAAACCTGACATAAGAATCACATTAACAATCAAAATTAACAATCAAATTAAAAACACTTAGTATTAAACTAATATGCTCACTATGCACCGAAGAAAAAATCAGGATCTTACAAGTAATTAATAACTCTTCCATAATCTGTATGAACACAGACATTGAGGTAAAAAAACTATGCCCCACAGAAGACAATTTCTACAAGCCAAATTGACTAATAACAAAAACACATAACTTTCAGGCCCCATCCCTATCCGTATAGAAGTTTAAAAAACATGTCATCAGATGGAAACGTTTCGCTTTGTATAAATAGAACTTGGTCTTTAAATAAAATTATTCTTTACGTGTGCAAAATGTAACTTTAATTTAATGTTTCAATGGTTGTCTTTCTTCTAACACCAAATATATTTGAACGGTTTTAAAATTTTATTAAATATACAGAACTTTTTGGCGCAAAAAGAAACTGAACATTTTTTTATACAAGAAAATAAGTTTTAAGGGAATTTCTAGTCAATAATATTTGATTGCAACAAATTGTTAAAAAAACGACAAGTGGACATAAACGTTTAATTTTATATACGTTCAAAATTAAATTAGAATAACTATCGTCATGTGTTTACATATAGTGTGTAACCGTTTCTTTTTGAGTGCCTTGTTTATCTTAGCACCAACTATTGATGTCAGCTAAAAAACGAGACTATGGAATGACCTCTCTTTACGAAAGCCATGGTTTAGCCAACTCAGAGATCTCTATACCTATACACACACCTACACCTATACCAATACACACACCTACACCTCCATCTATACCTATACACACACCTACACCTCCATCTATACCTATACACACACCTACACCTCCATCTATACCTATACACACCTACACCCCCATCTATACCTATACACACACCTACACCCCCATCTATACCTATACACACACCTACACCCCCATCTATACCTATACACACACCTACACCCCCATCTATACCTATACACACACCTACACCCCCATCTATACCTATACACACACCTACACCTCTATTCATACATATATCTATTACACTAGCCGACCCTATCCCTCGCGTCAACGTAAGCAAATTAAACCCCTAACCGATTATTAAGGTAATGTTTTTCATTATTTATTCAATCCTCACGCCATTTAATTATGTGATACTGATACAACCAAATTCCTCTATCCAACTTCTCCCACCACTTCTCATCTGATTAGCGATACTTCTTACTATTCAATGTGAAAACAAATACCGAACCAAGTGTTTTACATAGTATTATCTAGATTGACATTACCCTTCAGGTAAATGCACTATAATAATGCCATCCATATAACATTTTAAGCAAATCATTCAGGCATTGTAGACTTAACAAGTTATTACTGCAAGTACTTGATCATTTCTTTCCACATTTACTAAGTCTAATTATATTATTGTTTTTTATACTCCTTTCCCCTACATTATCCAACTTTTACCACATACCAAAAAAAGTTAGTCTGTTAAACAAATATCGATAGAAAATGATCTTTTCTTATTTTACCCTTATATTTTATTTTTCTAGCCAAATTTAGAAGATGGCAAAAATTCTAATTAACTGGAATCTGATCTAACCGACACATCGACCCCTTTAAGATTCAATAGTATACATTTTTACTGAAACACCAGTAGTCAATCATATTACTAATATTTATATTAGATTGAATGCTTAATGACGAAAAAAAATATGAATAAAAAATGTATGGCTGGTTTTCGTTGTTTACTAATGTCAAAAACCTTTACTGCATTGTTTTTTTAATTTTTTATAACTTTCATTTAAGTATTTCTATACAGAACGCAAAATAAAATAAAATCAAGTCCCTGCCATTTTGTTTTCTGATAAACACTCCCGTCGCCATCTTAATTTTTGATTTCGAAAACAGATAAGGAGACGGCGATAATGATAAAACGATATTGTAATAATTACATTTAACTCTCAGAATTTCTGTTACTAATGAAAAAAAGCATGCTTAAAATTAAAAAAAAATAATAAAACACGAAACAAAAAATGAATGTAACAAGACATTTTGGATGTATTTCCTTCGGTGACGAATATACCTGTTTATATAGAGTTACTTACATCACCCCCCAAAAAATCCATAAATCAGATTTATTTTTTGAATGCACATTTTCGTATTTTACAAATTACTAGCCTGCTCTCCTCGGTCAGTAAAAAAAAATGACTTTTAATATTGTCCCTTACAAATACGTTTCGTAGTTAAAATAAATTTTCAAAATACATGTTCGAAACTTCGTTTGAAAAACAAGCAAATTCTTTATTTTATTTGCAATAATTTTGAAAACCCGTTTAAAAATAGTTGTATTTCATTACTTGCACAACCGAGAAAATAGTGTTTATTTCTCGAATGAGAACATATCCATTCACCTAGAATGGACGATACACATAAATAGGTTATTTTAGACACTGACTGTGTACCAGGCGGAAGCATTACGTTTACACTGACCTATTATTTGGTTTCATTAAAAACCGCCTCGGTCTATAATCTCTATATTGATTAAAATGCAAATATAATGTATTTCAGTTACGTCGTCAATCACATTCATGAACATTAACAAAATACTCAGGAAGTCAATAATTTGTACAGATTAACACATTGTCTTTATAAAATTATAAATATTTTTTATTATAATTTAGTTCAATTAATAAGTAAATGACCAACCGTTAAAAACAAACTTTCAAAACAAGTTAAGAAAAAGAAACCTAATGATCGAAACAAAAATAAAAGTAAAGACTCCCGGGCAACGCCAGGTAAGTACGGCAAGTTGGTTATAATCTCACTGATTTTGCATTCGTTACGTTTTTCCTTTTGGAATTTCATCGCATTCGTAAATTTTCGTACCATTCGAAATGCATTTCTCTAGCGTTACCATTCAAAATGCATTTCTCTAGCGTTACCATTCAAAATGCATTTCTCTAGCGTTACCATTCAAAATGCATTTCTCTAGCGTTACCATTCAAAATGCATTTCTCTAGCGTTACCATTCAAAATGCATTTCTCTAGCGTTACCATTCAAAATGCATTTCTCTAGCGTTACCATTCAAAATGCATTTCTCTAGCGTTACCATTCAAAATGCATTTCTCTAGCGTTACCATTCAAAATGCATTTCTCTAGCGGTACCATTCAAAATGCATTTCTCTAGCGGTACCATTCAAAATGCATTTCTTTAGCGTACCATTGTAAATGCATTTCTTTAGCGTACCATTGTAAATGCATTTCTTTAGCGTTACATTGAAAATGAGCGACTTCAACGAGCTAATGCAACATAATTTACAAGAGAAACCGCGTGGACATTTTACGGTTTCTTCTTTCATTGAAAGGCGAAAGTTTGAAATAAGGAAATGATATAAAGAAATTTTAAATATATTCAGTTTATTGTGAAATTACAAATAAAATATTAATTTTTGAAAAATCATATCCTTAAGATTATTCTGCTTAATAAATTATAGAGAGATATATATACAAAAATATATATAAAGATACAGACAGCCGGAGGTAGACAGCCACACAGACAGACAACCACACAGACAGACGGAGGCAGACAACCACACAGACAGACGGAGGAAGAGGCAGACAGACAGACAGACAGAGCGTCTAGTAAATACATGCAGGCGTTATAATAAACGGAATTAAAGAATTGCAGAATCAACCGACGGGGAAAGTTTACTTTAGTGATCGATGATGACTAAGCGAATTGCCAAGAACTGTGTCCAATAAAAAGTGGTTTTCGATGTTCTCCCTTCCTTTGGGAAGGAAAGAGGAAAACAGGGATGGGCTTACATTAAATGCTGAATGAATGTGGTAAACTGACCTCGACGAAGTATTTTCCCAAACGATCGCCGGGTGGTCGTACAGTTCCAGTGGCGGGCAGCAAACTGATACTGGCATTCAGACAATGCCAATTTGGCACCTTTTGCAATTTCACGAACGATTTCGTGTTCGTTCTTGCAGATATTATGTTGTTTCCCAGCAAGTCTGCGACTCTTCCGGCAAATGGTATTCGGATCCATTACTAGCGGGCTACCCACTGCCCTGTTGGGGAAAAAAAAGAAAAGAAAAGTAAATACGTGCATTCGAAAAGGGTACACTTCCAAAGCCAAACAATATCCTACGCGACAAACTGATTTTCAAATGGTTTGTTTAACTGCAAAATCTGCCCCTTTTTGCGGTGACTTAATGCCGATATACAATAGATACAGTCAAGTGAACCCTGGCCAGTAAGAGTTTGGGACATGCGTTGCATGGAGGGAAATGATACGAGAATGATACGATGATGTGTAGCCTTAATTACAGGCTTAGATATTATGACATCAGAGGAACATTAAATCTGGACTGCAAAAAGATATGTGCAGAAAAGACTTCGTTGGTATGTCCAGGTTGAAAGAATGGATCAGAGTTCTTAGGGTAGTACACTCCCGGGCAACAAAAAAAAATGCATTCGGCTAATTTTTAATATTTATTTTGAAAATAATTTACGAACATTGGCATTTGAAAAATACCGGACAGTCTATTCGTTTGGGTAAGCTATCAGCTTCTTATATTGTTTCAAAGTGATATTTTCACACTCTTCTATTGACTCCAAGACTGACTTTATTTACACATTTTCTACCAGCCAATTTTCGATTGGGTTACGGTCAGGACTTTGTTCGGACGAAAAGAATTATCATTCAACCACTTTTTGGTTAATTTTGCAGTATGAGAGACAATATTTCTTTGTTAAAAGGTTTTTCTACTCTAAGCTTCTCTTTCCCATTTCTTCAATTGTGGTTTCTGTAATTTCATCGAAATGCTTATTTTTCTCCTAAAATGACATTTTATATTAAATATTAATTACAATTTAGCAGGTAAGACATTAACCTGGAAAAGAGATCTAATAACAAAAAAATACTTACAAAGAATATTCTCAAAAGTATTGATAATTAATCATGGTCAATTTTCGCTCAAAAAATGTAGATGTATGAATATTGAGCTAGCTGGGTCAGTTCACAGAGGAAGGCCAAGGAAAACCTAAAACTAAGGGATTCGAATGGACTTGGGAGGAAGACATGGCCAGAGATAAATATCTACTTTCAAACTAACCCAAAAGCCGTCCAACACATGTCAGCGTGTAAAACCGTTGCTTTCATGAAGACAAATTCATACATTTAGTAGTTTTTGTCTGCTGACGTCACAGTAGTTGGTTCTAAGTGGATAAACCGTTTTCTTTTTGTATAAAACGAATGTTCAAAGTTCATTTCTGTGCCAATAAGTTGTTTATGTTTAATAAAATTCTAAAACAGTTAAAAAATATGTGATGTTAGAAAAAGACAACGATTAAAACATTAAAGTTACATTTTGAACACTTTAAAACGAATTTTATTTCAGGACAAGAAATACAATTTTAAACAAAGTAAAATGGGTATATATTTATTTCCAAATAGGTTTTCACTTTTATTACTTTTACAAAATACATTTTTATTTTTTTAAATTATTTATCGTTCGTTCTTAATAAGTTCGTTTATTTAATTAGTGTATTTTTACAGTTTCTTGGTGTTATGAATTTATATAGTATTTTCATATTTTTTCACAAAAAAGTGAAATGTGTATATATTTATTACCAAATAGTTTTACATTTTTATTACTCTTAAAACAATCATTATTTATTTATCGTTTTCATTTTTTAAATTATTTATCGTTTGTTCTTAATTAGTTCGTTTATTTAATTACTGTATTTTTACAGTTCCTTGGCGTTATGAATTTATATAGTATTTTTATGTTTTTCACAAAAAAGTAATTTAAGTGTAGTATATGTTCTGATACTACACTTAAAATGTTCTATCCCAGGTCGGTAAAGGGGAAATCCTAGAATTGGGACAATTTTAATGTTTGTCCCATATTTTTGGAAGCAGGTTTCCCGATATTCAAAATCGACCATATTACTAACTAATATAGAAAACATGTAATTACATACATCGTGACCAACAATATTTTCTACAAAACAAATAGGTTTATATTGTAACTTTTTGGAAAAAAAACGTATAATCGACTTTGAATGAATTTGTATGTGTATTTTAATAGCTTCTGAAAAGAAAATTGTTTTCTGATTGTGAAGAATCAAAAAACGAATTTGTGTCTATAAAATACATGAAACATGTTTTTTTTACTTTACTCATCAACAACAAAACACGTTTTGTTATTAATTAATTTTTGTAATAATAAATGAAGCTAAAAGCCTTTAAGACAATGTCTAGATGCGATATTTATTAAAATAAAATAAAGATTTTTATTTTCGTTTTTACTTTGATCTTTTGGCTAATCATTTCGCTAAATACCTAGCTTCATCAGAGTATGAGGTTGTAACAGTTCCGTATGTTTGTAGCAGTCCGTAAGAATGGAAAATAGACGTGGTGTTATTAACGATTCACTCACTTTCTAAATATGAGGTGACGCGCATGCATACGATATTTGTATTAAAATAGGAGAGTTCATATTTTTTCTATTGAAACAGCTTTTTAATAATTTAATAAATGAGGCTAAAAGCCTTTAAAAGCATGTTTAGATGCGATATTTATTAATAAAAATAAATTCAAAACATTGTTTTCCATTTCGCTGGATACCTAGCTTTGTCAGAGTATCAGGTTGTAATTCTTGTATATTTTATTAATAAGTTAAGTTTCAGTATAAATCAGATAGTGCACCTTTTTTTAAATTTTTAACGTTTTATAATACTTAAAAAAAACAAACTAACATTCATTATCAACAGCCCGACATGTTTCGCTCGCACCAAAATGTATAGCGTCCCTTGCGATCAAACAAACCTTAATAAAGTTCGTGGTAAACGGACATTGACGAAACAATTCGTTATACGTTAAGTTGAACAAAAGTTGCTGTTTTTCACGAAATTGGAGAGAAAATGCGACTTTTTCTAGAACAATAGTATTGCTTATATGACCAAAATAGACCCAGTTTGATTTTAGCTTAGTGCCGAACAGTATAATTTTGGTCAATCAGGAAGCATATTTTCAAATCCATTCACAAAATCGATATATTTTATTAGAAACTAACGATATACACCCGGCCTTGCAACTCTTGAGATATATTGCTGGTCGAAAATATTTAAAATATAGTCGTGTTTAAATTTATGTCTTGAAAAGTTAAAACTAGCATAACCTGTCAAGTATTAGAAATCTGTTAGCGCAGTGGTGTATTGAAGCTGCGTTCTTACACACAGCTGTAATACGGCGAATGGCTTTAGCGAATCAAAACTAATTATGTTAAATCTGAAAAAATACGAATAAAAATTATTTGAATATTTCACGCCGAAGTATATTTTATGAAACGAAGAAAATTTATTTAAAAAAATCAATTTCGATTCTTTACGTTCTAAAATATTTAAGTTATTTTATGGACCTATACGACAATTGCCCCTAGCGACCCCCGGATGGAATCGAATGAATTTAATTGGTGTTATTAGATTCTGTGAAAAATTAAACTTTTGCTAAAACTTATTTGAATGTTATGTTAACATATCGATTTTAATAATGCACACAAACAAACATTGACTTATAAATATATGGAGATTGAAAAAGGAAAACTAACAAATATTTATGTATTCATCAACGTCTCGGCTTTTTTGTGAGACTTCCAGGAAGATGATTTGTTTGAGAAAAAAATCATGCAAGTAAAAAATGTTTGGAATGGATGGTGGCAGCGGTAGCCGGCTCAAAACTTTGCACAAAATTTTCATTTGATGTGTGTCGAATTTCAGCATCATTAGTCAAGGCAACCCAGAGAGGTCAGGAGTGATTTTGTGCCACCCTGTATCTCAACTATTTGATGGATTCAGCTGATTTTTGGCAGAGATAGAGGTTCTAGGGTCTAGTTGATGGCATTTTAATTTCAGTTTACCATATACCTTAGTTTTCCAGAAAACTAAAAACTTAAAAATTACCATTGTCTTGATGCATAGCCTTTACAAAAGTAGTGACATTCCATGAAAAATGGCAGTATACTGAAATCATATACCCTTAATAGGGTTAAGATGAAAATTCATATACACTAAATGTACAAAAGCAAGGAAATTCCCAATTTTTTACACTTTGATTGTCATTAAGGGTATGACTACATATCAAACAAACCATTTCATTATCACATCACTACAGTTAAATCTCTATGCATGAGTGGATAGAGTGTGTGAGGTGTGATGAAGAAAAATTCCTACCAGTAAAATACATAGCCCTGTTGTGCTCGCATACCTTTAATGGCAATAAAAGTGTAAACATTTAGGAATTTCCTTGCTTTTGTACATTTAGTGTATATGAATTTTCATCTTAACCCTATTAAGGGCATATGATTTCAGTATACTGGCATTTATCATAGAATTTTCATATTGTTTAATAATTCCAGCTAAAAAACTCATAAGATCTGCTGAAGTTTTAGGATAAAAAACAATTGTCTTGTTTACAAAAATTCTAATGCTTCAAGTTTACTATTTTTTATGCTTGGTATGATATTCAGATGCCATTACATTTTTACATATGCAATGCACTTTTATACGAAAACATTGTGAATTACCACAGACTTTTGTATATAAACCGTTAAAAAATATCTTTAATTGTCAAAGTTTTCTGATGCTCACATTTGAATACATATGGACGATATACCTTAGTGTTACACACAGAACAGCTATTTATACAGATATTAATACAGACGTATAATGATGTTAGAGATGAGTAATAGTATAATCTCCAGTTTGTTTTCTGATCCAGGTGTTTCTTTTTCCATCCTGTAAACTGATGTCGATCATAATGCGTTCCATTTTGTATAACTTCCTGTTGGATATATACAATGCCTGACTTATAAGGAATAGTTATCGCCAGAGGCGGTGGAATAAAATAGCGTTATCCCATCGTTTTAGACAAATACTCCATTTCGAGAGTCTGAGATTAACAGAACAAGAAGCACCTCAAGCTCCGAACGCATAAGCCTAGAACAGAAATCACGTGCCATTGTGAATGGAACGAATCTGGCGTGTATTTTGAATGCTGAACACAGACAAAAATTGAACGAGACTGTTTTAATTTTGATTTATTAATTACAAACGAACTTCCTCTGAATAAAAGTTTACAAACATTTCAAGAGCTCATTCTGTGATTTACAAACTTATATTTACCACCATGCCACTTACGATTGCAATTGAATTTACGACTATGATATTATCTTTTAGAAAATTAAATTTACGAAGCCGGCATTATATTTCTGAACAACTGAATTTTGTTTTTAACAATTGAATAACGATCCTGACATTTTCCTGACAATTGAATTTACAGATGACGTTTTATTTTACAATTTACGACACTGACATTTGTTTCCAGAAAGTTCGCTTTATGACAAACATTTTTCTTTTTGACAATTAAATTTATGACTTAATATTGACACGAGATCTACACTCGTTTATTCAATAAGAAAAGCTCGCCACAATATGTGTGAAAGTAATGCGAAACTATTCAGTTTTCAATTAAATTTATGACTTAATATTGACACGAGATCTACAATCGTTTATTCAATAAGAAAAGCTAGCCACAATATGCTTGAAAGTAATGCGAAACTATTCAGTTTTCAATTAAATTTATGACTTAATATTGACACGAGATCTACAATCGTTTATTCAATTAGAAAAGCTAGCCACAATATGCCTGAAAGTAATGCGAAACTATTCAGTTTTCAGCGTCGATTCTTTCTTGCGCATCGAGAGTATTTTAAGAATCGTTTTAATCATCACTTTTGTAAGTCTGTTTATGAAACCACTAAAAATAAAGCACTTAATAAATAGGGTTAGCGCGAACGAAAAAGTTATCACATTACGTTGGTTTTTATTATTGAAGAGAAAGAAAAAAATGGAACAAGTGTGTGTCAAACGGCTCAATAAAGAATGTATCTTTGAAGTGGGAATTCCGGCATGAACGCTAGCCTCACAGATAATGAAAGAAAGCGTAGAGATACGTTTCCTCTATATACAATAGCACACGCAAGAAAAATATTTAAAAATAAAACAGCAAGGAAAGAGATATTCAAAGCTAAACACCAACTCGGACCAATCGTAACATTTCAAATGAACATTGACGCAACGTTCGCTTTCGTATTTTTCTTCTTTTTTTTTAATATTACGGAAACTCTACCATTAGTTTAGGTTCACTAACATTCATCTACGCACCACACGCGAGTTTTAAAGACGAAAAAAGCGCTCGTCTCGATATAATTATATATCGAGATATTAAAGCAATATCCCGAATACGTTCGTCGAACACTAGACTAGTAATTTGTCTGTGCCCGCTTTTCTAGGTATATATATATATATATGTCTAAAGAAGCTTTGAGTCATTTAAAAAAAAAAAAGAAAAAAAAAGTAAAATGCAGTTTAAATTCCCAGAAAAACTAACCAAATCCAAGATATTGCAGACTTAACATTCGTTGGAAAATTAAATTTAAAAAATAAGTAAATAAAATAGGGGGGTTAAGTATCTAAGAGTTAAACAAAAACAGGAGACCGTAAGCGTCTAATATTAACACGGGGATAATCAGCTGTTTACCATGTAACGGTTTCGGAGATTTAAAAACAGGACATTTATAATATTCATAGCTCTCCAATGGTACTGAGTAAACTACCATTTTCCCAATAATCAAGTGTCGAAATAATTCAGCTTAAGATTTCACTAATATATACATAACTAAATAATAAAATTATAACATATTACCCTTAAGACTACTGTATGATATAATAATTTGCATATCAAATAACATTAATTATAACAATAATAATAGAAAATAATAACAATAATAATACTCTCTAAACACTACCCCCATTCTGCAATATGGTTGCTAGCAATAAAATTATATAGGAATTAAAGTTGCATTAAAAAATAAATATATAAAAAATAAAGCTTAAGTACCTTAGGTACCAGAAAGGTAATTAGATAAGAGGAAAGAAACCTAGCCATACAGATCTAAATACCCAATATATATATATATATATATATATATTTATATATATATTATATATATATCTCATTTCCCTTATTACGTGAGTTTCCGATGGCCGAGTGGATATGGTGACAGCTTGCAGATTCGAGACTGACTGAACCGAGTTCGCGCCTCCTGATCGTCTGAAATTGATATTTTTCTTCACTGAAGAGAGCAATAATCTTGAAACGTTAACATCTGTAGTTTTAAATAATTTAGTATTTATTTATAAATATTATATATATGTATACCCTATCAAAGGATCAAACAAATTTTCGAGTAAATTTTTACGAATAATCTAATTTAGGTATTCATTTTGTATGTTTTTTTTTGGGGGGGGGGAAATTCTGAGGTTTTCGTTCGCGTGGAAGATCCGTAAACATCAAAGACGATTTACTTTATTTATGATTTGTAAATTATAGAAATGAAATAAACACACCTCGTTGTACAGGGTACGCATGGGCTAGTTATTCATTCCCGGAAACGCTATGAGTAGGCACCTTTCTTTGTTCATTTAACGAAAACTTTCTACACCCTATTTGGTATAAAACATTAAACGAAATATAACCCACATTACCCACTATTACACCGATCATCTGTGTTTCAAAATTCATAATTATCGGTTAACTTGTTTAGGAGTAAATCGTGAACATACACATTCGTATGTCTACAAACATACATTCTATTCAAATGGTCAGCCAGTACAAATATCTCTACAAACGACTGGCCTAATTCTGATGGACTCTGCACCCTGCATGAATTCGACTTTGCTTTTTGCCGCCCTGTCCAGACAAAAACTGTGTGTCATTTATTCATTCATTACAGAAAGGAAATTGGCGTTTCTCGACTCCTAACAAACCCGGCCCGTCACTTCTCTTTCTAGCGCCATTTTGACAGGAACAGCTTTATTAATTACGCCTTTACACGGCCATTGCAATCTGTGATAGTGGCACGTGTGTTTCGGCAAAAACGCCAATCAGAATATCCAGGTGTGGTCTTTTCACTTACCTTCACTGAATGGATTATTAACCCGATAAAACATGGGAGCGTCGGGAAAAAACAAACCAAACCTTTCAAGTCTAACAGTTTTGCTTAGATAATAAAGTTATAAA
Organism: Sepiola atlantica; assembly: GCA_963556195.1. Classification (NCBI taxonomy): domain Eukaryota; kingdom Metazoa; phylum Mollusca; class Cephalopoda; order Sepiida; family Sepiolidae; genus Sepiola; species Sepiola atlantica. The sequence continues at coordinate 96,979,789 of OY744529.1, read as the reverse complement.
AAAAACTTGGCCGTTTTGAGTTAGACATTCGTGAAAGTTCCAAATTAAAAAGCAACAACAGATATTCTCAAGATGCTCCTATTACATGTGTTTATCGATACAAATGATATTTGAAATAAGCGTGACAAACCAACGAAATGCTACCTCAAGCTTGAGCGTGACAGCCCAACAAAATACCATTAGAAACAAACGTGACAGCCCAGCAAAATGCCATTTCAAAGAAAGCGTGACAGCCCAGAAAAAAGATATTTCAAAGAAAGCGTGACAGCCCAGAAAAAAGATATTTCAAAGAAAACGTGACAGCCCAGAAAAAAGATATTTCAAAGAAAGCGTGACAGCCCAGAAAAAAGATATTTCAAAGAAAGCGTGACAGCCCAGAAAAAGATATTTCAAAGAAAGCGTGACAGCCCAGAAAAAAGATATTTCAAAGAAAGCGTGACAGCCCAGAAAAAAGATATTTCAAAGAAAGCGTGACAGCCCAGAAAAATGCTATTCCAAAGAAAGCGTGACAGCCCAGAAAAATGCTATTCCAAAGAAAGCGTGACGGCCCAGAAAAATGCTATTCCAAAGAAAGCGTGACGGCCCAGAAAAATGCTATTCCAAAGAAAGCGTGACGGCCCAGAAAAATGCTATTCCAAAGAAAGCGTGACGGCCCAGAAAAATGCGGGTTCAAAGAAAGCGTGACAGCACAAAAAAATGCTATTTCAAAGAAAGCGTGACAACACAGAAAAATGTTAGTTTAAAGGAAGCGTGACGGATAAACACAATGCTATTTCAAAAGAACGAGACATACTAGCAAAATTCCATTTGAAACAAACGTGACATACTAGCAAAATGCTATTTCAAACGAACGTGGAAGACCAACAACATTCTATTTCAAAATAAGCGTGAGAGACTGACGGACAGATCTCTGAGTAAGGTAGATGCGAAATAAAAGAAAAAAAAAGTTGATAACGATTTGTTTAAACGTTAGAGTAAAAGTGTTTATGAGTTGCTTTTCCGTTTTACGGCAAACCTACAGATTCACGAGTTTTTTTATGTTTGGTTTGTTTTTGTTAAATCACATCTATAGGTTTTAATGCCTATTCTGATTAATTCAATAGATACAATTTAACAAGTGAGGGGGAGAACATTTCCAACTGTATGACTATGAATTGCAATAGATTTAAACTCAGCATACTCGCTTACATGGTTGTTGGTGGTTTGCATTAGGCTAGTCACGCATCCTTACCAATGTTGAAAGAAACAAAAGTGATACAATTATTAAATCGAGTCCATTTTGGATTCTACTCAAATTGACCGCTTATCTTTCTCACATCTTAATTTTTATTTAATTTTATTTAAAGTTGATAAAGCTGGCAATAGCTGCTCGTAAAAAAAATCAGATACCGACGATTTTTGTGATATTTTAGCAACAGGAATTAGACACCAATTAATAAATATTTCCAACATTTCAATTTCTATGGATGGTTTTTAAAGAGTTTTAAGGGGGTACACCCCTATTTTTTAAAAATCCAATATTTTAGATTTGCATTTAATTAGAGCCATTGCCACTAGAAACCAATTAAGCAGAATTTCCCGATTTCAATTTCTTATTTAAGACTCTTAAGCTTCGGGGTTTAATTGGAGATATTTTATGGAATCGAAATCACGTAATGAACTTATGAAAATAGAAATAAGGATTGTAGACTATAATTTGCACTAAAAAGTGACAAATTATCAAAGCGCGATGGTAAATCGAAGATAAGTTTCTCAGGTGGATGATGAGACAACATTTTGATAGAATTTGCATTAAACAGACTGAAGTTATGGGAAAAAATATTTGTTCATAAAAGTTCCATTTAATTTTAGGCGCACAGTGGAAGTACACTTATTTACAGTGGTTGTAGATATAGTTTTTGCTGTGAATGTTTTACAGGAGGAACCAGATATTTGATCTGTCTAGCATCGATGAAAATAACTATAGAGTAGAGAAAGACTAACAATGTCTCTGTGAGAAAGGGGCTGCGTGGAAGGGAATGAGGAAATTTCCCACAAGATTTCGAAGTCGACTGTGTACCCTTGAGACAGAAAAGCTCCAAGTGACACTCCCCAGATGTGGCAACGGTACTCCACCTAAGGACGTATTTGATGCTGATACAGGTAGTGTATTATGTCCCTAGTGAGATATATTTAGATCTTGTATTGTTAAACATTATATGCATTGCTCTAATTAGCCGTAGTTTATAATCAAGCGAACAAATCAGTCATCACTATTATCTATGTATTTCACTCGCCACCTGTAACCATGTTGATTAAGTTTTGTTATGTCTGAATATGTAGAGAAAGAGTAACTCTTTGCAGCGTTGCATTTAATTTGAATAACCTGCATCTGCACACACACCACAAACACCAATGTAAATTAGATAACAAGTATTTACTACTAAGAATAATATATATATATATATATATATATATAACATTTTATATTTAAAATCAAAATTATTATAACAAAGCAATTGCAATAGCTCAATAGTTTGAGGCTAGAGCTATGGTATAACCTTTTTATTTATTTCAAACCACGTCAAATGTTTGAAGGAACGGATTCATACCATTTCAGAAAAAACTGATTTTATTTCCGGCATACAATTGTTTCGGCTAACTACCAAGATATTTATAAAATGCTCCTGTATCCTATGCATTTATTTCCAGGGGGTGGCTATCTTCAGTGCTCGTATGATAAAGAAGAACAAAGAGGAAAAAAAGGACATTGTCATGCAAGTAAAGCCTGGATTACAGTCCGTACTCAAAATTAAATATATATTTTCCATACTTAAGGAGATATTACTCTTTCTCTATCTCTCTCTCTCTATATATATTTTATTTACCTCCTCTCCACGAGGTTAGGAACCCGGTCAGATTTGGGTTCTAATCAAAGTGTTTCTGTGGAACGAACTAGATTCGAACCCGGTATACCCAGGTCCTCAGTCCACGTCGTTTACCACCGTGATTATATATATATATATATTTATATATATATATATATATATATATATATAAAAGAGAAAGAGAGAGAAATAGAAAGAGAGAGAGAGAAAGAAAGAGAGAAAGAGAGAAAGAGAGAAAGAGAAAGAGAGAAAGAAAGAAAGAGAGAAAGAAAGAGAGAGAGAAAGAAAGAGAGAGAAAGAGAGAAAGAAAGAGAGAGAAAGAGAGAAAGAGAAAGAAAGAGAGAGAAAGAGAGAAAGAAAGAGAAAGAGAGAGAGAGAGAGAGAAAGAGAGAGAGAGAGAAAGAGAGAGAGAGAGAAAGAGAGAGAGAGAGAAAGAGAGAGAGAAAGAGATTTATATCTCTAGATCTATATATATCACATGCACAAAATTGGAACAGCACAGAATTTAAAAAAAAAGCAGATTTTGGATAATAAAGGACCCGGTATTCTTTCGAATATTCACATGCATAATAATACGAAATTGTCGCTAACTAAATATGTTACTGCATTTTCACGGCATTGACGATCATCAAATCAGTAACTGACTTGTTTCTAACATCTTGAATATCTAACTCTTCAAAATATTAAAACATCTTGGCTTGCGAGAATCTACGCTCTTAATTGTTCTTTTATGAAACTGAAATGGTGCGAACACAGCTTGGGTTTTCAGTTTGTCAAAGCACTTTTCACACTCAGGGGCGCGGGCACCTGTTAGTCTGCCGTTTAAGTACATTCACAAGGACTGCGTATATTAAAAAGGATCTGCTGGTGTAAAATACATGGAATCATTGGGCGACGTACAAAAAATGATTATATGTAAACTAATGCATGCATATCCTCATGTGTTGACGGGGCGGCGGAGTAACGTCACAGTAGCCATCCATTAAAGAACCCTAGAGAAACGTTCGCAGCATCTACGTTTTTCTTTCTTTTTTTTTATCAAGTCGTCTTTTAAAATAAAAACAATTTTTACAGTCTTCAAAAATGGGTATTCTATATAAAGTGTACAATAAAAATGAACAATATCGAAGTACAAAATGGTGTCTGGATGACGGAGAGAATTGTCGGACTAGGGCAATGAATGCCGTCCGACCTTCTCTTATCTGAACAACCTGGGACTACTTGTTTATCACTCCGTTACACATGCCTAGTCATGGTTGTTCTTGTTCTGACAGGTTGAGGGTACAGGAGTCCTAACCCTTAGGTAGCGGTAAGAGCGGTTGTTTTATCAACAGTTGTATATTATATTAATTGTTTAGATGAGGATTAATAATTTGTTTAATTTTTTTTATTCGGACTACTGTCCTCACAACGTTTCAGCCGCAGTAACGTCCGACCTTCAAGTGTATTTTTTCGAACTCGGGAATCTTTCCGTCGAACTCTGGAATCCGGACGGAATTCTGAACGGAACCCTTTATTTAATCCACAGAGATAGCATGCTCCTGTTCCGTTTGCCATGACTGGGAGAATTCTTCAGTAATTCGCAATTCGCAAAAACAAGAATAGGTTTAAGGCTTCCAAAATCCATACTAAAACTGTCCAAAAGTACCTGTGTAGCAGTGGATACAGTACCAAGTTAAATTCAGTTTCAAGTGATACTCATCTGAAGGTTAATGGGTTCAATCCTCGCTGCGGGCTTTACGAAGAATTGCGAATTACTGAAGACTTCCTAACCCCGTTCGAAATTCACGTCACAAGACTTAAAAATCAAGATATATTGTTAAACCTTATATCTAGAAGCCTTATTCTAATTTTGATGAAAATCCATTACATGATTTTGATTCTAAAAAGAATGTCAAGAGTTACGGCTTAAGCTTAAGGAGTCTTAAGAAATTTAAATTCAGAGAATCCTGCTCAACCTTTGTCAATATCAATGTAAACCTGAAATATTTGTATTTTTAATTTTTAAATAAACGATTGTGCTTATATTACTTCATCCTAATAAGCATTTAAAATACCCCAAACTGAACTTTGGGGAAGATTTATTAACATTTAATATTCTTAAAATTTCAAAAAATCGAAGGTATCTTTATTTACAGGAAGAGCTTCTACCAACTTTTTACCCCTTCACAAAACTAAATATAGCATACATTACGTTGGTTTGTGGTTTTGCTTTACGGCATATCAAGCCTTTTCGGGTTATTTAATGCCGAATCTGGTCATTTAGGTAAAAGTGTCCATGCTTCAAGATCATGCTATGTTCAAGTGTTCATTCATGGTGTTTGGTTTGTTTTGTTTTATGGAATACCAACCCTTTAAAATGTCATTTAATGCTGCCTCCGGTAATTTTGGTGAAGGTTGTTATGCTTCAAGTTCTTTATATGTTTAATTATTTATTCATGGTGTTTGGTTGAGTGAAAGGGGTGATGAGAGTAATTGTTTTTGTTTGGGATTTTGCAAAATATGTTTTTTTTTCTTCGCAAAACTCAATGTTTGGTGCATTTTGAGTTAAAAAGGCAATATCATACATTAAGACCTCTTAAGGCTGCCAGCTATAAAAGAAAAAACTCATGATAATCGGTTAATGAGTTATGGATTCAGTGAATCCTTTACATACAAATATATACAGAGCTATCTTTATCGAAATAGATAGTACATGGAAAATAATCGATATGTACTTTTCTATAAACTTCTAATAATTGGTTTCCGAATACAATTATGAAGTATGTAAAAGGTAAATAACGAAGACAAAAGAAGAATAAATAGATTTGTTATGCGGGAGTTAAAACTTGATCATACAGGCCATGAAAAGGGAGGTTCACAAGTTATCGAAGAGAATAAAGGTGCTTTCCGAAATTCTGTAGTGCTAATTAGAGGCTTGAAAACCAAAGTACAGGACGGTATTATTGACAATGAATGTTTAAAAGCAATTGTTGAACAATTGCCATGGCAAAATGTGAGAAATATCTAAGGCACTTGATGTTAGTATTTCAACCGTGTCGAACCATCTGAAACAAATTGCTATGGTGAAAAAGCCGTATGTTCCGCATGAAATCAATGGATACATGTTTTTTTCTGAAACAGGTCAGATTAAGAAAAACTTAGTTTAACTGGGTATGACATGCATGATCAACCTATGGCACGCGGAACAAATCTGGCCTGCAAAGATTTTCCTGTGGCTTTGATGAGGATGATTTTTTTTAGGAAAGTATGAAAAACCATCGCAAAAGCAGAAACCGGAACACCGCTGATATAAACTACAGAGCACGAACGTTGGATTATTGCTTAGCAGGGCGTAGAAGGAAAAATACGTGATACAAATGTCGTTGTCGTCATTATACCACGACCAATGCTACAACCATTATTGCACCCGAAAAACCGATTCAGATCTGACCATCTTCAAAGTGACAAAATTGACAATAATTGTTTACATTTGTCGGATATTTATTCTCATCTTTGCGGTTGTTCCATTCACAACATTTCGTCCGTTGTATTCTCCGGACTTCATCAAGAACCTTTTGTCGTCGAGGTTACTCTCATAGGATTAAAATAAAACCCTCTACATTTAATCAACAGGGATGTCTTCTCAATCCGCGTGCCATGACTTTTTAAAACATTATCTCATATTTTAGTTCCTTCGCCAGGAATCGAACCCACAAATTCTTGATACATTACAAATATGTCTTAACGAATGTCTTCAGATATTAAGATCTTTATCCAGTCGAACACGTAGCCTCTTGCATAAATACAAGATACTCTAAAAAGGCATTAAGTAGCGTACGGAGGTCAAATGCCCGGGTCAAACTCCTTTATTGTATGCCCGAAAGACTAAAGTGTAAGTCAAATTGATGGGAAATATGAGAAAGCAAGAGTTTGAATATGACTGGATACACCCATTTAAATGCCCAGTCTATAACCCTTACCCTCTCACCTTTTTTTATGGTTGACACTATGCTTTATTTTATACGCTACTTATTCCTATATCTAGTACTGTTTTTAACAGTCAAGTTAATAAAGGAAATAAAACAAATGGAATAGTCGATTTCAAGCACGAGGGAATATAACCACAATAGGTAATAGTAGTGAATCCGTATCTATAGAGAATGAAACCGGGAAATACAGCAAATAGAAAAACTAATTTTTAGTTTTGTCTTTATTTTTATTTTTTTAAATTTAACTGATTTTGCAAACTAACTGTTTCTCCTATTTAAACAATCTAATTCGGCCTCAACGGGTGTCCCCCCCCCCGCCCAACTGGTCTCGTTTTATACTAGTATTTTAAAGTACGCCAAAATTGAAGTACAATTATTTTCTGACAGTCTCAAAAGTCTAACGTTAGTTAAAAACAAAAAAAACGATGCTACCTGTCAGAGTAATGGCATCTTTATTTAGATGTTCAGCGATTTCATCAGTTGCATTTTTTTACAGGATGGATTTGAATGGATATGGAAAATAGTACATCAATTTAACAAAATAAAAATGGACTATACAAGTTGTGAAAAGTAACTCCTATTATTACGAGTTTATAATTTGTTAAGGATATCTAGTTATTATCAGAAATCAATATAAGAAAGTGTTATACATTCAGCTTTTAGAATTCAATAGCTTCTCAACCAGACTGGGAACCGCATTCACTGATTTCACGAGTCGAATGATAACGAGTTCTTATAGAGGACATAATATATATAAATATTTATAAATCTCCACCTAATATTGACCACTTTAGTAAAAATATTTGTTTTAAGATCATTATATATATATATATATATATATATATATATATATATATATATATATATATATAATGAACATGTTTAATTATAGATATATATGGAATATAAACAAATTTACATATTCAACAACCTTTCGTCTTTATTACAAGATTTGCTTAAGTGACTGTTTTGAAAATTTTACATACAAGGACAATATTTAAAAATATTTGGTGCGTTTGTGACTTGAAAAGAATGTCTTTTTTAGCCTTCAAACACCGTATGGGTAACCCTCTTAATGAAGTACTAGCTTTCTAATTCTTAGATTTCCTAGAATCTGGCCCATTCAAATTTAGATTACCCCCAAATACTGAATACTTTAAATTTATTGACGATATTCTCATTTTTCTTCCTAAAAGCACAAAAATAAAAACAAATGAAACACATTAGACCCCCGCGCATATAAAGTTTACCTATGAAACAAAAAAAAGTAACTCAATATTTCTAGACATACTTATAAAATTCAAAAATAATCTAACCTTAAAAGTGCATCTCAAAACTACACCATAACACCAATAACACTGTTGTGACATGCATTCAGAATTGGTGGTCTACATTTGTAGACGAAGACTTCTAATACATCAAAAATTCACTCAACATTTAAATACCTTACATATCTAATATTAAATGCAAAGAAAAACGCCCTACAAATATTTTCCTGAAACAATAAGGAAACATTATATAAACAGACAGTTTTTAACCTACCCACGCCAAAAATACAATAATTTGCGACACTCGAAATAAACTAAGAATTCGAACAATAAAAACTGCATCAAACAATAAGACAAGCATTTCCAAACCCTCCCCCACATATAATGCAGTTGTATATACTGTCCCATGCAACAATTGCCATCAGATATACGTTGGTGAAACTCAACGTGAAATAAAGAAAAGGCTTTATAAACATAGCAGATTTTTAAAATAACTCCCTGAATGCACAATCGATCATGCATTACAAAACGATCATTCTTTTAACAAGCTAGACTCATTAAATTCATTTTAAATTAATTTCGGTGAAGCCTTATTGAATCAGCACTCATAAACTAACACAATTAAACAACGTAACGGCTTCTACAAGTTATCTCGTTTAATCAGCAAACTTATACTAACCGAACAGAATTTGAATTTAGATCCAGGCTAGCTATTTTATACAACATTCACACACAAAAAAAAACAACTTTGTACATAGCATCGATGATAACAATACATGAACATTTATTCCATAACCGCATCACACATATTGAATTCAAACTGCTATGGTTCGTTCGATAAAAGTACAAAAACATCTATTTTACGTCAGAATCGCAAAACATGTTTTAAAATTGAAACGAGTATGTTTCGTTTGAAGAAAAAAATGACATCTTTTCATGTCACAAACGCACCAAATGTTCTTGTATGTTATTTCTTCAAAACGACCATCTTGAGCAAGTCTTGAAATAAAGACGAAACGTAGATTAATATATAAATATTATTTTGTTTTCCGTTCCATCACGTTGGGATATTTCCCGTGTCTCTCTCTGTCTGTGCTCCTCTCTGTCTGTGCCCCTCTCTGTGTCTCAGTGTCCCTCTCTCTGTCTCAGTGTCCCTCTCTCTGTCTCAGTGTCCCTCTCTCTGTCTCTAACCGTTTATCAAGGCCTGGAGGCCAGTCGAAGATAATAGTTAATGTGATTATCCATTAGCGATGACCAACACCTTCAGACGATTTGAAATGACGGGTTAAATGGTCACAAACATTGAAGACTTCTTGTGAAGGTTTGTTAGATTTGTCTTAACATTAAAAATAAAAAAAGTAAATGTTGATTCTGTAACGTGTTTTAAATTGTATTAGAATACAATCAAGCTATTATCTAGTCAATAGCAGCAGTGTCAAACATTTTAAGAGTAAAATATAAAATTGAAAATCTCCGCATACCACTCACCGAAAACAGCAAGTCGTTTCTACTCGTGAGATGTTTCAGACAAAGGGATGAGAATTGCTGTTTACAACTGTCAATCAATCTACCTTATTAACTCTTATACTCAAGTGTGTTCTGCCTTAATAGGTTTAATAAAAAAAATACTTATAGAATCATTTAATACGGTTCCCATATTGAATTTTAAATAAAACCATATGCTATAGACTTTCAAATGATTGGTTTATTGAACTAAACGTTTTTTTCATATAGATTTAAATGTGAAAAAACTTCCAAGACACACACACACATATATATATATATATATATATTAACAATTCTCGACCTAGCCTGTGTAGACAAAAGATTTTGAAGCATAAGTTGGAGATCTTTAATGATTCAAATTCACCATAACGTTGGGAGATTTACTTTTTTTCTCTCTTTCAATCGTTTTCTTCGACTTAAACAAGTTCGATTTTCTTAGGTTTTAATTTATAATTCTGACGTTTCCTCTTAGAGGGTCAGACGATAAGGCCTTAAGGAAAATATTAGCAATTTTTTTTTTCCACCCGCCCGTTTCATTGACTAAAAAAAGAAAATGTTTCCTCTGAAATTTATCCTACGATTTTGTTGTACGCGAAATATATATATATATATATATATATATATATATAAGTTTTACATAGTAACAAACTGATGATCATTATATATACAATAATAATTTAATGTATTAAGCAATTGTAAGGTACTTTTCGCTCTTCCCTTATTTCTAAAAGATGCATGAAAATAAAGTTGTCTTGAAAAGGTTTTTAAAATTATATCTGACAAATAGCGTCCATTGTTGGAAATACATCAGTTTGATGATTCCCACAACTTCTTCATGACTCATCCAAGATAGAATTGCATTCCTAAGGTAAAGTAAAGAATAGTTAAATATATATATAGCAAACACAAAATTAAATCCTCTACCGACCTGTATATTTTTACATGAGGAAACTCAGATTTTCTTTAGCTAAATTTTTCAGCTCGATATTCAAAAAAAAGATGGCGGCCGAGAATATCGCTAAACTTCGCTAAACTTCGGCTGTTTAAGTGCGGTTTTACGATATTTTTTGTCGGGGGTGGATTGTCATTCAAATTAAGTGTTAGTGCTAAGGTAATTTTTAAGAAACTATATTTTCAGCTTCAAGTTAAGCAAAAAAAAAATTCTAAAATATTAAATCTTACAGTTTCCGCACGTTAAAAGTATACAGGTCGGTAGAAAATTTCATTCTTTGTTTGCTATAAATTATTTGTTGTTTTTATCTATTGTTTCCAAGTTCTCGAATGTTTACTATACTGGATTTTTACACCTTTCCGATATTTTCATTACAATTCCTCAAAAGTTCGAGGCCGATATCGATAAAACTTTATTTAAGATATCTCCAAAGGAAAAGGTCACAAGAGTTTAAATCGGGTGACTCACTTGGCCTCACTGCGTCGTTCTTTTAAGCGATTAAACGTCAAGTAACAATTGTATTCATTAGTCTATCGTCTCGCATGAAGAAAATGTAAATAGTAGAAGCTAGTCTACCAATTAACACATACCCATCGTCCCGACCACCATATTATCACTACAGCTCGAACAGTGCCTGTTCCAATTGTGGGAGATCTTTGTGACTCACTGTATTTATCAGGTAAGCTGCAGCTGTACCCTTGTGCTAAACGATCCTTTGCTAGGCCATCATTTTATCAGTTTGAAGTAGAATTATCCGGGAGGAAACGTTATCACCCGCAAACGACAAACTGGATAACTTTCAAGTTTACTGTTACCTCTTCTATATATAAAGTGGTTGAGTTTTCCCTCCCAACCCAATTAGACTAGACTATAAAACTGATGCATCAAATGCATCGAAACACATCGCTTCAGTCGCCTAATATCTTCGACTGTGTTTCATGAAAATTAAACTTATTTTTAAAACCTAAACCAAATACATTATTTTTTCTCTCCCCCCCCCCTCTAAGCCTCTCCCAGATAAGTAAGCCAATAGGTAGGGTAGCGAATTATATTTCCGCTAAGAATAAAGTTATCCCACACAACTCATTAACACCAGCTAAAGTAGCCGGCCTATTTCGCAAAGAACAAAATACAGAAACACTGGTTTCAGAATTCGCAAATCAGCCAATCAGCGATCGCTAAACACTTTCGCAAGGATTACAAGGTAGATTTATTTGACTGATTACTTAATTTTAATATCAATTCTATTTTTAGTTAGATAAACTTATATTTCCAAAAACATAACACAAACAAGTCGCTTAAAAACTAAATAACACGACTTAATAAACATAAAAATAATTCTATGCTTTCTACAGAATTTGAACCGAACTTTTTTTTTTGCGTTCTGTACAAACGTGTTATATTTTCGAAATTAATATAGTACATAGCTTTTTCTCATTTCAAAAGCCACATTTGTTTTTTTACATTAACATTATCCATTGTGCCCTATTTGCGTTCGGTCGGCAGTTTACACATTTTATTTTAATTTTTTACATTTCTCGCGAGCGACGGGTACCCGATAGTATTTAATATACTACAAAAATAAATTTGAAAAAAAATCATTATAGATTCGCGACTTATTTTATGAGAGTCGAAGAATTTTATTTTGGATTGATTTACATTGGCTTGCGTTAGCGTGAATTATTGTTGTAATCATAACGGTTTAGTCGATGTAACACCCGACTTTCTGTAAAGTTTTCTAATGTAGAATTTGGTATATGTTCTCATCACATGATTGCCACTTAGAACTGAATGTTACTTAACACTATATCCACGAGTCCTTGCGGACAATTCTAGTATGAATTTTGGGAGCCTTACAACTATTCTTGTTTTTGAGCTTACTACTTATCACTAATTATCTATTTATAATTATAAGTTCCCATATTGTATTGAATTCTATACTAGGTCTGCTTAGTAAGTCATTGTCGCCTAACATATGTGCTGCTTCTTTGAGTTGTCTCAGTGCAAGCGATACGAAGAATTGCGAATTACTGAAGAAATCTTCAGTCATGGCAGATGGAACAATAGCATGCTAACCCCGTGGATTTAATAAAAAGTTCCGTTCGACATTCCGTCCAGATTCTCGAGTTCGACAGAAAGATTCCCGAATTCGACAAAGTACACCGGAAGAAGGTCGGATGTTACATCGGCGAAAACGTTGTGATAAAAACACCCAAGATGAGAGCAGTAGTCCGAATATACCAAATTCTACAAATTATCAATCCTCATCTAAAAAATTCCGAAACATTGTAGTTCATGTTACGGAGTATTTTGTTTGTACCCCTAAATAAAATAAATATATCCACGACCCACCCAACTAAATAACATCCGTCCACGCTAGAGGTCCCTAGATGTTGGAAGATGTTCTAGTCTAATATCTTCTCTTAGAGCCCTCGCTTTTAGAAATCCCTTCTCGCTCCGTTTCCGACAATATCAACATGCAATAATTTAAATATAATTTCAACATCTTCCTGCGTAACTCCCTACTCAGGTTGTCCCCAAGAAATCTGGCCTCTACCGTAGCAGCACCTTACGTGTCAGTGTCAACGTCAAAATTTCCTTGCATTTTTCATACATTTGACATGCAGGTAATAGCCTTCAGTTTAAAACCATTTAAAGTTATATTCTTTATCAAGAAGACATCTTACCAGGGTTTACCTCCTTTTAATGACGAATACGAGATATATGTTCATTGTCTATACACCAAGAGATTGAACATGGCTATTTTTATTCCTGTCCAGTGACCCTCCTTTTGAGGGAGTTGGACTCTCCTCGTTAAGGTGACCTAATGTCAAATCCAATCTCGAGTGAAAGGCGGGAAAATATAACCCACAAAGAAACAGTTGAAGTGCAGAAAAAAGAGAAAAGAAAAGTATTGAATAATACAACCTCATACGCCCACTAACTGTCGTCTCTCTTTTTCTCAATCCTTTATTCCCTCATTCCTTGATTCTTTTTCCTGCATCTTCTCATCTCCTCCTCGACCCCTTTCATTCCTTCTCTTCTACCACTTGCCCCTTCATGTTATCTCTTCTGTTCCTGGTCTGTTATCTATTTTCGTTCACTCACCCCTTTTATAATGTACCCTTCTGTTATCTCCCACGCTCTCCATAACCCCCCCCCGCTTTTTCTTTCATTATATGTCATCCCTTTTTCCTTTCGTTCATTCCCTTCTTTCCTTTCCCTTCTTTCCAGTCCTTATCTCACTAGAGACGTCAGTAGAAGTTACGCTTCAAAATCTTCAAAGGAAAAGATACACCCCCACACATACATCTTCTGTCTTATGCTCCGAGCCCCTTCCCACAATTCAATTTTGCCTTCTTACTTAACCCTCCTCAACTCTTCTTCTTGCGTCTCATGTCAGCAAAGGTTTAGCCTTTCACTCTGCAACATATATATATATATATATATATAATAGAATTAACGATAAGTGAAGTATCGTAAAGTGATCTATCGTGATAAAGTAAAGCTCAATACGTTGAATAGAGCAATCAATTTTAAAGAAGGAAAGATGAAGATAAAAAATGGCACAAAATTACATAAAATCTTTCACATCATATATATATATATATATATATATATATATATATTTAGTGCGTGTGTGAAAGTTTTATTTCAATAACTAACTTCAGTTCTATCATAAGTAGATGTACTTATTACACAATTCAATTGGGCATTACCTGTACCGAACTAATTAATATTTAATATGTGTGCTGATGATGATGACATTCTATAACGCTGCAGAAGTGATAAGTTGAAACTAGTGAAACAAATGTACGCAAGGATAAATATTTATGGTGTTGTATTTTACCGGGTTATAAACACCCCCCCCCCCCCTCGAGTGTCTTCGGTCTCTCTGTACAAGGGTTTGTCAGGAGCCACAGACGCGAGGATACTTGCCCCTACAAGTAAACGCTGACCAGATATTCTAAATAACAGTATTCGAAGCACATATGAGATCTTCTCAGTAGGCCTATACACTGGCTTATTCAAGAAATAGTGCATCTCGTCCAAGTGATGTTACCTCAAGTAACAACACTTAGCTGGACACTCCACCAGACTAGATAAATTATTGTCCTGGAATCTGGTAAGACCTAGAGACCATAAGAAGGATATACTATAACATAGTTAACTGGTCAATTGGGGAGCGGAAAATTAATGTTCTTAACTTCTTTACATACTCAACGTTTGACAAGTAAAGGAGAACTTAAATGGAATATTCGAATATCTATGTATCTTATATAGAGATCGAGTGTTAGACTCGGGGAAAAGGGCCCCTTGATTTCTGAGAACTTTGAGTGAAGTAAAATGAAACCGGAGAGAATATATATACACGTGTGTGCGTATACATATATTATACACACGGCATAATCGCGTTTAAACACAGGTTCTCATTAGATCACCGAAGTTAAGCAACGTTGAGTCTGGCCAGTACTAAATGGGTGAGAAATTAGGGTCATCAGGTGCTGCATAGGCCTGAAGAGGATATGGGCACTGCCAGGTTCAATCATGTCCACATAAAAAGTTAGGAGAGACAGAGTATCTGCCCGACTCCCCGAACGTTATGGGAAAAACAACAATATACTTACATATTACATTTTTTTTAGTGCGATATGATATATATCTCGCATAAAAAATATATTAATTTGCTCGCTGGGTTAGCTTCTTGGATGACATCGTCGTAGTGAGTGTAAAATCCTACTTGTGAGACATCGACTTGGGTGCTTTGTAGTTGAATGACTACACCATTTATTGAGAAGAGTAGGAATATTACACAGTCGAGCTTCACCGCTATTTCCTTGACCTGTCTTAGTCAATATACTTTTTCGTATGTGGCGTGGAAGCTCATGTGGGAGAGTACTCGCCTAGCATGTAAGTAACTCGGGTTTTAAAATCTTGAGTTCGGATGTCTCCTACTGATGAGCCCAAAAGAGGTCAAAACTGTAGTTTTGGAATTCCGGTCTGTGGCTTTTATAGTTCGTCTGATTGTAAACCAACCACTCACGCGTATCTATTTCGGAAGAAAATAAAAATAAGGTTTTGATTTTTAGAAGAATCAGATTGAATAATACGGTTGGGGATGAACTTATCGGTACTAATGCATGATGTGACTAGTCGATTGATTGGATCAGGCCTCTACGATCTCTCATTTATCCGAAGTGCTGCAAGTTACCCGATCACATTCCTAAGGCATCATGGGTCGCCACCCACGGTCTTCAGGTGACCCCGTTTTCGGGAGGATCATACCCTTCTGCATGAGGTTGCAGTTGGCGATTTCGTGGCCCCGCAGAGATAGGGTGTGAGTGTGAGTCAATATTTATGAGTCCACATTATTTTCAACTGCACACATTTCTCAGATAACTAACAGTTCTTAATCAAATATGAAACTGCGTACATTGTTGAAAGAGCCAACGACCCAGCAAGATTTTAACACTGTTCAGAAAAATTTTAATTAAAATATGTGAGTAGTAAACTGACTTGATAAGGCGAGTTGTACACATTAAAATAGACTTTATATTTGAAAGAGGGTTGTTTTTTTACGGCACATCAACCCTTTTCAGGTTATATAATGTCGAATCCGGTCATCTTGGCAAAGGTGTTTATGCTTCAAGTTCTTTATATGCTTCAAGTTCTTTATATGCTTCAAGTTCTTTATATGCTTCAAGTTCTTTATATGCTTCAAGTTCTTTATATGCTTCAAGTTCTTTATATGCTTCAAGTTCTTTATATGCTTCAAGTTCTTTATATGCTTCAAGTTCTTTATATGCTTCAAGTTCTTTATATGCTTCAAGTATGTATTCATGTGTGTGTTTTTGTTGTTTTCTAGTGGAAAAATATTTTTGTTTTTCACTTTGCAGAACCTGGTTGAGTTTTGCAAAGACAAAGGAAAAAACCCCAACAACATTAATATTTGGTGCACTTTTAGTCAGGAAGCTGTTATCTTCAGACAGTCTTATATGGAAGCACCAGGATTATTAAAATAAAATAGACTCGAATGATAGAAAAATAGAGACGCGGAATCCAAATATGTCGTTCTGATTTACCTAAAGCTAGTAGAAACAACTTAAGGGGTAAAAAGTTTCAAGTAGTCATGAATAAAAAATGACGCTGGTGAAAAAAAATGTCCCTCTCTAAAAAAAAAAAAAATACCGTTTTTTACGATTCGTTTTTGACATCTCTTTTCCATTTTTATGCGTTATTTTCGATAAAATCTTAATGTTAAGAAAATTAACGCCAACCTAGAAAGAATTGTGCGTTGGTGTTTAAAGAAATGGTTACTATTTTGTTTAGATCTAGGTTTTATCAAAATCGTAACCATTTCTCTTCATCAATGGCCATTTTTTCTCTTGTGACGTTCATATTCTTTCCATATAACAAGTGAGATTGCAATCTTTGCTGACGAGTGATTTATTAGTATATAAAAATACTCGTTTTCAAATTTAGTGCACGCGTTATTGTGCGCTTCATGCATGTAAAGATGATCCCATTTCAAGTTAAAATGCATACTAGTGAATATAATAAGCTTCAAATAGGGGTTTTAGTTGTCTTACACAAAAAATAAAGTTGTCCTATCCCGTATAAGTTTTAACTTAAACATTTAGTAAAGTCATTTTATTTATTAGAATCCGTACATTTTATATTTAAATACATGAACTTTAATTATTGTATAATTACAACTAATGCTAAAAAGTGAGCTTCTATTTCAAGGGAGAGCACGTATAAGCAAAACTTGGGGATAAAAAATAGACTTTAAAGTTGGCGATCACTGTAGCATATACAGTTAACACAATATGATAAGCCAATGTCTATCTAGATAGCTTTTTTAACGACATGAAACCAATTTCTAGTTTTAGTAATTTTGGGTTGATGGACATCTATTGCTCTATAGACTTAAATTAGTCGTCCAAGATTAAGCGAATTATAATTGTAAGCAATAATACACTTATTTAAATTAATTTTTCTAATGGATTAACTTTAAAAAAAAAAAATTAAGGCCAAATTTTTAAAAAATCCATTACAAATATCATGCGGGCGACGTATACAACTTTGATATTTTAATACAGATGGTTCTTTAATTCTTCATAATACTATCGAATAAATACCCACTTTTCAGATTAATAGAAAAACAACCTATCCAATTTATTTTTCCCAATTTTTTAGCTTGCTACATTGTGTTACACAATGAGTGATTCTACTAGTGCAATTTTAAATTAATTACTTATAAGTCAACATGAATTGGAATAAATACATTGAAAATACCAAGTCTGCTACACAGAAGATAGGCTCCCATTACCCGGCTAGAAAACTACTCACAGCTGTTAGTATATCTATATAAAGCCACCATTCGTCCATGCATGCACCATGTTGCCAGATTTGTGTTGGTGCACCAGCAACTAGTTTCTCCCTATTAAACAGTGTTCCAAAACGAGTCTAATTTAATAGGTCACGCACTGTCTACCAAGCGCCATCATCTGTCTCATCGCCGCAATGTTGCATCTCTGCTTGTTTTACAAGTACTTCCACGGAATATGCCTCGATGAACTTACTGTACAATTACTTTTTTAAAGTAAATACTGCCGACCAACCCGACTAGCAGCAAAATCCCACCCCTTCACTGTAGAGATCCCTAAATGCTGGAAGACTTTCTACTTTAATAGCTTCTTTCATCGGACCGCTTGGTTTTGGAAGTCCTTTTCTGCTGCCACGATTATACCAACATGCAGACATTTACATTTAATGTTAACAAACATCATTCTACGTAGGATGCCCCCTAATCACAATAGCCTATTATGTCTCAGTGGAAATGTGTTTTCTTTTAGAGGTGAATGAAAGTCGTTTGTTTTTCATTTGTGTCAACACTCTTGAAAGCGACAAATATCGCCCAATCTTATTTTCCTTCGAAATGAATCCTTTTATTTTTAACATTTTATTTTTAAGATTTAAACGATCATTTTTTTTTTTAAATTGTAATTCGAAAGGTTATATTTCCCGACTCTCAATGACAGCTGAAGAAGAAAGAAACAAAAAATCAACTTAGCCGATTATAAGGAATCATTTTCGAGTCAACCTAATAAATAAAACTATTTAAATTGGAACTAAAGTTGTTGGCAACTTACAAAAAAAGCGTCACTGAATTGTATCTATCACACTTGATGTGAAGGCCGAAAATGTCAGAACATTCGATTACAGTCGCTTCAAGTGAAAGTTCTCAAAAGAACTGGCGCTTGAAGAGCTCGACAGTCGATCAATCTGAAAGAGACTGGTGTCAGCAAAATAACGAGAAATTGGAATACGACGGATTACGAATTCTTTCCAATTTGATTAAAACACGAAGTAAAATTCAAAGATTTAGTATCGCTAAAATTTCCTAACTCGTCTTTTTTCCAACAAGAGCTACATAACTTTTCGTTTTGTGGTTGTTAAGCACCTGTGTTCTAATAAATATTTGTTAAGTTCAGGGTGAGATTTTTTTGTTTAGCCTCTTGCGGGGTATCGACATAATGAACCACTTATTCAAATCCTATACTCTATAATTCTGCAGATCTAGACTAGGCGGTTGAAGGAGCAACCAGTATGACCCCACGGGATCCTTGGGTAACGGCATAAATGTGATGTAAAATACACCACTTGATCTCTGGTCCACTTTCACAAATGTTTTTTCGAATAGCGATTTTTAAAAATTTTTTATTTATTTATTTATTTTTTAATTGTAGGGATTTCGGAAAAGATAACATCTAGGAGGAAGGAGAAGTCTTCAACTTTGGATATAATTTTACGTTAAATTTAAATTGCAAATATAAGTTTGTTTTACTAAAAATGCAATGTGTTGAATTTTTTTTCATAATCCGATAGTGTGACTTATGATCTCGATAAACATAAGTTAGAGTAAGAAAGGAATTTCACATTTGGTGATTTAATCGATACTATTCCAAATAATTAAAACGACAACAATCGAAGTAAAGTAAGACTTACTCATACGACGTGGTTTGTTTTCGAAAATGAATTTTAATTTAATACTTATCAATGTGTAATATATATATATATATATATATATATATATATACTTTGAAAAGTCACACAATTTGAAGCGTTGGGTGGGTGGCAATAATAACGAAGATATTTTTTTTATAAAATATTTAGAAAACCTTGCACAACGCAGATTATTTGTTTTTAAAAATAAATTATTTATTCATCTTAAAAACATTTTTTTTAATGAACTAAAGTACTTTCGGTAAATCTACCATCTTCAGAAGAATATTTCTTTTTTTCTTTTTTCCTCTTGG
>OY744529.1:96929902-96954902 GCA_963556195.1 Sepiola atlantica | reverse complement strand
GCGCTTTTGAAATATCGCAAAACATTTAGCCGACATCTCCAGAAAATGTATACGCAGCTTTATTTGTACTTCGCCCGAGTTTTGGTTAAATTCAAAAGCAGACGATTAACTCATCACCCTTTACTTATGTAGTAATGCAAAAGTTAACAAAATAAATCAGTAAAAATCGTACAACCAATACAAAACAAACCGATGACAGCTTTTCGATTTGGTACTGGTACAGCTCTTGAACCAGACAAAACGGACTTTTTTCCGACGCAGAAGTACGTAAACGGCCGAAAAAGGCCGAATCAAAATTAAAACGATGGTTTTTTTTTTTGGGTTTTTTTTCAGAAAAAGAAAATTCACCGTATTTTTATTTCGGTACTGATATCGATCCCGAACCAGCATTCGTGACGTTCGACTCGGAATCGTTCGGCTGTCCTACGCAAACGAGTGTTGACGAGCCGAAACAGCGAGCAGCCGATAACTTTGTTACAAAGTGAAAATAAGTGCTTTCGAAGACGGATTTGTTAGGAAGTTTTTTTGAAGAAAATAAACCCAAAATGAATTACGAACAGCTTTGCACTGCAGTATCATCGCGAGCAAGTAAAAATAAATAAAATTAAAAAAATATGTCGTAATAAAAGTAATCTTAGCACGTTTTTTTTTTTTTTTCTTCAAAAAAATTCCTTGTAAATAAAAATACAGTATTCATTTTATAACAGTAACCTCGCTATGTTTTTTTTCCTGTTGTTTCTTTCAAAACATTCATGTAAATGTTAAATTTTCTTTGTTTCTTTAAAAAATTCCTAACCCATAACCGTAACCCTAACAAAACAAAAAAAAAAGCAAAACATTATGATCATAGGACGCAGCACCGTATCAAAAATATCGTCTGGTACAAATCGGCTCGTCAACTCTCGGGCGTTTGCGTAGAACAGCCAAACGCTTCCGAGTCGAACGTCACGAAAACTGGTTCAGGATCGATAAGAGCACCTTTATTTCTATTACAATTTTTTTTTTTTGACAAAGAAAATACAAAAAATAAATCACATAAAGTTATTTTTTTCCATAAATCTTTTTTTTTATGAATAAACCAAAGATTGTAAAAATATGATCATTGAAACGAGGATTTTTACAGATTTTTTATCATGTTTTGGAATTTTTTTTAGATAAGGGTTGATAATTTGTAGAATTTGGTATATTCGGACTACTGTTCTCATCTTGTAGGTTTTTATTGTAACGTTTCGGCCGATGTAACGTCCGACCTTCTTCAGGTGTACCTTGTCGAACTCGGGAATCATGACAGAATTTCGAAGGGAACCCTTTATTTATTGCACAGGTGAATAAAGAGTTCCGTACGAAATTCCGTCCAGATTCCCGAGTTCGACAGAAAGATTCCCCAGAGTTCGACAGAAAGATTCCCAGAGTTCGACAGAAAGATTCCCAGAGTTCGACAGAAAGATTCCCAGAGTTCGACAGAAAGATTCCCAAAGTTCGACAGAAAGATTCCCAAAGTTCGACAAAGTTCGACAAGGTACACCTGAAGAAGGTCGGAGGTTACATCGGCCGAAACGTTGCAATAAAAAAACATACAAGATGAGAACAGTAGTCCGAATATACCAAATTCTACAGATTTTTATTAGTTTTTTTTTTTTTGGTACTCGAATAGCTTTGGAACCGGACAAAAACCGATTAAGTTACGGTTAGGGTAAAAAAAAAAAAAAACAAGAAAAAAAACAGTTCAGTTTTTGTCCGGATCAAAAGCTGTCCAAGTTTTTTTTTGTGCGCGAGAATTTATTTTTAGTACATGTAAAAGTTGTCTGTTTCTTGAACCTTTTGATTGGCTAAGTACTTCGGTATCTTCTGGCCGTTTACTTAAACAACCGGAAGATGCCGAACAAAAAGTCACTTTTGTTCGATTCAACATATGTATCACTACCTTCGATGCATTTTACAATTTGCCAAATTTACCTTAAATAGAAAATACAACTTAAAAAAAATTCTTTCCTTTAAGAATTTTAAACGAAATTATTAATCCATATACTATTAAAAAGTTGGTGTTTTGGAGGTTTGTTAGTACGCAAATTGAACCATTTGATTGGTTGAGAAAAAAGAATAGGCAGAGTTCACATTACTAAGACGGTAGTTTTTACGATGTCAATACCAGAGTTCAAATTGCACGTAAGGACTATTTTTAACTGGATACGCGTCTTATAAATTTAAAGAAATTGGTACTATTATAAATGGCGCACAATTTTTCCGTGACTTCGCGTCGTCAACGTTCGGGCAGGTTACGGAAGCGCCCGAGAGTTGGCGCGGCGAAAACTGCCAAACAATAAATTGAAGACTGGCAGCCGATATATTACAACGAAGAAAATCAAACTAAAATACATATATAAAAATAAAGAACGAACAAACCATAGCTAAACAACTGTTAGTAATTAGATGTTTATTTTTGTTTGTTTGTCTAAAGGAACCATTCTTAATTAAATGTTTTTAAATAAAATCTGTTTTTGGTTTGTGCACCGGAAAGTTTCAAAAGATGATTTTGTTTGATTTTAAGAAATTTTTTTTTTTCAATTTAAAAAAAAAAAAGAAAAAGAAAAAACTCAGTCTTTCGGGAGATGTAACGTGTTGACAGATTATAGAAATTCATTTTAATTTTATTGATTACAAAAGTTATCGGCTGCTTGGTTAATAGTTTCGTCGACTCTCAGGCGAGTACGAGCCCTGCCCGAACGTTGACAACGCGAAGTCACGGAAACATGGTGAGTACCAAGAAATTAATGACAATTTCATGAAAAAAAAAAAAAAAAAAAAAAAAAAGAAAGAAAAAAAAGACATTCATCGTAGTACTTACGCTCATGCAAATACTAAGCGTATTTTTTTCACAAGGTTAAGGTGGGAATTCCCATTCCCATGTATGGTACCAACACCGCTCAAGGAGTGGTTACAAGCTAGTACGTCTTCAAATAAAAACAATTAGCAATTCTTAATTTTCATATGTTATTAAAATAAATTAAAATAATATTAATCAGCCGTACAACTCTGAATTATGATTTTGTTGTATATATAAATGTAATTGCGTATTAAAATATCGTAATCAGATTAGATTAACCAATGCTAATACGCGGTATTATGAAAATGTAACTACTTTTTTAATTTAAAAAAATTTTTTTAACGTAGTTCACCCCAAACAAAGCAGGCCGCCACTATAGACGTAAGGGGCTACTGAGAAATAAGAAAAGGGGAGAAAGTTGTGGGAGGGGGTCAACCTAAACTGGGATCTATAAAGACCCTGAAATTGCAACTGCATCAAACATGTCAAAAAAAGGATCGCATAAATAGGGACAAACACACAGTGAATATAGAGTGAAATTTACTAATTTATAATACAACTCTGAGACAATTTCATGTCCGTACGTACGTTATCACCCTCCACTCATTTTTAAAGACGGGATCGCCTGATCGAAGATGCAATGCAAAAAATGCTTTTTTTTTTTAAAATTTTTTAAAAAAATATTTCATCTGGTGACGCTATTGTGTCGAACGTGAGATTAACACCAGAAGAAACTTTCTTGGCATTCCTTTACGAATAAGATCAAAGTGTAATATCTGTTCTGTCCAAATATAGTACAATAATATCGCGAGGTCTGTGTTCACGCCCGACATCCGTAGGATGGTAATATGTCACAACCTCTTATAAGTGTTTCAGAGATAAACCCCCATAACCAGATATATTTTAAAATAACATTAACCAGAACACTTTGATGAGTATATTTCAGTTTGAACAAAAGTGGTACAATAATATCGTAAGGTCTGCGTTCGCGCCAGACATCTATAAAATCGAAATATTTTAAAGCACGACAGCAATATACAACAACTGAAAAGTACAAATTAGGAATTTTCACGGGTACCGCTACTAAACGAATAATTCCACTCGGTAAACTTCTTTTAGTGAATAGTGGTGAGACACAAACATGCAATGAATAAGAATTCTATGGAGATCAACAATAGACAATGATTTAAGTTTTTAAGTAAAAAAATTACAATGATTGTCTGTAGCCAAGATTTGCTCGGTAGCATCCTCCATTTTGATTTTTCGTCTGTGAGGTCATATGATCTCATTAATCCTGCTTCGAAATATCCTTCAAATGTCTCTTGGCAAAGGGATATAAGTTGGTGCTTACGTATTAAGCCAACAAAATGGCGACTAGCAAAAAAAAAAAAAAAAATTAAATGTCTTAATTCGTTTATTAATTTTCCGTAAATTGACGTCAATGCGTTATATCTTGAAGACATTTTATATTTAACTAGAAACAAGGCGAAGTTAGTCGATTTTTAGCAAGCGTACATACTAATTTCTGGTGCGGAGATATGCGCTCGTGGAGGTGATATGCGACTTATACCATACCCATTAAAAACTGTACTTTATATATTTTATATGATGGAAAAGTTACTCAAATAAATCTATTTTATTTCCTTGTTAATACCGTTTCTTAATGTATTTTATTACAAAAATACTGTTTTTAAATGTTTATTCTGACAAATTTTTCTGCTTTTATATCTTCGCTATGATTTCCCGTGACAAAAAAAAAATCGAATATGATCGTTTTGATATGAGTCCCCCTAAATAAATTATCTCACCTTTCGATTCACCTATGTAAAAATAAGGAAGGGAATTTTATTCGTCGCCATTTTTTTCCCATAATGCATAAGTACCGATAAGGTACAAAAAGTTATCTCCCTTTAAACACACAAATACTATAAATAGCTTATTTATCCATCTAACACTTATTATTCAAGAAGACTCGTGGTTAAAATGAATGTGAAAGGCTGACATCTATTTTAGTCAAAAAAATTTCATGCAATCCACAGGTGGTTAAATCGTTTGAAAGAATATTGCCAGAATTGTAATCGTACGTGAAACAATATCAACATGAATCAAAAATAAGTTTAAAGATAGCAATTAGTCATTAATGTGAATCCAACAGGATTATTCGGACTACTATTCTCATCTTGGTTCTTTGATTCACGTTTCGGCCGATGAAACTTTCGACAGGTGCATCTTATCGAACTAATGAACCTTCGACATAAACATACCAAAGTTCGACTGTTAGGTTCCAACCTTGGGAAGCTAGCAAATGCACTTGAAGACGGTCGGAGGTTACATCGGCCGAAACGTTCTGAATATAGCAAAAAAGATGGGAACAGTATTCGGAGTAATTAAAAAATACAAATAAACATTTAGCTGGAAAAAAAACTCACAATCTATGTATAAGGTTTCAAAGATATATGCTGTCTCTTATTCTGTGGCATTGGTCGAAAAATATTTAACATTTTAGCGATCAAATCAAAAATGGCGTAAGTTACAAGAGATTTATTTGCAGATTGCTAACAAATGAGTTTTGCATGACAAAAAAAAAATTAAAGGGGATATCGAGTTTCAATAGCTATTGTTACTAATTAACTCCAGGTCATCTGCTTACATTTTGTGATTTAAATCAAAGTTAAAATACAATCCGTGGCGCAGTGGATATAGTACTAAGTAAAATTTAGTTATAAGTGACAGTCATCTGAAGGTTCAATCCTCAGTGTGGGCGATACGAAGAATTGCGAATTACTGAAGACTTCTTCCCAGTCATGTAAGATGAAACGAGAGCATGCTACCCCCGTGGATTTAATAAAGGATTCCGTTCGAAATTCTGTCCAGATTCCTGAGTTCTGAAGAAGGTCGGAGGTTACATCGGCTGACACGTGATAAAAACACCCAAAATGAGAACACTTGTCTGAATATACCAAATTCTAGAATTTTAACGCCGAACAACTTCGTTATTATAGTTCGTAGACAAACATTAAACGTTAATTATCTAGGAGAAACTTTGAGCTCCGATCAAAGTTAAGACAGATTTAAATTTTAAAAATAAAGTCGAAAACTACACAAGGAATAATTTCTGCTAACGATAAGTTTGAAGATGTATGGATGTTCAGAACTGAAATAAGCAGACGGGAATTGCACAGACAACCCGCCGTCATTGAAAAAAAAAAGAAAAGAAAAAAAGTGTTTAGATGTCAAAGGAATGTAAGCAACTTCGTTTTCATTTCGTCTATTTTGCTCAAATTTTGGATAAAATTGATTGTTGGTTATAATTGAAAAAGTTGTCCTGAAATAAACTTCTAATTAACTTTTTAAAGTTTTGAGAAGCGAGTTTAATTCTATGTTTTAATCACTGGCGAACATATCGTTTTTCGATGGAGAAAAATATTTTTACGACGTAAAAAGTTTTATTACATACAACAAAAGGAACCAAAGTTTTTTTTAATGCAAAATAAACTTTGAACATATTTTATATAAAACAAATTGCTTAAAACTAAAATATATTAGTCGATATTTAAATAATTTGGATATCACTTTAAGCTCAATGAGATTTTATTTCCCAATAAAATATTGAATGGCATTAATAAGTAAAAAAAATAATGAAAATATGGTACAATAATTATACAATTTCTATAAACTACTACAAAACCATATATTTCTGATAAAAGTAAAAATAATGCCACAAAATATTATTGCGATCATGATCTCCCATATATGTTGTTAACAATCCTGTTTACATTTCATCGCTTTCACATATTATAATTACTAACAGTTTTTTGATAATTATGAAACTTTTAGTAAAAAAGTAGGTACATTTTTTTTTAATTCAGTGTCTAAAGACTAATTGACAAATTATCTTTTAAATATTTCCAGAAAATTGATATTTATCTTTTAAGAGATTTCGTAATGAATTTCTTAAAATTTCAATTTTACTGAATTTTTGTATTTTTTCGCCGATGTTAGAAGCTTTCTATTTTTAAATTTATTTTTATGCGTAAAATTACCTTTTCTTCGGAGATTTTAACTTTATACTTTTCTTTCAAAATCGTTTGCATTTAAATTGTGACTAACTAAAAAAAAACTATAATAATCCCGTTTTAATAACCAAAGTGCGTATGAACCACGGTTATTCAACGTAGCTAATTTAAACAGACAATTATAATTTGCGTGAATACGAGGACGCGTGTTCTGGTGAACTCTATGACGAGACCCTCTGAGAAATATATCAGCAAAGATATAGTTTAGAAAAGTATATAGCAACTGACGTTTCATTGACAGTTCGAGAATTGAACATTGCCGACGTAGAATTCTCACTTGAAGATTCTTAGGAATAGATACCGAAATGTCTGTAAGTTCTATGCAAGTACGCGCATTTCAAATAAGCTATTCGATGCTTCAGAGAAATCAGTATGAACTCCTTTGGCTTCGACAATGAAAACATGTTAAATAGTTTCAATATCGCCGTTAATGCTATTATAAAAAACACATTTTATTTCTTTTGAATAAATATTCAATCTAGACGAATTACTGTTAATTTATATAATATAACAAGAATACCCGTCCCAGGAAGGGTAAAATTAATTCTCCGAACAAGACCGTGTTGCATCAGTTCCATGTCCCACGACGAAGATTAAAATAAACGTATAATACTAAAGCTTATGTCTAGAATCCTTATTCCAATGTTGATAAAATACATTATGTATGATTTTGATTATCGAAAATATGTAGAATATTATCTTGCCAAGAGACATTTGGAATGAATAAATAAATCGAGTGAATTCTGCTTCTTTGATGTCTAAGATCTATGGATAAAGTTTAAAGGCAAATCGAAAATATTTGAATTCTCAAATTGAAAGTTGTGCCAATATTATGCTCCCTAACAATGTTTTAAAAATAATCATAAAAAAACGAAACTTTGGGGAAATATTTAATTGATGGGCGAATGTGTAGTTTGACAGACAAAATGGCGGACAACTGACGTGAAGCTAGCGTCTGCTCTATTCAACCGGTGCCTCGAAAAAGTGGTCCATCGTTTACATGAAACAACGTACAATAAGAACATATTTCCTTTTTACAAATTTATTGTGAAAATAAAAACAAAACTTTTAACCAACATTTTTCTTGAAGATAACCAAACTACACATTCGCCAAAGACATTGCACATTTTTTTTTAAATTGTACATTAATGTTGGTTATCTTCTGGATAAAAAATATTGGTTAAAAGTTGTTGTTTTTTAAAGAATGGTCTGTAGTGAGCTTTCTTCGACATGGCCTCAGTTCGGGATTTTGATCGAAATGCACATATGGGTTGAAAGGTCGTTAAAACCCAACAAACAAATAAACATTAAACACGGGTCCATAATTCAGTTTTTAAAAATTCTAGGGTGCAAAACGCCTTTTCTTGTTGAGTTAACACCATTACTGGCCCTGAAATAGTTATGAATATATTATTAGAATTACAAAAAACTGATTAATTTATCGTTAAAATGGTACCAGTGTTATCTTACTACCATTCATGGTCAAGCAGATATGAGGACTTGAAATGTGCCCAAAACTTTTGGAACTCCCTGTAAAAAAAAAAAAGTTACATTTGTCATTACTGCATAACCCGATTTGTCATACGTTATTTAACAATTGCTAACGTATTTTATTAAATTGATTTTATCTCTTGTATGATTTGGATCATTTAGACTACTCTTCTCATCCTGAACATTATTTTCATGTTTCCGCAAGGACCGGTGGCGTAACGAAAAAAGTACTAGTTAAAATTCGGCTAGTCATCTCTCGGGCGTTTGTGTAGGATAGCCAAACGCTGCCGACAAGAAACTCACGGAAACTGGGTCAAGATCGATATAAGTACCTTTTTAAAAATATTAGTCTAGGTATTTCCTTCACTGATTGACGATGGAACAGTTGAAGTGTAGTATCAAAAAAGATGCTACACTTAGCTCATAAGCAAAGGGCCAAAGAAATTTCAGATCACAAAGTGAATGGCTTCTTAAATTTTAGATTATGCATATCTTTGAAACAAAAACGTGGATGTTATTGTTATTTTAAACTTAAGTAAACACCTACACACATTGTTATTGACGACATGGTTTTACTAATATACTAAGATATTAAAATAGCATATCACTCAATAAGTCCCAGACCTAGATTTAAAAAAATCAAGCAAAATTTGACTTTAGTCATCAACAGTTCCTTTTAGACTGATTATTACATTTCGATGCCATTTGTGTAGAATTTGTCTTTGGTCTCAAACTACGCTGCAGTTTCTGATAAAACTTCTTTTTTGAAGCCAAATCGCCTTAGCTAGAGCATTCTTTCGAAGTCTGCAAACAGTCAGTAGTCGCTGGGGGTCAGATTTGAAGAATAGGGTTTGTGCAGAACCAGTTAGACTTGCAATACATGTAGTGTTGCCAGCGTTGCGACGACCTTTGACACTGTGCATTGTCTAGGTAGAAGCCTATTAGCGATTTAATTCTCAAACGCACACGCAACTTGCTATATAATATTCGCTATTGAGGGTTCTTCCCTTCAAGGTAATCGATGAATAACGTAGCTTTTTACATTAGTGGCGCCATCTATATGTCAGTTCTGGGACTTATTGAGTTATGTGATCTTTTCATCAATTTCGTTTCCCTTAACGTAATATCAACCGTTTTTCTGTCATTTCATGCCGTCAAATAGTTTATTTTGTTGCATATAAAGCATTTAAAAGTTACTTGATGCAGAATCAACTCATTTTAAAGAATAAAAGTTTGCTTTATTTTTGTCATATTTTTAAAAAATACTTATTCCTGATGTGTCTTATAGCAGGTTATACTTAATCCAAGTATATTTACAGCCCGCCGCATCCAGTTTTATACTATTTCCAAGACATACTTAACCCGTAAATGGAGGCCTGTTAGGTTTAAGGTTAGAATTATACTGAAAGAAATAACTAAGATATGCCTCCACACCTCAAAATATTTGAATTTGAGCCTCCTCACAATATTTAGTTAAAGGTCGTATCCACCACCTAACTAAGGCAAGAGACTTTTTCAATAGTTAATAGATTGGCAAGTCAGAAGAAAACTAATTTTAAAAAATAGTAGATACAGATGCAAATATTCTGGGTGATGGGAGAAACAGCTTGCCCATTGTGTCAGATACAGTTTAGGTTTTTACTTAACATAATATGCTTTATTTTTGTCAACGATTTGTAGTATTGGATTACTTGAACTAACTATGCTATTCTCAGCTGAGGTGGTTCATTATTTAACCAACAGTGTTAATACGTAATTAAATACAATTAAAACCGATAGTATTCGAACTCAGCATTTCAGAGTCAGCAACCGTATCCATTCGGCTAATCCAGCATTCCTACATTCATCATCCTTTAAGTTTAACATCTCACCGACATTAACAAACTATGTGTCCCAATCCATAGTGCCCCCTTTTGAGAGATTGCTTTTCCCCACATTATAAACCGACTTTGTGTCTAACTTCCCCCCCCCCCTCATGGGGAGGCAGGTGAATAGGCACTATCGTCATAAAACTATGAGATTTGCTACAATGTCAGAATCAATCGACGCAATTATACCGAAGGACTTTTTAAGACATATGTAAGGTTTTTGTAGGAGTCTTCATGTGGGGAGTTTCAGGGCCACAGTCTGATGAACCCCTATGTTTCAAGAAGATAAAATGATGAAAAACAGATTTCTTTTTTCCTTGTCCAGATCCCTCGACTGTCCGACTTTTATTTACGAAGTCGTTTGTTATTACAAGAAAAACAACCCCGAACATCTGTACAACGGCGTATATGAAACATGGCTTTTTAAGGTCCGAGTTATTTTTTCGGAATTAAGACATTTTTTTAATCGTCTGCCACCCAGAATACGAAACAGGGTGCCGGTGAACAAACTGGCGGCCATGTTGGGCCTGACATTGAACATGTCTATAGGCGTTGTTACATCAAAAACCCGCAACCTTGTTTATGCGTTTGTCGACAGGTCTCTTTGTAGCACGGAATAAAAGTTCTTGAAACCTAATAATATATAAAAAAAATACTTTGACCCCCTAACCCCCCCAAACATGGCTAACACTACGATTAAACACCACCTTCGCCCCCATACATTTTTCAGAGTAAAAATTTAAACAGCCATCGCTTAAAGTATTGCTTCAAGAGTCTTTGTTATATTACAACTGACACAAGTCTGAGAGCTGCTTAGATATATTATGCAAAAAGTTCGAAATATTTTATTTTATTACGGGTCATTTCATTGTAAACGATTTATTATCACATTTCTATTTTACCCAAACATGCATAGACACTTTGAGAGTTTAAACTTATCCCAGAGTATATATAATTGAACGCACTATATCTAATAAAGTTTTAAACTATTTATAGCAAGTTGGATAGCCTAATCAGAACTGCCAATAATCAAGGATTGTCTACTTATTTTAAAAGGAGTTTTCTTTCTCTATTTTAGTGATTAGACATCTATATTATGAGACGTTTTGGATTGGTTTCCGCATTTTAGTTGCCTCTTGGCACAGACATCTGATGGTTTTGACTACCGATCTTTATTAGGTGGCCTGTGTCGAACTCTAGGGCCTACTTGGAATGTTACAAGACCGGAAGACTGGAAGTCGCACAATGTATCCCCATGATTCTGGTAAAGGTTTAGGAGTTCAACGCTACCACTTGAAGATCGAACAAAATATCCCAAGCGTTGTGGTAATAGCAATAAAGACGAGAGCGATGAAAGTAGTCCGAAAATTGCAAATTGAATGTTAATTGTATATGTGTATTTATGTTTATACGTCCATTCATTTATTTAATTTTAATTTTCTTCACCCAAACGAGGCATATAGGTCCCCCGATTTATAAAACTTATGTTTTGAGGCATGTTCGTCCGTCCGGATTTTTCTCCGCAACCATCCATTCAATTTCTATTAAATTTTGCATCAAGTTGTAACTTTGGTCAGGTTAGAAAGTGACATTCTCCGATTTTTGTAAAAAAATCTGGTTATCCCCCCAGGGGGTCGAAAGTCCCCGAAATGGCAAAAAAAATGACCCTTTTCTCCCATAACGTTTGATCCATCCATTCAATTTTTCTGAAACTTGGCCAAAATATAGAGGAAATTGTACTAGATATAAAATGAGCATCCTTGACCTCAGAAAAATTCTGGTTCGCGCCCCCAGGGGATGTCAAAAATGCCCCAAATTGCCCAAATTTATTGTATTTACACTCGCCACATCGAGTCACATACAAAGGGGGGCCACGCACGCGCGGCTTGTTGTCACTGAAATGTAAGACGTTACTGTGATAGGTTCCCCTATAAATCTGACCCCTAACAAGGGAATTGGGTAGCAAGTAGTTTGTTCACATTGCATTTAATTTATGCATGTGTGTACAGTCGGGGAAACGGAGCATGACGAGAATTCTAAAAACGAGCGGTCGTGCGAAAACCATGAAGGACTGTCTACTGTAAAGGATAGCTTCTTTCCTCAGCAAAAAAAACTATTAGAATATGAAATATACTGCTATCTAAGGACCTCTACAGTGAAGGAGGTAGAATTTTGCTGTCGTGGGGGGGGGGGGTAATCACGTTGAGGGGAGGGCAAGTGCAGTAAGTTCATCGTAGCAGATCTCGTGGAAGTACTTGAAAAACATAGGGAGACAACACTGCAGAGATATGACTTTGGCTGATACAATGTCGACCAAACGAGTACAGAAGTTGTTTACAGTAACTTAAAAACAAATATTAGACTTTTCAATCATAACTCAGTGAGCTCATAAAAATGGTCAAAATTACGAGTTCCGGTTAACTACACACCTCAGCGAAGTATCAAATTTGGCAGGCCATCTAGCAGATCTGAATGTAGAGTTAGCGTTTAATTGGTGGCTTGATTTGGTTGTTATGTTTTACAGTATATCAACCCTTTCCAGGTTATTTAATTCCGAATCCGGCAATTTTGGTAAAAGTTTATTCTTCAAGTTCTTTATATGTTCAAGTATTTATTCATGGTGTTTGGTTGAGTGTAAGGGGGGGGGGGGAGGCAAAAAATTGTGAAAGGGGGAGACGAGGGAAGGTAATTGTTTTGTTTGTTTTCGATTTTGTAGAAAATGATTAGTCAAACTACCAACTATATCAGTTATGAGAAGGCATTGTATTGAGGCATAGCCTTTACAAAAGTAGTGACATTCCATGAAAAATGCCAGTATACTGAAATCATATCCCTTTAATAGGGTTAAGATGAACATTCATATACACTAAATGTACAAAAGCAAGGAAATTTCTAAATTTTTACACTTTTATCATCATTAAGGGTATGCGAGCACAACAGGGCTATGTATTTTACTGGTAGGCATTTTTCTTCAGCGCACCTCACACTTCATCCACTCATGCATAGAGATTTATACTGTAGCGATGTAATAATTAAATGGCTTGGTTGATATGTAGTCATACCCTTAATGACAAATATGTAAAAATTTGGGAATTTCCTTGCTTTTGTACATTTAGTGTATATGAATTTTCATCTTAACCCTATTAAGGGCATATGATTTCACTATACTGACATTTTTCATGGAATAGAATATAGAAATGGTTGGGAAAGGCGGATTCTCCTACGGTGGAGAGAACACCTTGATGATCGATGTCTAACGCAGTTTACTGAATACTGGACTATATTTAAATGTTATTCAATCGTTGGCGAAACGTAACATGGTAATGTCAACATAATCTGTAACATGGTAATGTCAACATAATCTGTAACATGGTAATGTCAGCACAATCTGTATCCAACCTGTTTTATACCGCTCCTATCATTAGTTACGAAATCGGTAAGAAATTTTGCTAATGTCGAATATTATGCTTTTTGTATATGAAACAAAGTGACAGTTTCAATGTTACATAGACTATGATTCCACAAATCATGCAACTTGATAGACGCCACACAACAAATGCTCCGAATGTGGTCCTTTTCCAAATAAGTATAATCAACTAGCGAAAAAGTTTACTTGAAGAGTAGAATTTTACAACGTAATCACAGCTAACTTTTAAATTAAAATTACATCTTGTTGATCAAGTTCTGTTAAAAAATGTGTAAATTCCCCACATCCATATGTCTACGCATCTCTACTTAAGGAAGGGTTGGCCATCTTTATTTTATTTTCCCAGGAAGAGGTTGGGGGTTGAGTTGTAAAACCATAAAAGCAAAGTCTGTAGTTCGATCTATTTTACTTTTTTCCGGATTCAGATAAAACACGGCATGCACCGTGTTATTATTTGCCCATGATTTTGATGGATCTAAACTGGGTGAACGTCAGCAGCTACTTAGCACGTCTGGTCAGACTGAAATAAAAAGCAGGAGGAGAGGAGCATGAGAGTTAGTGTCACTTCTCGCACGTGACGTCACAATCACGCGAGATCGCCTTTATTGCACTCCTATCCTTTCTCAATTAATCCTTAGTAATTCTCGTTTCTATATGAAGAATTCAGAAATAAAACGTAAAAAAAGAAATGACTGAGGAAAATGCAAGGCATTTATTTATTTATTTTTTTGTCAGTTCCTATTGATTCCCTGCGAGGACAGAGTTAGAAAATCGAACTTCCAAAAAATAAGAAAAGGAAGGAGGCATTCTAGATTGGGGAAAAATAATGCCTCAGTCTAGAAAGAGTTCTCCTTCACCTACTTAGGAAAGAAGAGATTAAATGTGGTATAAGAACGAATACTACAATTTGCTCCTAGCCTGAAAGCGAAGGGGTCAGTTTATTACAACGTAATTAGTAATATATATTACGAATATCAAGCGGATTTTTGTTCATGAACGCAAACGTTAGAAACAAGTCATTTTTGTCAGTCCGATACGTTTCAGAATTGCACCAAATTTAATAATGAAGAGTCCCTGGGATGTCGGCAATATCGGTGATTTGTTGTAATCAAAATACAAACATTTATAAGCTAAACAACTATTGTTTCGAAAATTTGGAATACGTAGACGTATGTCGTATGTAATAAAGCAATACTTTTAAAGATTAGTATGGAAACCGCTGAAAAGCATTTTATGAGCAATCACGCAGTATATTTAACAGCCGATAAATAATTAAAAAATAAAAAAAGTTTTACCAAATTCAAGAAAATTACATTTTTTACAGACTTGCATAATTTTCCAGTTCAGAAAAAAAAATTAAGGTTTTTCTTTTTCTTTCGAGCGTCCGAGGCTTTAGAAAAATGGCCGAACACATGCTACCAAAAGATTCAGGATACATCTTATTTTGAAATAAAGTAACTTTAAACCAGTTGCAGTCAGATAAAATATACAGATCGGTCGAAAATTAAATTTTAATGTGTTTGGTGACACTTCTATTTTTTCAATTTTCGATTTCTCGGTTGTTAATTATAAGACATAAATTTAATTGTAACTGACAGCAGCCAAGTTTCATTATAACTGGATAAACAGACATATCGATGAAACCTTATATTGAAATTACACTTTCAAACAGTTTCAGAAAGTTAAACTCAAGGACGGTAAAAATAAGTTTTGTGATTGGTAAAAGGTATTAGCTGTATACTGTTTTTTTTGTTGTTGTTTTTTCTCGACTGTTAACTATGCTACATCAATGCCATTTTATGAATTGTGCTTACATAAAGCCAAGGCGAAAACGCTACTATATTTCAATGCTGAATTAAGGGGGTGGATAGTGTAGTATCTGTTCTATTGTCACGATACCATTCTTTAAGCCATTACCTCTTATTTGGAGCGTGTATTATCGAATCTATGGCGGTAGTGTCGAATTTTTAGTGGATGGGTTGTAGTGTAGTATCTGTTCTGTTGTCATGATATCATCCCATAGATACCTCCACTTTTATGGGTGGGTGGGAGTTGTCTATTATGTCTTCTGATAATA
The DNA here is from genome assembly GCA_963556195.1 of Sepiola atlantica. Taxonomy (NCBI): domain Eukaryota; kingdom Metazoa; phylum Mollusca; class Cephalopoda; order Sepiida; family Sepiolidae; genus Sepiola; species Sepiola atlantica. Next base: position 96,939,139 of record OY744529.1, on the reverse strand, counting down.
TCCTCCGAGGCATTACCTGCTCCTTTGGAGATGGTAGAGTAGTGTTAGTTTGGCATATATACTATGAATATTATGCGAATAAAGGGAGCCTATTTTTGCTAGCATATGTGTGCTTATACAGGGGGTTGGCAAACGAGCAGAAATCACCCTATCATTGGAAAAAATATTCTTTGATGTCAATACGACTCAAAGCTGTACATCACACAAGGTCATGCAATAACTCAAAATACGCGAACGGTTTGACCATTCAAGAATCAGAAAGTAAAGAACACAAGAAGGGGCTATACGTGCTCAGATGAGGGTGCAGCGAGCCAGAAACAATGTAATTATCAATAAGAATTGCATAAACTCAAGGGGGGGGGTAACTAACTGAAAAAAAAACAACTTTGCAGTTGGTTGACTGCCTGTTTGCTAGGTCAAAATTGTTTAAAATCAATTTCAATATTGATAAAGAAAATGTATGAGAGGAGAGAGACAAATTTGAGAAACTTTACAATTGGATGAAGATACGAACGGGACCCGTGGCCATTTGGTTGTAGTATCTTTCATCTCCTGCATTCTATGGACGTCCGGTGCCAAGGTAACACCCCTCCCCCCACAATATTATTGTACCACATTCGTTCAACCAGTAAACACTTATGTAAGTGGTCTAGTTCATGTAGTTTCAGAAGATATCTGGTAATGGGGTCTATCTTCAAAACAATTGTTTGTAGGTGTCCGAAACATATTTCAATTCTATGAGCATCCGGTGCAAAAGCAGGCCCCACGATATTATTTTATGCAATCCGACGATCCTATTTATGAATTGGCTCAGTATTATTATTATATAAATGAGTTTCGAAAGTCTCAATTAGGTTACAGAAAGAGTTTCCAACAGCTTATTTAAAAGTCCTGTGCCAATGAGTGAATACATCTACTAAATTTAAAATTGTCAATACGCATAACTTTAGCCAGAGAAATTATTTCAAGTTCACCATAGCATCATGTTTGTTTTTTAGTGTTGTTTTTTTTTCAGCATTTACGATTCTACTTGCAACATAACGAACACTTTCTGTCATCTGTCAGCGAAAATATTTCTAAACGTAAGAAACTTTTCCTCTCACAACGGCTGGGACTCCGTTTGTGCCACCCACACCGGTGTCGCTGTGGTCAGGTCGTTGAAGAGTTTGCCCTGCATCCTCTCTTGTCGATTTAGTGCCGGCCGCCTGCCTCGCCACTCTGCCCTTAACGACGTAGTCAGGCGAGGTCTCGACTCGGCAGGTTTTTCATCAGTCCTTGAACCAGACGGCCTGAACAGGGGCGACGGTCGCAGGCCTGACGGGATGACCGTTTGCTTTCCGAGCCGGAAAGTCGCTGATCTGGGATACCACTTGTTCCGACTCCTTTTCACCAGCAAGGATTGCGGAATCCGCGGTGAAGCCCGGCACGGCGGCTCTGCCCGCCGAAACAAGGAAGCGCGGAAAATACAGCTCGCTCATTGACCGTTTCGTCTTCCAACCAATTTCAGTGGAAACGTCGGGTGTGCTTGGCCCAGAGACTTAAATTTTTTTCAGGACATTGGACAGAGGATTCCAACGTCCAGGCACGAGCCCCGTAAGTCTGCCTGGTTGTTCAAACGCATCTCCCTGGCTATCGTTCGTGGCAACGCTATGTCAGTAACGGCGGCGTCACTTCCGTTCTAATCATCTGTTGACTCTTTCTTTCTCTCCCCCTCTCTATCTACCTATGTCTGTATATTTGCTTCTTTCTCCTACATTGTTTAAAAAATTTAAGTTCCATTACTTGTATAATTAAAAATAAAGAAACTTGACGCCGACACTGGGAACCGAAACCGAACCTGAGGCGTGCAGACTTAATCGTTACTGACTGAGCTTATGTAAGTCTTTCTAATTAACCCACTTAAACAATTCACTGAACCCGTTTGGTTGACTATGGAACTCTTCAGTGACAGGAGGAGGAGACGTGGCATTCAAAAATATACGACCGTAAGGAGGATATTTTGCTAGTCCACTTATAATGGGCACTTTCTGTGGTTGTCTGTATCTGAGTCAGAATTGTTTGAAACGAATATCTTAACTTCATTTAGAAATGGAAAATATTGCATTAATATTTAATAACAAATCTCAAACAAATCAATCGGATGCCATGACCGGAAATCGTAACCGAAATTTTAAGATCTTCAGTCTGACGTTTTACAAACTGGGCTATTTGCACTTTCTTACAAATAGATATTAGAACATCCTTTTGACAAAATAATTATAGCTTTGGCGTGACGTCATAAATTTATTAGTTTCATGTTTCAAAACATGAATTCAAACATAAGTGATAATACATTTTTAAAAAAAGTAAATGGGCAAATATGATGAATAGCGTTAGAAATTATTTTGGTGAATGTGTGACGTCGGCTGCAAAGCGGAGATCACGTGATATTAATCGCACCGTTTTTATGTCCCGACTAAAAAAACATACCAGGCTGTTCGTTTTCTGAAATTGAAATCGTTGAAACTATTTTTCTTTATTTGTAAAAACAAAAAAATAATATTTTTGTAAATATATTTATTCAATTTTGAAAGAAAAACAATTTAAAAAATATTTAAAAAAAAAAAAAAAAAAAAAAAAAAAAAAAAAAAAAAAATCACATTTGTTACATTTTTTTGTTTGTTTCAAAAATCTTTAATAAATTAATTGTTTTTTGACAAACGTTCGTTTGTTTGTATTTAGACGATTTCTATTTCAGAAAACTAACAGCTCCATATGTTTTTTTAGTCTGGATATAAAAGCGGTGCTACTAACATCACGTGATCTCCGCTTTGCAGCCGACGTCTTTGGGTACCATACTCGTACACAGTCATTATATTATAATTATATGATTCTAGATAAACAAATAGGAACACCCTCTCACAGATTGCGAGAGAGGGGGGGGGGTACGCGGAAACCTAGCAAAAATATGCTAGTCCTACTTAATAAAAAGCTGAAACGATATCTCAGGTGAATACATCCGCATAACACGTGATATGCTGCGAATGTAAAATGATTCTCGAAACGAAGCGTATGTACAAACCGTTGACTATATGTATGAAAATAAAACATTGAACATACAAATAGGCGCAGCTAAACTTTACGCTCTTTTAAAACACTTCCCGCAAAAATTATTTGGTCAAAACAAAAATCTGAATTATTCAAATAATATAACAGTCATATTTACTCAATATATTAATTGTATGTTGATTTTTTTTATATATTAGATTAATTTATTTACCGTATTGTAGTTATACACTAATACTAAAATCTTCAAAACGGAATTCCGTAAATGCAAGTCCCTTAATTAAGGACGGTTAAAATTCATCGAACAGTTTGGCACCGCTTTTATCCCCCCTCACGTAAATTTAAATAAAGATATACTGGAAGTATACCTTATGTCTAGAAGCCTTATTTTAATTTTGATCTAAATTCATTACATGATATTGATTCTAGAAAATGTATTAATTGTAAGACTTGAGCTTAGGTGATACTAAATTGAATTTCAGGGAATCTTAAATGTCATTCGACTATGAATCAAATTCATTGCAAATCTTAAAGATTTGCTTTTTCAGATTGGAGATTGGGCCCGTATTATGCCATCTAAAAATTTTAAAATACTCCAAATCCACTGAAACTTATGGAATGTTTATTAATTGATGTCTAATACCTAACATTTTACAAAAATCAAAGATCTGTTTAAATATGCTATTGAAGGCGCCTTCGTCATATCAAAGAACCAGTTTTGTTATTCTTCCAAAATGGTTACCCATTTAGTAATGACCGAGATATTTGTTGCTTAACTTCAATTTACAACAAAACACCTTGTCTTAACAACGTAATGAAAATAAAAAATGATAATGTGAAAAAATCCTCTCACAATGACGTCACTTCCGGAAAGACCGGAACAATTAGTCAGCAATTTATTTTTCCAAAATGGTCACCTATTTACTAATGGCTGGGATATGCCTTGTTTAACTTCAATTTACAACAAAACACCTTGTCTTAACAACGTAATGAAAATAAAGATTTTTAATGTGAAAAAAATCCTCTCAAAATGACGTCACTTCCAAAAGGACGACTTGTCAATTTTAACACGCCGGTTTCTTAATGAAATAGCTTTAATTAATTGTATGAATAATTTTTATTAATATCACCTTATCGGAAAATATTGTAAATACATATGTACATTTGATAATAGCAGTTATAAGTGTATATTTGTAAATATGAATTTAATTGAAGGTTAAAAGTAATGAATTATGTAAATTCTAAAACCCGTCTGGTGTTTGAGCGTGTTTTTGTAACAGTATATAAGAAAGTTGAAAAAAGTATTAGTTTCAGTAAGATTCTTGACACGTTTTCTGTTCGAATCGCAGTCGCGTCTTGAAATTTATCTCTACTTAATGTATGTTTACGGCGGTTATAGAACTAGTATATATAGAAGCTGGCAGACTAAGTAAATAGTAATATTACTCTGATGGAGTTTCGGCTTCAGACAGACAGACAGATACATTATCTCTATTATTAGATGTGCTTGGTAAAATCCTAAACAATTAGACTAATTATCAATAATGAAATATGTATTCTCGGCAACAGGGCATGTAACGTGGGCAATTTTTTTCACCCTGAAGAAAGAAACAGCATTAAAATTTAAAGCTAAGGCTTATACCCGCCATGGGACGGGTATTCTAGAGTATAATATATATATGTTTTGTTTATTATATATTTATGTATACGTTTCGTCCTTTATAATCGGTACTCGTCAGCATAGAGATTTGACTATTCATGCGATTCGAAACCCCGGATTCCGAGTATTTTACAACTCAAATCCAGACATCTAGAACCACTGGGCTACCGCTAAATAGCGAATAAATAGTGATAATTTTAACACTTTATCCGGTGGCTTGACCTTATAAGAGCGTTCAACTTAAAGGAACGATGCATTTATAACTAGCGACGTCATGCTGTGTTAATAGTACATTATATATATATATATACTACCTACATACCAAAGAAACAGTTTCCCCCCTTCCCTCCCAAGTCCCTCAAAATCCATGCTACACCTCACCACGACACAAACCTCAGCACCCCTCCCCCACCCTAAGACAAATTCACTAACACTCCCACCCCTCCCCTTTTTCACTCACAGCCATCCACATTGATTTCACTCTGCCACTGACTTCTCTCAGCCCGGACCTTGGTTCAGCGCTCTCAGTAACCACGGCTACTACTTTTTCTCATCAACCCATCATGTCAACCCAATATTTCGATGTACTTGCATGACATTTTTCTTAAAATTATCATCCTGAGGAAGTCATACAAATAAAGACGAAACGTTGACGAATATATATATAAAAAAAAAATTCTCTTGGTTTTTCTATTCCCATATATATATATATATATATATAAATGTGTGAAAGACTGAATTTTCTAATATATATTAAAAACATGACTCGCTTTGTCAACCACTGAGCTCGGATCAAATTGTTTTAACTAGGAAAAATGAGTTTGCAAAGCCAGTTAAAGATTTTTTTTAAAGACAAATCAAAACTTCGTCTTCCTCTTCTCTATATCTTTCTTTTCTATCTCAAGCGAGGTGATATTTCTTACTTTTTGTAATGAACTGTTCCAATTTTATAGTTAGTTGTATTAGCTTTGAAAATTGCGAGAGACTATAACATGAAAGGGGGTATCAAAAAACATGCAGTTAAAGAGTATGAGGGTAATAAAGAGAAGTTTAGAGACGAATGACTTCGTGAACATATTGCAAATTACAGCTAGGAACAAAGAAAATAGACGTTCTTTCAAACATGACTCAATCCCAAAACCTTTCTTAAGCAATTTTAGAATTTTGAACTTCAAGAAAGAGGCAAAATGTCTTTTAAAGTCATGTGTTAGATGCAGATATTTTTATTAAAATCAAAAAATCAAAAAAAAATTTTCCTTTTCATTTTGACATTTGTATCTAATATTTCGCTTGATATAACAAGCCTCGACTAAATTTATACCTACCAGCGACCATGCCCGATTTAAGTTCAATTTAAAAGAGACATTTACACCGTTAGTCCACACATCGGACGTCAGTTCTAGACCAGGAAGGATTATTACGGAAAAAAAAGAAAAAAGGTTAATACCTTTTACTTGTCTAAAGCTATGTCGAGGCTTGTTATATCAAGCGAAATATTAGATAAAACAGTCAAGATAAAAAGAAAAAAAATTTTTTTATTTTGATTTTAATAAAAATGTGTATCTAACACATGGTTCTTTGAAGGCATTTTGCCTCTCTTTAAGTTACATATATATACATACATTATATATATATATGCACATATATCCACCCAACACATGTACACACTAATAAATGCACAATCTAATACATACTCATATAAATATATCTATTATACTAAAGCTAAGTTACTTAACTTTATTACGCTAAGCTTTTATATATAAATATTTCCTCAAATGAAACAACACTTTCAAATTGAAAGACATTTCTTCAAATGGATTTACATATATGATGAGAGCGGACCACCGCTTGAAACGCGTTATATAAACTTATAAAATGATAAAATAAAAAAAAAAAATAAATGTTGAAAAAAAACAACTTTACAAATATTGGTAACCTTACTCCTGTACACACACACACACACACATATATATATATATATATATATATATATATGTGTGTGTCCGTCTGCGCATACGATGTGCGTATCTAATATATATACACTCACAATTTACCTGAAAGATTGTCCACGGAATGAAACACGTCCGTAGTATACTTGCCATAAATATATTTTAAGACAACTACTACTACTACTACTACACACGTATACACATTTATACATACATATACGTGTCAGAGTACAGGTGTATGTGTCCGACCGTATGTGTGTATTCCTGTTCGTGTATATATTGTATACGTGTGCGCAACTATATCTACCGGTTTCACTTTAAATTCAGACTCCTCCTATCCCCACCCAACTCTCGCCATCGACTCGTTCAAAGAACTATACTTTAACTGGAACATGTACAAATTCAAACATACGAAAAAACTTTAAATACTAAAATATTGTAAAAAAAACAAAACAAAAAAAACAACCTATTTTTTCACAAAGTCTTTTTTAAAGCAACCATAATATTGTTACTTTGGTTATCATGTTTCATATGCAGACAGGTTTCCTAATTTAGACGCACATTTACACGCGCCATTACCAATTGGTATATTTATTTATTTTTAAATTGGACTCAAGCAAACATGAACCATTTTGCTTTTCTCAGTTTATTTTTCAACCACACAGTCTTACATATTCAAGAAATGCACCGTTTGCGACTCCTATATAAAAGGATGGCGCTTATAGAAATTGGAATCATCTCATTCACATAAAGTTTTAATAACAATGGCTTAAATAAATAATTTCTCGGGGTTATTTAAAAACTCATCGTTTTACTTTCGTTTATTTTAATATGTTAAGAATAGGGAAGCAGTTATTGAGGATGCAGGTACATCCCTTCATTGATGCAGGCATACATCTTTATTGATTGCACGTAAATCTGACTTAATCACACAAATTATTACTACTTTGTAAGAATAAATAAAAATACTTTTTAAACTATTTCGTTTCGTTTCATTAGGATTCCAGAGGCAATTTAAAAAAAAATATATCTTTCAAAAAAGTTCGGGAGACCAAATAGACAATTCAAGGATTACTAATAGAGATAACATTTTTGCCGAGTATCAACGAACAATTACGAGTTGAGTATCACAATAATCTGATATTGAACGAGATAGTGTTGTGTATATTACACACACACATAAATATATATTTATATCTCTATACACGCTGATATTTTGTTATTTTTACTGGCGATAGTCGACCGGTGTTTACCGGTGCGTTTTTCTTATTTGTCGCTACCCTGAGCGGTTTATTTTTAAGAATATGCTGAGGACTTCATTTTAATTCGCCCTTCATAGGACGCGTTATCAATTTTTGAATATATAATTTATAAATTAATGTTTGTATATATAGATTTCTAATTAATTTAGAAATTAATTAATGCCTCTTGTGCACTCTAAAATGTATGAATTTCTTTTTAAATCTCTAATATATATATATATATATATATATATATTAGGCAGCATATTTTCTTCTAGACTTCTGTAACCATCATTAGGTGGTTACGCCTCGAGTAAACATACGCGCTTAAATTTTCTTAGTGGTGGTTTTGGCGGGAACCGTTAAAATTAATTCTAGTTTTAATAGAATATTAGCATTAAAGATATTTTAGGACGTTTTCACTGTTATTGAATTTAATTTTATTAATTGATGTTTTTTTTTAATATATCCAGTCATAGTTTTTTTAAAATTTACATACTTTAATACGAGTGGGAGCAGAAATGTTTAGTTTTAGATGCACCCGTGTCAGATAGATTGTTCTAGCATTAACCGAAAGTACTAGCGTAACCAACCAGCACGGCAAGTTTATCAGCCAGTTTCAGCCTCGAAAACTCATCAGGTGATTCGAAAGAATCAAAAAGATAATAAGCAGACATAAGTCGTCTGTATTAGACGAATATTTCTCCCGTTTGGGTCGCAACTACGATTTTAATTTTATAATTCATAAACTGTGACACCTGTCAAGATATTCTTGCATAACTAAAGTCTGGTGCTTCTTTAGAAACGTGGCCGTGACAAGAAAAGGGGCAAATAATTCAAACCACGAAATATGAAAGGGGGCAGATAATTCAAACCACGAAATATGAAAGGGGCAGATAATTCAAACCACGAAATATGAAAGGGGGCAGAATATTCAAACCACGAAATATGAAAGGGGGCAGATAATTCAAACCACGAAATATGAAAGGGCGCAGATAATTCAAACCACGAAATATGAAAGGGGGCAGAATATTCAAACCACGAAATATGAAAGGGGGCAGATAATTCAAACCACGAAATATGAAAGGGCGCAGATAATTCAAACCACGAAATATGAAAGGGCGCAGATAATTCAAACCACGAAATATGAAAGGGCGCAGATAATTCAAACCACGAAATATGAAAGGGGGCAGATAATTCAAACCACGAAATATGAAAGGGGCAGATAATTCAAACCACTAAATATGAAAGGGGCAGATAATTCAAACCACGAAATATGAAAGGGGCAGATAATTCAAACCACGAAATATGAAAGGGGCAGATAATTCAAACCACGAAATAT
>OY744529.1:96907402-96922402 GCA_963556195.1 Sepiola atlantica | reverse complement strand
TCATTTCCTTAGGTGTGTATGACTTCAGGGGTCTCCACACGAAAGAACAAGCCGCGCGTGCGTGGTCCCACTCTGTATGTGACTCGATGTGGTGAGTGTAAAATGCAATAAATTTAGGCAATTTGGGGCATTTTTGACCCCACTTTGACCCCCTGAGAGCGCGAAGCAGAAATTTTCTGAGGTCATGGATGCTCATTTTATATCCAGAACAATTGTCTTTACATTTTGGCCAAGTTTCAGAAAAATTGAATGGATGGATCAAACGTTATGAGAGAAAAGGGTCATATCTGTCCATTTTTGGGGCTTCAAACACGCTAATTCAAGGAAATCGTTAGGTATGTCTAGGAGGATTAACACTATGAAGTTACAAAAATTACATGTAAAACCAAAAAAAAAACTAATATGGTGTTAGCAGTGGGGTGGGGGGGGCAGGATATAAGACTTATTTTTCAATTTCGGGAAACGCTAGGTCTTAAATGAGATGAGGCAAAACAAAAAAAAATATTCTACTTATTGAACAGAAAATAACCAGAGTTTGTCAGTGAAAAGAATATCGCGTTTATTTAAAACTAATGTGTATGGGAAGTTGAGTAAAAGGCCATTCTGATAAGTCGAAAAAAGCGGCGCTGCGCACAGGAGCAGAATATGTTTTTAATTTATTTTAATTTTATTTATTTTTTTTTTTTTTTTACACACGACTGTCTAAAATTATAAATATTACTTTTATTAAAATGAGAATTGAGAAGTTAAAAAGAGTTTCTTCCCAAACGACTAAATTTTTCCCATTTTTATTTTTCTTCAAATTTCCGACCTGAACATAGGGTGAATGTTTGGGTTAGGGAAGGCATTTTTCTTTTCTGCTAATAAAATTAATACAAAAAGGGTTAAATGCAAAACATGATGGTAGCGTTGTGCGCATGTCCCTTCGGACATGAACCCTAAATCCAGGATGATAATAGAGTTAATAAAGGCATGCGTTTTTTTTTTAATTTTATTTTTTTATTTTTTATTTTTTTATTTTTTTATTTTTTTTTTTATTTTTTATTTTTTTTAATTTTTTAATTTTTTTTTATTTTTAATTTTTTTTTTAAATTTTTTTTTTTTTTTAAATAAAATTTATAATGCATACAAAATAATTTTATTGAAAAATAAATATTTCTGAATATACTGAATATTCTAAAATATACTGCCATTCAGCAGAAGTTGGTAGAGTGCCGTTTAGCCAGGAATTTCTTATATTGCGAAATCTTCATTTTTAAGATGCGCACAGCGTTACCGAACCCCTTTTTTTGTCCGTTAGACTAGCCTTTTACCGAAAATAGCTATCGTTATTGGCAGATTGGGTATTCTAGTAAAAGGGTTTCTTTTGGTTCAAAACATGCCCTAGAATAGTAAGTCCTTTTGGCTAGGAATAAAGTGTAGCATCTGTTATGATGCTACACAGTCTATTAAGCCCTTGATCAGTGAAGAAGTCCTTCTAGACGGAGGTAATTTTTAATCTTGTTCTAATCCAGAGTGCCCCTTTTTGAAGAGCTGAATGTTCCCTACATTAAAAACTGACCTTGTGTCTAACTGCCCTTACGAGACGACAAATAAATAGTAACAGGCAGTGATAGTCAATCATATACCATACACTTTCTGTGTGCTGTCTCTCTCCACACTTGTCATTAAATCTAAAATCTACCTTTTTTACAAATTGTTTTTTTGTTATGTTATTGGCTTAATGAAACAATTCTGAGCAATGTAAATGGATTTATTTCATTTAAGTTTTTTTTTTAAATTTAAAAACGAGCATATCGCAAAAGTTGTATAAGTGTATGTCAACAGTACGGGCATAAAAATGAAATTAAAAAATACAGAATAGTTAGCAGTTGAGATCTCGTAAATAAAGAAATAAACATTTATAGTAAGCGTACTAGTATTATATTTTCTACCGACCGCATACGTTTAACTTGTGGAAACCAATATTTTCTTTTGTAGTTTCAGAATATTATTCCGATAAAAGCAGTTTTTTTCAGAATGTTATTCCGATAAAAGCAGTTTTTTTCAGAATGTTATTCCGATAAAAGCAGTTTTTTTCAGAATGTTATTCCGATAAAAGCAGTTTTTTTCAGAATGTTATTCCGATAAAAGCAGTTTTTTTCAGAATGTTATTCCGATAAAAGCAGTTTTTTTCAGAATGTTATTCCGATAAAAGCAGTTTTTTTCAGAATGTTATTCCGATAAAAGCAGTTTTTTTCAGAATGTTATTCCGATAAAAGCAGTTTTTTTCAGAATGTTATTCCGATAAAAACAGTTTTTTTCGATACACGGAAAACAATGGCGGCCGAGATTATCGCCTAACTTCACTAAACAGTGATTACGTGTTGTTTTACGAGGTTTTTGTTTGCTACTCTGATTTAGGGTTTGTGGTGGGACAATTTCTTTTACTATCTGTTCAACATTAAACTATCATCTTTTGTGTGTTCACGTGTCGCTAAGACAGCTTTCATCGAAATAAAATTCTGAAATACAAGAACCGCACAGTTTCGACGCGTTAAAAGGATACCGGTCGGTAGAGAATTTAATTTAACTGCATTTGCTATCAATAATGTTGCTTTTTTTGGGGGGGGGGGGAAGAATTCTCGTCTTAAATATTATGAAATTTTACAGAAATTAGAAAGAATATAAGCTTAAGTTCTTTTTTTTTTTAAAGCATTTTTTTCTCAATTATCTTTTAGAAATCTTGGATATTTTGAAGAAAAACATGGCTACAAACGAAAAAAGGAATTTGGCATACAAAAACAGTCCCGCCAGTCATACGCAATGCGCGTATATTCTATTCTCTTGAGTAAGTAAGAAAACATCATTTATACTACAACCCTCATTCTCCCTGTTCTCTCGTGTGGCGAGCGAAGGAGGGGGGGGGGGCACGACTCTTCAAGAAAAGATCCGAAATGTTTAGTTAGCACGACGAAACTTGAAGGAACTTTCAAGCAATGTTTTTGGATATGATACTGAATAGTCTCAACCGGAAGTTATAAATGGTAGACAGTATACTCAATTAGCATCACAGAAAAGAATATCCAGAGATGATGGTATCAACTTGGTTCTAATGAGATGGATGGGGAGGGGGAGATTCTGAAGAACTAGTGTTGCAAACTGGAGAATTATAAACCCTAACCCTAGACACTAAGGATATATCTGCTGGATTAAATACAAACTAAAACATTCTCTATTTGAATGTGGTAGGCTTAATATTTGGAATAGTGAATAAGCAGAAAGGGACTAGTAAAAATAATAGACATCTCCATAATATGTTAAAATCAGCTAAAGTATGTCGTGATTAGATCAGAAGAACGTAACAAATATGAAACATGTTAACCCGAAAAAAACATTAAAATAAAATCATAAATAAAAATAATCTCAAATAATCAGCTTTTTATTTATCATGCTTTGTTAAAGAAATAAAATAAAACAAAAACAAAAAAAATTACCAAACGCCACCACTAAACACGGAACAAACACCACAAAAACACGAAACAAACACCACAAAAACACGAAACAAACACCACAAAAACACGAAACAAACACCACAAAAACACGAAACAAACACCACAAAAACACGAAACAAACACCACAAAAACACGAAACGAACACCAAAAAAACACGAAACGAACACCACAAAAACACGAAACGAACACCACAAAAACACGAAACAACACCACAAAAACACGAAACACCACCACAAAAACACGAAACACCACCACAAGAACACGAAACACCACCACAAGAACACGAAACACCACCACAAGAACACGAAACACCACCACAAGAACACGAAACACCACCACAAGAACACGAAACACCACCACAAGAACACGAAACAACTTTTTAATTTACATTTTCCGGTTTTCGCACGAGTCTACAAAATTCAATAGTATATCATTGATGTTATGTATACGTATCAACAAAACAAATAATCAATATTTTGAGGGTTCTGGTCAGTTGTACTAACCGAGACACGTCTTGATATTGTTCCAATAAGCAAGGGCCGTGTCGAATAAACAGCTCCTTTTTCCGGATTAAGTATAAGCCGTCCTAGTCCTACGTTGTACTCCCTCCCCTGCATAGCCTCCTCCTTCGAGGGGGGGGGGAGTATGGCATTTCGTTTGAGGCGGATTTACCAGTGAATGAATCTTAAAATACATATATATTTTTTTTTGTATTATATTCGGCTATATACAGGGTGGGCAAAAATAAGGGTCCTATTTTTAAAAATTCATAACTTTTTTATTTATTGATTTTTTTTTTTTTTTTTAGAATAAGTAAAGGACCCCTTCCGAAGCAAGCATGAGCCGTATTAGCTCTAAGGAACGTACCCTCATTTAGAAAACATTATTTTTGCTTAAAAAACTCAAAACAGTGTAAAAAAACAATACTTTAGTTTTTGTAAGTTTTAAGAAGTGTTTTTCGGCTAAAATTTGTTTTGTTTATTTCAAAAAATCTTGGAAGGGTCAGTCTACACACAAAGTTTGGTGAGTTTAACTTTTATTTTGTGGAAGTTATTCAAATTCAAGTTATTCAAATTTAAAAATAGGACCCTTATTTTGGCCCACCCTGTATTATATTTTTGTATCGTGACAGAGCGTCCCCATTCGGGAGCTTGACCCTTCCTCATGGTAACTTGACTAAACTTGTTGCAGTTGGAATCTAGTACATAGCGGCTCACTAGAGTCGTGGAGGCCTTCCTTAATTCGCAGAGGATATCCAAATTTCCATGCCTGTATACTTTTATTTTGTTTCGATCATGTTCGGCTTTACATTTTTCAACTGGTTTCTTGACCAATACCCTTATTTTTGTTTTTTTATCTAAGTGGTTATTCAAAACTCAGTCGTTAGAACAAATAGAAAACTAAAAACTGCATAATTGCATCAAAGCGTCTTTGGTTCTATCAAACTGCTGCCTCTTTGTATAAATAAAAATTTATACTATTGTATACTTCGAGACAAACTATTCGCACGAGGTAAAGAGTAGCTAGAGATAAGAAAAAAATAGAAACACTTGAGAATAGGGGTGATATGCCCGAAATATGATATTCAAGCTTAACACATCTAGTTATCGAGGGAAATCTGTAAGCAAGTAAGATTTAATTATTAAAATAGCACGTATCCAGCCTTACTTCCTACCACCCGATATATCTACATTGTTATTAGCCTTCCATTAATTATCAATGTATTGGAATATTAACACCAGTTTAAAGAACGCGCGTGTTAAATTGCAGTGTTTAATTTGCGTCGATAATTGGGGAATAAAAAAAATACATTCCTATAAATCTAGTGAATATTCTGAAGTCACTTTTTCTAGAAAGAAATGAAGATATATATATATATATATATATATATATATATATAATTATTCAAAGTCTCTTCATATGCAAATATTGTTAAAAATTACAGAATTCGTCTATTTGATTATACCTTTTTTTTAGAATTACAATTATTATAATACAAAAAAAGACCATAAAAATTGAAAGAAAATAAAAAATGTTCCATAAGTTTCACAAACGTTTTTGATTCTTCGAGTCATCCTTAGGTCTCAAAAACAAAAGAAACAAAAAAGCTGGAGAAATAAATTTTTTAAAAGACAGCGGAGAAATGCTCAGAGAACGTTTTCGCATTGTTTTCTACGCGTTTATCCTCTGCCCTTTTAAAATTCTCTTCTTTCTCCAGCTTTTTTGTCCATTTGCTTTTGACACCTGAGAATGACTCGACGAAGAATCGAAAACGTTCGTGAAACCTATGGAATATTTATTAATTGTTTTGATTTTAATACAAAGAAGACCATCAGAAAAATTGAAAAAATAAAAATTGTATAATTAAACAGACGTATTCTGTTCTTTTAAAACAATGTTTGCATGAATGAGAAAATGCGGCCTAAATACACACATTATATATATATATATATGTATGTATATATATATATATATATATATATATATATAAATAAACCTACGCGAGTTAAATGCGTAGGTTATGCTAATGTTTATATAGTTTTATTTTTAAAGCTCTTTGTATTGAGCACTTTTGAAAAACAAAAAAATATTGCTTTGAATTTCATTTTATGAAATATTTGAGCTTATATAAACATATATACACATACGTACATACATACATAGACAAGCAGATAGACCCGACGCAGCCCCGGATTGAATAAGGACACCTACTATGCGTTTTTTTAACTATTCTAATAACACCATATTACTTTGTTTTTAGTGTCCACTCTTCCCGTTTCACCCTCTAATATAGTCGGAAGTAAGCGAACTGTTGGAAAACCCCAGATGTGTCTTATGCACATGGGTACATTTCATCAAAATAAGATTTACGTACTTTTAAGGGTCTCTGCCACAATGAGTCACTTAAAAGTGGGGCAGGTAAATATTCGGCACAGAAGGTAACAGACATTCGATGCCATTTCCATTGTCTCTTCCTAAAAACATTAATACATAGTCTTTAAATTTCATAAATATAGGATATATTTGAAGTTATAAGGGGTTTATTCAATCATAGCATCTTAGAGATTCGGGAACACTTCCATTATCTTCCCGGTACACTTTACATGATACACTTTTAGATTTTATGTGAATTCTCTAACATTCATTTCTATAGGAGACACAGACATCAAGTTACACTCACTATGTGTGTATATACACACATACATATACACACACATACGTATATAAACACGTATACATATATGTACGTATATACACACATACATACGTATACATATATGTATATGTACGTATATACACATACATACGTATACATATATGTATATGTACGTATATACACACATACATACGTATACATATATGTATATGTACGTATATACACACATACATACGTATACATATATGTATATGTACGTATATACACACATACATACGTATACATATATGTATATGTACGTATATACACACATACATACGTATACATATATGTACATGTACGTATATACACACATACATACGTATACATATATGTACATGTACGTATATACACACATACATACGTATACATATATGTACATGTACGTATATACACACATACATACGTATACATATATGTACATGTACGTATATACACACATACATACGTATACATATATGTACATGTACGTATATACACACATACACACGTATACATATATGTACATGTACGTATATACACACATACACATATATGTATATGTACGTATATACACACATACATACGTATACATATATGTATATGTACGTATATACACACATACATACGTATACATATATGTATATGTACGTATATACACACATACATACGTATACATATATGTATATGTACGTATATACACACATACATACGTATACATATATGTATATGTACGTATATACACACATACATATACATATATGTATATGTACGTATATACACACATACATATACATATATGTATATGTACGTATATACACACATACATATACATATATGTATATGTACGTATATACACACATACATATACATATATGTATATGTACGTATATACACACATACATATACATATATGTATATGTACGTATATATACATATACATATACATATATGTATATGTACGTATATATACATATACATATACATATATGTATATGTACGTATATATACATATACATATACATATATGTATATGTACGTATATATACATATACATATACATATATGTATATGTACGTATATATACATATACATATACATATATGTATATGTACGTATATATACATATACATATACATATATGTATATGTACGTATATATACATATACATATATGTATATGTACGTATATACACACATACATATACATATATGTATATGTACGTATATACACACATACATATACATATATGTATATGTACGTATATACACACATACATATACATATATGTATGTACGTATATACACACATACGTATACATATATATATGTATGTACGTATATACACACATACGTATACATATATATATGTATGTACGTATATACACACATACGTATACATATATATATATGTACGTATATACACACATACGTATACATATATATATATGTACGTATATACACACATACGTATACATATATATATATGTACGTATATACACACATACGTATACATATATATATATGTACGTATATACACACATACGTATACATATATATATATGTACGTATATACACACATACGTATACATATATATATGTACGTATATACACACATACGTATACATATATATATATGTACGTATATACACACATACGTATACATATATATATATATGTACGTATATACACACATACGTATACATATATATATATGTGCGTATATACACACATACGTATACATATATATATATATATGTGCGTATATACACACATACGTATACATATATATATATATATGTGCGTATATACACACATACGTATACATATATATATATATATGTACGTATATACACACATACGTATACATATATATATATGTACGTATATACACACATACATATATATATATGTACGTATATACACACATACGTATACACACATATATATGTACGTATATACACATACGTATACACACATATATATGTACGTATATACACATACGTATACACACATATATATGTACGTATATACACATACGTATACACACATATATATGTACGTATATACACATACGTATACACACATATATATATGTACGTATATACACATACGTATACACACATATATATATGTACGTATATACACATACGTATACACACATATATATATGTACGTATATACACATACGTATACACACATATATATATGTACGTATATACACATACGTATACACACATATATATATGTACGTATATACACATACGTATACACACATATATATATGTACGTATATACACATACGTATACACACATATATATATGTACGTATATACACATACGTATACACACATATATATATGTACGTATATACACATACGTATACACACATATATATATGTACGTATATACACATACGTATACACACATATATATATGTACGTATATACACATACGTATACACACATATATATATGTACGTATATACACATACGTATACACACATATATATATGTACGTATATACACATACGTATACACACATATATATATGTACGTATATACACATACGTATACACACATATATATATGTACGTATATACACATACGTATACACACATATATATATGTACGTATATACACATACGTATACACACATATATATATGTACGTATATACACATACGTATACACACATATATATATGTACGTATATACACATACGTATACACACATATATATATGTACGTATATACACATACGTATACACACATATATATATGTACGTATATACACATACGTATACACACATATATATATGTACGTATATACACATACGTATACACACATATATATATGTACGTATATACACATACGTATACACACATATATATATGTACGTATATACACATACGTATACACACATATATATATGTACGTATATACACATACGTATACACACATATATATATGTACGTATATACACATACGTATACACACATATATATATGTACGTATATACACATACGTATACACACATATATATATGTACGTATATACACATACGTATACACACATATATATATGTACGTATATACACATACGTATACACACATATATATATGTACGTATATACACATACGTATACACACATATATATATATGTACGTATATACACATACGTATACACACATATATATATATGTACGTATATACACATACGTATACACACATATATATATGTACGTATATACACATACGTATACACACATATATATATGTACGTATATACACATACGTATACACACATATATATATGTACGTATATACACATACGTATACACACATATATATATGTACGTATATACACATACGTATACACACATATATATATGTACGTATATACACATACGTATACACACATATATATGTACGTATATACACATACGTATACACACATATATATATGTACGTATATACACATACGTATACACACATATATATATGTACGTATATACACATACGTATACACACATATATATATGTACGTATATACACATACGTATACACACATATATATATGTACGTATATACACATACGTATACACACATATATATATGTACGTATATACACATACGTATACACACATGTACGTATATACACACATACACACGTATACACACATGTACGTATATACACACATACACACGTATACACACATGTACGTATATACACACATACACACGTATACACACATGTACGTATATACACACATACACACGTATACACACATGTACGTATATACACACATACACACGTATACACACATGTACGTATATACACACATACACACGTATACACACATGTACATGTACGTATACATACACATACACACATGTACATGTACGTATACATACACGTACGTATACATACACGTACGTATACATACACGTACGTATACATACACGTACGTATACATACACGTACGTATACATACACGTACGTATACATACACGTACGTATACATACACGTACGTATACATACACAAATACATACGTATACACACATGTACACGTACGTAAACATACACACATACATACGTATACACACATGTACACGTACGTAAACATACACACATACATACGTATACACACACACATACACACGTATACACACACATACACACATGTACACGTACGTATACACACACACACATACGTAGATACACACATACATACGTATACACACACACATACATGTACACGTACGTATATACACACATACATACGTATACACATGTGTACATGTACGTATATATACACATGTGTACATGTACGTATATACACACATACATACGTATACACATGTGTACATGTACGTATATACACACATACATACGTATACACATGTGTACATGTACGTATATATACACATGTGTACATGTACGTATCTATACACATACATACGTATACACGTGTACATGTACGTATCTATACACATACATACGTACACACGTGTACATGTACGTATCTATACACCTACATACGTACACACGTGTACATGTACGTATCTATACACATACATACGTACACACGTGTACATGTACGTATCTATACACATACATACGTACACACGTGTACATGTACGTATCTATACACATACATACGTATACACATGTGTACAGGTACGTATCTATACACATACATACGTATACACATGTGTACATGTACGTATCTATACACATACATACGTATACACATGTGTACATGTACGTATAGATACACGTACGTACACATACACATACACATACGTACACATACACATACGTATACATAGGTATATATACACATGAACACGTACGTATACATACACGTATACACACATGTACACGTACGTATACACACATGTACACGTACGTATACATACATGTACACGTACGTATACATACACGTATACACGTACGTATACATACACGTATACACGTACGTATACATACACGTATACACACATGTACACGTACGTATACATACACGTATACACACATGTACACGTACGTATACACACACGTACACGTACGTATACACACACGTACACGTACGTATACACATACGTATACACACACGTACACGTACGTATACACATACGTATACACACACGTACACGTACGTATACACATACGTATACACACACGTACACATACACATACGTATACACACACGTACACACGTACGTATACACACACGTACGTATACATACACGTACGTATACACACACGTACACGTACGTATACACACACGTACACGTACGTATACACATACGTATACACACACGTACACGTACGTATACACATACGTATACACACACGTACACGTACGTATACACATACGTATACACACACGTACACGTACGTATACACATACGTATACACACACGTACACGTACGTATACACATACGTATACACACACGTACACGTACGTATACACATACGTATACACACACGTACACGTACGTATACACATACGTATACACACACGTACGTGTACGTATACACATACGTATACACACACGTACGTGTACGTATATACATACGTATACACACACGTACGTGTACGTATATACATACGTATACACACACGTACGTGTACGTATATACATACGTATACACACACGTACGTATACATATATACATACGTATACACACACGTACGTATACATACGTATACACACACGTACGTATACATACGTATACACACACGTACGTATACATATATACATACGTATACATATATACATACGTATACACACACGTACGTATACATATATACATACGTATACACACACGTACGTATACATATATACATACGTATACACACACGTACGTATACATATATACATACGTATACACACACGTACGTATACATATATACATACGTATACACACACGTACGTATACATATATACATACGTATACACACACGTACGTATACATATATACATACGTATACACACACGTACGTATACATATATACATACGTATACACACACGTACGTATACATATATACATACGTATACACACACGTACGTATACATATATACATACGTATACACACACGTACGTATACATATATACATACGTATACACACACGTACGTATACATATATACATACGTATACACACACGTACGTACACATACGTATACACACACGTACACGTACGTACACATACGTATACACACACGTACACGTACGTACACACACGTATACACACACGTACACGTACGTATACATACGTATACACACACGTATACACACACGTACGTATACATATATACATACGTATACACACACGTACGTATACATATATACATACGTATACACACACGTACGTATACATATATACATACGTATACACACACGTACGTATACATATATACATACGTATACACACACGTACGTATACATATATACATACGTATACACACACGTACGTATACATATATACATACGTATACACACACGTACGTATACATATATACATACGTATACACACACGTACGTATACATATATACATACGTATACACACACGTACGTATACATATATACATACGTATACACACACGTACGTATACATATATACATACGTATACACACACGTACGTATACATATATACATACGTATACACACACGTACGTATACATATATACATACGTATACACACACGTACGTATACATATATACATACGTATACACACACGTACGTATACATATATACATACGTATACACACACGTACGTATACATATATACATACGTATACACACACGTACGTATACATATATACATACGTATACACACACGTACGTATACATATATACATACGTATACACACACGTACGTATACATATATACATACGTATACACACACGTACGTATACATATATACATACGTATACACACACGTACGTATACATATATACATACGTATACACACACGTACGTATACATATATACATACGTATACACACACGTACGTATACATATATACATACGTATACACACACGTACGTATACATATATACATACGTATACACACACGTACGTATACATATATACATACGTATACACACACGTACGTATACATATATACATACGTATACACACACGTACGTATACATATATACATACGTATACACACACGTACGTATACATATATACATACGTATACACACACGTACGTATACATATATACATACGTATACACACACGTACGTATACATATATACATACGTATACACACACGTACGTATACATATATACATACGTATACACACACGTACGTATACATATATACATACGTATACACACACGTACGTATACATATATACATACGTATACACACACGTACGTATACATATATACATACGTATACACACACGTACGTATACATATATACATACGTATACACACACGTACGTATACATATATACATACGTATACACACACGTACGTATACATATATACATACGTATACACACACGTACGTATACATATATACATACGTATACACACACGTACGTATACATATATACATACGTATACACACACGTACGTATACATATATACATACGTATACACACACGTACGTATACATATATACATACGTATACACACACGTACGTATACATATATACATACGTATACACACACGTACGTATACATATATACATACGTATACACACACGTACACGTACGTATACATATATACATACGTATACACACACGTACACGTACGTATACATATATACACACGTACACGTACGTATACATATATACATACGTATACACACGTATACATATATACATACGTATACACACGTATACATATATACATACGTATACACACGTATACATATATACATACGTATACACACGTATACATATATACATACGTATACACACGTATACATATATACATACGTATACACACGTATACATATATACATACGTATACACACGTATACATATATACATACGTATACACACGTATACATATATACATACGTATACACACGTATACATATATACATACGTATACACACGTATACATATATACATACGTATACACACGTATACATATATACATACGTATACACACGTATACATATATACATACGTATACACACGTATACATATATACATACGTATACACACGTATACATATATACATACGTATACATATATACATACGTATACACACACGTATACATATATACATACGTATACACACACGTACACGTACGTATACATACGTATACACACACGTACACGT
>OY744529.1:96839902-96897402 GCA_963556195.1 Sepiola atlantica | reverse complement strand
ACGCGTGTGCAATTTATACATATATATATATATATATATGAACGTGTGTGCAATTTATATATATATATATGAACGCGTGTGCAATTTATACATATATATATGAACGTGTGCAATTTATATATATGTACATATACGCATATATATACATATATATGAACGTATGTGCACTTTATACATATATACATTTATATGAACGTATGTGCACTTTATACATATATACATTTATATGAACGTATGTGCACTTTATACATATATACATTTATATGAACGTATGTGCACTTTATACATATATACATTTATATGAACGTATGTGCACTTTATACATATATACATTTATATGAACGTATGTGCACTTTATACATATATACATTTATATGAACGTATGTGCACTTTATACATATACATGAACGTATGTGCAATTTATATATACATATATATGGACGTAGGTGCAATCTCTATATATATACATATATATGTATATATATGAAACTATGAGCAATCTCTATATATATACATATGTATATATATGAACATATGTGCAATATCTCTATATATATACATATATATGTATATATATGAACATATGTGCAATCTCTCTATATATATACATATATATGTATATATATGAACATATGTGCAATCTCTCTATATATATACATATATATGTATATATATGAACATATGTGCAATCTCTCTATATATATACATATATATGTATATATATGAACATATGTGCAATCTCTCTATATATATACATATATATGTATATATATGAACGTATGTGCAATCTCTATATATATATACATATATATGTATATATGAACGTATGTGCAATCTCTCTATATATATACATATATATGTATATATATGAACGTATGTGCAATCTCTCTATATATACATGTATATGTATATATATGAACGTATGTGCAATCTCTATATATATACATGTATATGTATATATATGAACGTATGTGCAATCTCTATATATATACATATTTATGTATATATATGAACGTATGTGCAATCTCTATATATATACATATTTATGTATATATATGAACGTATGTGCAATCTCTATATATATTCATATTTATGTATATATATGAACGTATGTGCAATCTATATATATATACATATATATGTATATATATGAACGTATGTGCAATCTCTATATATATACATATATATGTATATATATGAACGTATGTGCAATCTCTATATATATACATATATATGTATATACAGGGTGTCTCAAAAAAATGTACTCACTCTTAGAATGACGAGAAAACCTTTATTTACCTTGGTGCGCGTTATCAGCTTTGTTTGAACAATAATCGTCATCAGTTTGAACATTTGCGAAAATGATTCTTCAATTACATCTGTCTCATGTATTCGATGCTATTTCATTTCACTCTATGTTCATAAATAAAAGTTTCCTCGTCATTCTACGAGTGAGTACATTTTTTGAGACACCCTGTATATGAACGTATGTGCAATCTCTCTCTCTCTATATATATATGTATATATATGAACGTATGTGCAATCTATATATATACATATATATGTATATATATGAACGTATGTGCAATCTCTCTATATATATATACATATATATGTATGTATATGAACGTATGTGCAATCTCTCTCTATATATATACATATATATGTATATATATGAACGTATGTGCAATCTCTATATATATACATATATATGTATATATATGAACGTATGTGCAATCTCTCTATATATATACATATATATGTATATATATGAACGTATGTGCAATCTCTCTATATATATACATATATATGTATATATATGAACGTATCTGCAATCTCTCTCTATATATATATACATATATATGTATATATATGAACGTATGTGCAATCTCTCTCTATATATATACACATATATGTATATATATTAACGTATGTGCAATCTATATAAATATATATGAACGTATGTGCAATCTATATACATATATACGAACGTATGTGCAATCTATATACATATATACGAACGTATGTGCAATTTATATACATATATACGAACGTATGTGCAATTTATATACATATATACGTATGTACAATTTATGTACATATATATATATATATGAACGTATATACAATTTATATACATGAACGTATGTACAATTTATATATATATATACATATAATAAACTTACGTACAATTTATATATCTATATATACATACATATAATAAACTTACGTACAATTTATATATCTATATATACATACATATAATAAACTTACGTACAATTTATATATATATACATAATAAACTTACGTACAATTTATATATATATACATATAATAAACTTACGTACAATTTATATATATATATACATATAATAAACTTACGTACAATTTATATATATATATATATATACATATAATAAACTTACGTACAATTTATATATATATATATATATATACATATAATAAACGTACGTACAATTTATATATATATATATATACACATATAATAAACTTACGTACAATTTATATATATATATATATACACATATAATAAACTTACGTACAATTTATATATATATATATATACACATAATAAACTTACGTACAATTTATATATATATATATACACATATAATAAACTTACGTAGAATTTATATATATATATATATATACACATATAATAAACTTACGTACAATTTATATATATATATACATTACACACACACACGAGTATATAAATGTCTGTATATGAAATATATACACGCATATAAATGTTTTGAGTTGCATGTTTAATTTATACATGCATTTATAAACACGAATACCGTCATTTATAACCGAAATTACAATCATAAAAATATAAATATTTATAAACACGCAGACAAAATATATTAGACTAAATGTGAGTTAATATTTAATACCGACAAATACAGTTTAATTAATGTATAATTAATTGGTCCCCCGATTAATAAAATCGAGAGACCTATGTTTTGAGGCATTTCCGTCCGTCCAGATTTTTCTCCGCAACCATCCATTGAATTTCTATTAAATTTTGCATGAAGTTGTAACTTTGGTCAGGTTAGAAAGTGACATTCTCCGATTTTTCAAAAAAAAATCTGGTTAGCCCCCCAGGGGGTAAAAAGGCCCCAAAATGGCAAAAAATGACATTTTTTGCCCCATAACTTTTCATCCATCCATTAATTTTCTCTGCAACTTGGCCAAAATGTGGAAGCAATTGTTCCTAATAGAAAATAAGTATCGCTGACCTTGGAAAAAAATCTGGTTCGCGCCCCCAGGGGGTCAAAAGCCCCCAAAATGGCAAAAATGACCCTTTTCTCCCATAACGTTTGATCCATCCATTCAATTTTTCTGAAACTTGGCCAAAATGTAGAGGCAATTGTTCTGGAAATAAAATGAGCATCTTTGACCTCAGAAAAATTCTAGTTCGCGCTCCCAGGGGGTCAAAAATGCCCCAAATTGCCCAAATTTATTGCATTTTACACTCGCCACATCGAGTCATATACAGGGGGGACCACGCATGCGCGGCTTGTTTATTATAGCCGAGTTATGTGACTGAATCATGCTAAAAAAATGTTTTAATTAGTCGTAATTTGTTACTCACTGAACAATTCACACATCTCCCTAGAACTATGCCACTTCAACCACTTTAATATTTATTAATGCCCGAGCATTTAAGAACGACCCTACTTAGCTTAGCCATTAAACTTACATCCGTGTTTCTATACACACCACAAACACGTATGTAAATTAGATGAGAAAATAAGTCTCTGCTTTATCTATTTACAAATAAGAGCGCCTCTATATAGTAATAATTTTGAAATGAAGAAACGGGCATTTAAACCGACATCTAGCCGAACGAAAAATGGGAATAAAAAAACAAATAGGCAAAAAATAAATGTTACCAAAGGCAAGATAAGTTACTCTACTAACCTGGATAAGTTTATTTGTGTTTTAACTTATTTTGAAGCGTTTTGTTAAAAATAAAACCCTGGTGTCCACCTGTTCAGTTAAAACGCAAAAAAATGGCTGTTCATTAGCCCAGTACGAGGATTCTTGATAATTGGTGAAAATCGAAAAATAAACAATAGTGTTAGAAACACATCCAATAAATGTCTCCAATCGTGGGAAAATAAAATGTTCTACCAGTATTTTGCTTAATTTTCGTTTTTTGTGCAATTATCGAAACTAATTTCAGCAATTGTTTTCCGTTCTAACAGGTGGACACCATGTTTGTTTTGAACAAAAAAACTTTAAAATAAATTAAGACACAAATAAACTTATCCAGGTTAGTAGAAGAGTAACTTAACTTGCCTTTAGTAACTTTTGTTGCCTATCAGTTTTTTCGGCATTTTTCGTTCTGTTAGCCGTCGTTATAAACGGCCGAAGAAACTCATTTTTGTTTGTACAAGAAGACTGTCTTAACAGATGTCACAGTTTAATAGAAGTGATGTTAAACACAAACATACATAGAACTTTTAGTTTTTAATACAAACATTTTTTAAAAATCTGTGTATGTGTATTTAAACAAAGAAACTGGCGAAAGGGTATCATATCTGAATTGTAAAACTTTACTTTCATGAAAACAAAACGGTTTTAAGAGGGGTGATGGTGGATGATTTGTTTTCGATCACATTTTCTCGATGGATCAGTTGTCATGATTTTCCGAGTACTTATATATGTATATATATATATATATATATATACACACACACACACTTATTCTCGAAAAAGCAATTTTGTTTAAATGATGTAACTGGCAAAGAGGATAATTTTAATATTATATTTCGCTGTTGGGCGTCTTCATAACAAACGTTTCGTAAGAAACAAAACAAAGTGGTATAGTGAACAGTTTTAAAACGAACCGATATATATATATATATATATATATATATAAGTGTGTGCGCGCGCATTCGGAATTTTTATTTTATATGTAAACAAATGAAATTATTTTATGCAAATTATGTTTGATAGAGAAAACCATATAAATAACGTGTATGATAAAGGAAGCAAGTGTTCCGACGTGATGGAATTGAAAAAGTAAAACCAAAACATTTATGTATGTCATCAACGTTTCGTCTTTATTACAAGACTTCCTCAGGAAATGAATGTATCTTATGCGATGTTTTATTCAGAAAACTATCCTGATGAAGTATTTTAATAAAGACGAAACTTATGAAAACAAATAACATTTTGTGGTTTTCCTTATATATATATGTTGAGTTAGAAATCACCGGGTTGTCAATATTACCGACCATCAGAAGTGTATCCGACTCTGATCGATACTAAAGTGATATTAAGTATCATTAATTCCGTGTTGCTCTGTTAGTTCTGAATCGGCCTGTATCCAAATGAATATATCCTGACCATGGCAGGATATCAACAATAGAGTTTATAACCAAACATAAGGGGCAGAAATACTTAAAATAAAAATAAAAAATAAATAAATAAATAAAAAATTTAAAATAAAAATGGAATATTTGATAATAAAACTAAGAAGCGTCAAACGGATAAAAATAAATAAATTTTAAAATAAAAAATAAAAAAATAAAGAAAAAAAATTCAAAGAAAACAAAAACAAAAAAACACGAGCGATTCCAAATACGTGAATAAAACGTCGGAAAGAAATACTTACCACCACAATCCAATGATGTTGGCCGGACATAGCAAATAAAAGTATAGAGCCACTAAGACCGCCTGTACTTGCATGGTTTGATCAAGATATTTCATTTATGTACACACACGCACGTGTCAGTTAATAGCGTGGTAGATTCCCCGTATCCGAGGGAGGGAGAAGGAAATCTGGAGGGGGTGGGGAGAGCTAGACACAACCGAGAGAAGGAGTTGATGAAAATAGGTATGGGAGGGGATATATATATATATATATAGCTGTTTTTCAAAAAATAAATTCAGATTCTATATCTAGTTTACAGATTATGACAAAGTTTCAGGTTATCGACAGAACAAATTATGTATGTATAATATATATATATATATATACATATATATATATATATATATATATATATATATATATATATATATGTGTATATGAGAGAGGGAGCGAAAGTTGTATTTTATATAGAATTAGACAAAATTATTATCGTAAATACATGTCAGAGGAGCAGATATTAAAAATATTAATCGAGTAAAAAAAAAAAAAAAAAAAAAAAAAAATGGATATCCGCAAATATATATAAAATGTATATGTAGATCGTACCGTTTCATTCGTAAGTAAACCGAGAATGGTTATTAAAATATTTACATTATATAATTACTTATATTTACATACATTCATCTTTGAATAAATCAATATATATTTTTGTATTTATATATTTAAAAATATTAGGGTCACAATCTCGGTAGTAAATCTTAATTCAAAAGTAAATTTGTATTAAAAACCGTTTAAAAAAAAATGTTTCCGGAGAAAATAGGGATATCTCAATTTTTTAATAAAACAATCTTCATAAATGAAATCTTAAAAATAAAATATTAGTTTAAATGAAACAATGAAAAAAAAATGTATCTCAACTTTAATATTTTAAATATATTTAATATAATTTTAAATCTACTAATAAATAGGTTCGTTTTTTTTTTTAATAATCCGTTTCATATAAAATATTATATTTATTTACTAAATAAGTAAAAATAAATCATTTACTTCAACATATTACAGTGTTTTCAAAATTGGAATATCGTCCGTGACAATGCAGGTTGTGTTAGATCAAGATTTAGCAATTAAAAAATAAAAATAAAACTTTATTATCTGCAAAGTGTTCAAGTTTCTTTTTCGAGGCTAGATTTTTAAAATACTGTGCACTTTTCCGTTTCAAATATGAAGCCTTCTACCTGGAGATGTATTGTCGAGGCTTGCTTATTGGTAGGAATATATATATATATATATATATATATATGTATATATAAGTTAGAACATTCTTGTGTAACTAAATTACATATATATCTATATAAATTATACAAAATATGTGTGTGTGTAGCCAAGGCTGGAGAAGAAAAGCTCGCTAATCTAACATTCTCTCGCTTTCTATGTCGTCGAAATAAGTACCCGCCTACCACCCTTCTAGCCGACAGGATCTGACGTTGCAGCTAATACTATGCTAGGTGTAGAAACACCCAGAATGCTAACACCACCCAAGGATTGGGCGAGAAACTATGCCAATCTGTCTGTCTCTCTCAGGAGAAGGCAGACAGAAAAAGCGGTTACCGACAGCTGGTTTCACACACTAGAGCAAGGAGAAGGAATTAGCCAATAGGAAGTCGGCACACATTCTTATTTCTGCTTGTAACTAGACAGACATTATCGCTATTATTATTATTGACAAATTTTGGCCTTACGCAGATCTTTAGTCATTTTCTTTTAATAGTAACAGTATTTTTTTTGCTCGCATTGAAGTTACCATTTCCGCTTTTTCTTAATATTTTTTTAATGTTCTAACATCAAATGGCGATGTACTTCTAGGCAAATAAAGTATTGATATCAACGTTTATAATGTATATAGTAATCAAACGATTGTATAGCTCTTTATTGAATGTTCAAAATTTCCGAACTGTTCACTACAAATTGTATAAAATGTATTTTTAAATAAATTTTATTATTGCAATAAAAATCTTCAAAAAAGTTTTTGATAATTAATAGTGTTGGTTTTATATATATTCTTATAATTTAAATAGAATCTAATAAATAATTATAATATAACATTTTAATAGAAAATTTTGGAAAATATATTCTTCGTAATTTTGATTTCAAAGAAAAATAATTTCTCTTTATATATGTATCTTCGTCTATATTTTCAAATATTAATCATGAAAGCGTGTATTTCTTTCATTCAAAATTTAATTAATACTTTGTACTAAGAATAACTTGATCAGAATTTTATATTGTTTATCCCATTTTCTCAAGTTTGATGATCGACGATGATTACGTTCTTCAAATCTTGCATTTTTTACTTTAAAAATAAACTAAGAAAATAAACTAAAAAAATAAACTGCAATGTTTATTTTTATAGTTTTATTTTTAATTCTTGAAAAAAAAATAGATCTTGAGTAAAAATATAGTTAATAATTTTCATTAAAAATTATGAATATTTTGTGAGCGAGAGGAAATGTGAAATTTGATTTTAAAAAAAGCTAAAAAATATAACTTGATAATTGTGTAGCTGTGCTAATCAAATACTTCAATCTTTCGTTAACTTTTTAAAAATTATTTCTAGTTAAACGAAAAGACGAATAAAATGTAAAAAAACAAATAGTCGTGCGTCTTTAACAATCAAAATTAATTGTACTTTTTGTTTTAAACTAGAGACGCCGTAAGGTAGGTAATCTCTAAAGCTTATACTCTGATCAGTTTCCTCAAACAGGAAAGAAATCTTCTATATAATAATTGTATATGTAGTTAATAATTTAAGTTTTTATATAGTCGGATATAGAAGAAATATAAAATGTAGTTTCAAGCAGAATTGCAAAGTCAACTATTTTCATTTCAACGTTTTCTTGCAAAAAAAAAAAAAAAAAAAAAAAAAATTAGAAATTAAAAATTTAAATAATAAAAATGGTGCAGATACAAAGTTGTAGACAAATTGCAAACAAATGTGTTTAAACAAGAGATGTAAGATTCACTTAACTAGTTTAGGAAGACTATACAGCATGTATGACATTACGTACCATCCTGTCTAGTTTTGCTAAGTATTCGAATGACACCCCGATTTGTTCTCCCTGTTAAATAATAATTTTATATATATATACGTAGTCAACACTTTTCGTTCATATAAAAGAAATACATTTGGAGTGAGAAAACATACGATTTATTTTTTAACCATGGCTACCAATAAAACTAAACACCGTTTCGTAGTTCCTATCTAATACATTTCATTCATACGAAAATAATTTTGAGGTAGCAAAATATATCTAATTTAGTTCTAAGCGGAGATATAAATGCAACTTGACAGTTTCGTAGCTTATGTTTTCCATTTTCTTACATGTTCAAACGATGCGATGCAAACAAATCTGTTTACAAACGCAGAATGTCGTCGACTAATTATTTCACAATTAAGAATAGTACGTCTCGTGTGATACTAAAGACACAGGGACACTCATGAGTTTAGTAACACTAGTTAAGTGATTGTTTTGTTTGATATAAGGGTGTTTGAGGTTATCAGGACGAGGGGTGGGGCTCTGCTGAGGGAGATTCACAAACTATAACGGATACCAATTAAGATGGAGAGTAGTCTAGGCGTGCGTGTTAGATGAGAACCAGGATTTGTCGGCGAAAAAGACGAAGAATTCCAAGAAAGGGTTCCTTAGTGCTCTCCACAATCAACCACAAAGCTGGAATTCCTGTTGAAAAAAAAAGAAATAAAATTATATATTAATATAACAATGTTAATGGCCGATAAAACTTGAATAAACTTAATATAAAAAAACGTGAAGAAAACCACATCCAGCGGACTTATATCTAGTCTGTTTTAAGCAGATTTTACTGATTTTATCAAATTGGGCTTCACGCCAGCAGGTCCAGTTTTTTTTTTTTTTTTTAATGTTTTTTGTTTTAAGAGGTAAACAATCCTGAAATGATGGAATAAAATGGTAGAATTCGTCGAAATTTTAAAATTACTTTACACTAAAAAAAACAAAAAAAAAAAACGTTTCCTCTAATTTTGAATTTCTGATAATGAATAAGAAACCGTACTTCGTATAATATACCCACTTTTTACGCGTTGTATGATTTCTCTTGGGATAGGTCGTGTTTCGTTGCTTATTTAAGGATATTATAATACCAAACATTTAATGTTTATTCGTTTTTTGTTGGTTATATATGTTCTCTTATATCAAGTAGAAACATTCATAAATTTTGCTATGTAGAGTAGATGCCCAAACTATCAGTTTAGGGTTGATGCCCAAACTATCAGTTTAGGGTTGATGCCCAAACTATCAGTTTAGGGTTGATGCCCAAACTATCAGTTTAGGGTTGATGCCCAGACTATCAGTTTAGGATTGATGCCCAGACTATCAGTTTAGGGTTGATGCCCAGACTATCAGTTTAGGGTTGATGCCCAGACTATCAGTTTAGGGTTGATGCCCAGACTATCAGTTTAGGGTTGATGCCCAGACTATCAGTTTAGGGTTGATGCCCAGACTATCAGTTTAGGGTTGATGCCCAGACTATCAGTTTAGGGTTGATGCCCAGACTATCAGTTTAGGGTTGATGCCCAGACTATCAGTTTAGGGTTGATGCCCAGACTATCAGTTTAGGGTTGATGCCCAGACTATCAGTTTAGGGTTGATGCCCAGACTATCAGTTTAGGGTTGATGCCCAGACTATCAGTTTAGGGTTGATGCCCAGACTATCAGTTTAGGGTTGCTGCCCAGACTATCAGTTTAGGGTTGCTGCCCAAACTATCAGTTTAGGGTTGATGCCCAAACTATCAGTTTAGGGTTGATGCCCAGACTATCAGTTTTCTAATGGAGCCTAGAAATCCGAAACACTCCTATCGAAATACAATCGCTATGATTTGTTTATGACGTCCATAATGCATTAAATGTCATTGTTTTGTACAAATGTGTAAATACATAAGCTAAAAAAAGTTACTATTTAGACTCAAATGCAATCCATAAAGAGTAGAACTCACCTCGTCCCAAATAGTTAAACTTTTTAATCAACTAAACTTTAAATTAGACAATATCAAATTTATAATAATAAGCAAACAAAATAACTAATTAAATGCTAAAATTTAATTTACATAAATCATGTGATATCCGACTTGGGTATCTAATATATATATTAGATCATTAGACACAGCGTGCCACCATGAGTTATTGCCAGTCTGCTCATATCCCATCCATACTAATAATGGCTACAACCAGGAGATTAACCGTCGCAAAATAAGTCAAAGTCTTCATTCCCGTGAGATCAGAATTCTTAAATTTTATCAAATTTGGCACTTTTTTTTGGTTTAGCTGTTTTGAAAACAGGGGCAGACAATCAACCGGAAGTAATTAGAAGTTTTTATCCAAAAATAAAGCGAACAATAATAACAGCGAACAGTTTGTTTTTTATTTAATAATGTAAAATTTTATAAAACGAACAGTGATTTGTTTATTGGTATAATTAAAAACTTTATAAAGACGAATAGTTTGTCTGATTTTTTGTCAAACAAACAGTCAACATTGATTTTATTTTGTATAATCTTAAAAGTTACAAAAGAAAAAAAAACGAAAAGTTATCATTTAAAAATAATGATAAAAATAATTTTTACTTCCAGTTGATCGGGTTAGGAGTGAATGTAGTTCCTACAAATTGATTTCTGATTCAGATAAACTAAAGAGGTGTCCCAAATTTTGATAATTTAAAGAATAGGTTTTAGATATTTTAAGAATACATGTTTTCACATTTAAAATCCTAGCTTAAAAACTTGGTGAAATTCAGAAGATTTTTTAGATTAGAACCACATTAATTTACATGCGCTGTAAGTGTTTCTGCTAAAATGCCGTGCAACATTTCAAGGGAGAAAAACTAAAACCCATGTAGGCCTCCAGAACACTGATGAAACATGGAGGGCGGGTCTAGGCGGTAGATAGACAGTACTACAAAGTCGGCGTGCTAAGGGAAATCGCTTAAAAGATTCTTACCGTTTTTTTTTCATTAATACTTCCTAACGTCCCGCATTCAAGAAACTACCCTACCACTAAACATAACATTGCTATCTTGCTTGCTTCCACAACCCACCAGGTAGTGTGAATCATTTTTCTCTACATAACCACTCGCAAAAGATTAGGTCGACCAACACTTTGCACTCTTCCTACCCTAACACTATCTCTTATTTTATCTCACATGTGAGCTATTTTTTCTTTCTCGCAACTACTTCCAAACTTGATGTATATCTGCTTTACTGTTGAATTAAATATTTTTTGATAAAGTTTCGTAAATGAAATAAGCAAAAACCAATCGACACGCTTATCAACCTTATTCCTGGTTATACTTACATATTGCGTCATACATTTATACTAAAATACCGTTACCACTACATTTATTAACCTGTAATAAAAACAATACACTATTTTTAAATACGGATGCCTCAAATGATCAATATGTTTTGGTCTTTCCTGGGCACTAAAAATATTAAAGCAACAATGATCGTGGGGTTATAGGCATTGAATATAAAATAGATTTAAGTGACACTGGGGCAGGTGCTCGTATATACGTTAAATAAACAGTATGTAAACGAAAAGTAATTGACAAAAAGTCAGCAGCGGAAAGAACAAAAACAGCCAAACCAAAAACAAACGAAGAATGACTAATAGTACAAGATATATAGAGAGTAACTCCGTATAATTAAGAGCTTGTAATTTATTACTTCACCATAATTCTTACAAGAAACGAATATGATAAGTGTATAGCATAGGGTTTTTATTGATTCAATATAGGCGCCAGCATTCGCCACCGAATCTATTTCAAATTTTAAAAAATTTCGTGGAAATCACTCCAGACAAGGCATGAAGCCACTTGATGTAAAGAGCTAAAAAAAATACGCCAAGGTAAAAAAACTAGCCAACAATAAATGTTATATGGATAGATTCCGACATAGAAAGCAGCAATTCTTCCCCCTTTGTCGGAAACATCGTTCATAGAATGTAAGGACTAAAAGACTAAATAAGGGAAGCAATGGTTACGAGGCTTCCGAAAGTAAACCCAAGGTCCACTTCTTTCCTTTTACTAGTAATAATGACGAATATTGCAAGAGGATTTAAAATCTGTACAAACCACCCACTCACAACAGTCGACCTAGATAACACGTCCTCACATTCCATGAGCGATATTTTTGACAAAGGGGAAGAATTGCTGCTTTAAAATATCGATCTCATTAACCTTTATACTTGTAGAGTGGTTTTACCTTGATAAATGGCGACTCAGTAGTACATAAAAGAGACGATACGTTTCACAGGCGGCAAATGCTGGCGTCCATATTGAATTTTAAACAAAAACGCATTTCATATTCACTAGTTTCATATTCATTTCTAGTAAAAATTATATATTTCAGTAATAAACGTATCCACCATTGTCGCTGCTGTATTAGACTGGACTATTGTAGATAAGTAGATTCGGAAAGCCTTCCACAACTGACATAGTTTTGTGAAGTGGTTGTAAAGATGGTTTATACAGCAAGTAAAAATAAAAATTAATTTTGTTACTTCTATAGCTGGGGAATCCATAGCGGCCCGAATGTTTCTATTACGATTTACGTAACAAACCGAACATCTTTTAACCTATCGTATTTTAGCGATAAATAAATTAAAAATGCAGGAAGATTTTTTTTCGACCGCGAGAAAGTATTGCCCGTAGAGGCCAGTACGAGTAAGTGTTTTAGCAGAGAATTATGCCGGCGTGTTCTGCATTCAGTTGCATGGGCACACTAATGCACTCGAGGTTCATTTGAGCATCATTTCTGGCAGAGTTATTACGTGGGGTACAAATTATTGCCATGGAGCATTCATTCAGAAGACTAGTGTTCGGGTTTGTTTTTTGTTTTTTTAATGAAAAATAAAAGCTTCTTTGGCGAGGGCGGGGCGGAATAAAAAAGTTATAGCTCACCCAAAAATAAAGTTGAAAAAAAAAAAATGTAAAGTAGATTCACTTTCTAATTTGACGAACATTACTACACCTGGTTTTAACACGGATATGGGACAGTTAATTAAACTTAATCTTTAATCAGGGGGAAAAGTCGTTTCGTTTAATCTCGGTACCAATTGACACGTTGGCGACCGTTCCGTAAATCGCAGTCGGAAATATTTGGGCTGTTATGAATCCCCAACTATGATGTACCCTGATTTTAATGCTTGTTAAGTAGTTAAATTACACAAAAATGCTGATTCTCAAAATTGGAACAAATTTCTGTAATTTATAACTTTTGAAAAAAATCCTTAAAAGCAAAAAAAAAATTTGAATTTAAAAAAAATGGGCCAAAATAAAAAGACACTTGTCAACTTCAAACTGCGATGAACAATTTCCATCATCTGAATAACTTTGTAGTAAACTTAAACATACTAATTTTAGGAGCATTCCATGCTTAAAACTAAGGGGGACAAATGTGCCCCCCCCCCATAGTTAAACACCCAATGGGATCTAAACTTAGAAATATGCACTCTTTTCGGTGCTTCTGTTTAACCATGACATTTTAAAAAAAAAAGTTACAGAAATGTATAAACTTTGTTATGTACTTACGTGGTAGTTTAATAGGAGACTGTACACCAAAAATTACGCAAATTCATCCAGTATTTATTAAATTGTATATTTCAATTGCCCGATTTTATCCTGGGTCGTTAAGGAACAAGGGAGATAACTCATTTTTGAATTTTTGATAAATTAGTAATAAAAAGTGTATTTACTTCCCTTGTTACAATATGTCTAACAATACGTAAAATTGCTTTTTTTTTTCTTTTTTCCTTATAATTTAATAAATACTGGATGAATGTGCGTCATTTTTTTTCTGTACAATCTTATTTTCAGCTAACACGTTAAGTACATGAAATTTATACATTTTTTAAATATTTTAATGTCGGGGCGAGAAAGCAGAAGCGCCCTCTTTTCTACCCTATGCGAGCTCGGTTTTTGCCATTTCATAATGTTTGTGACTACCGTAAAGCATCAGACATCTTTTAAGTAAAGAGAATAAGAGTGTCTAATTATCATGAATTCATTCTGCGACGGATATTGCAATTAAAAATATTATATTAGATAATCGTGTACAGTTGAAATAAATCTCTAACCAGTATCTGTTAAAAATACTAAATGATGCTTCTAACCTTGAGCCAAGATCTGCTCTGTGAGTAAGATTCTAATTTTATGCCATGTAGACTTGTTAAATGTGTAGAAAGATTTTATAGCAAAAACTAAGATTTTAAAATGTTATTGTTCAAAATGTAAGTTTACCCACCGAAATTGTTCCCTAGAAAAAAGTTTTAGAGTATTTGGCAGTTTATTTTATTTCTAAGAAACAATGGCCGTGGGTAAATTTTGGTAAGCATTCTCACGCACTAAATAGCATAACTCGATTCGGCAAGGCACGTAACATTTCCTTCATTTTTTTTTTAAATATGAAGAAAAGAATACAAAGACCGTGTATAAGTTAATCAATGAAATTTCTGTTTGTACCCTTAATAATTAAAGTGCCTTTTCCAGATTTTAAAAAAAAGTTCATATTTTAATTTTATTCCTAATAATTAGTAAAAAATAAAACTTAAATCAATGGGAATAAGGTTATCGTCCCCAGTTGTGGAAAAATTGAATAATCGTCCTTAGGTTCTAAAAATAGACTTGTCTACACTATTTCGTACGATAAGAATAAATTTAAAATTCGAATGTTAAATTAATAAAATAAAAAAAATGTACGTACAAACAAACGAACAAACAAAAACAAAAACAAAACAAACAAAAACACAAAAACACAAACAAAAACAACACAAACACAAAAACACACAAACAAAAAAAACAAAAACACACAAAAACAAACACAAAAAAACACACCCACCCAATTTTTATACACTGTATTCATGAATTCACGAACACTTTACCCAAAAGTGTTTACCAATAAAAAGAAAATTAAATCTGATGTGTTTTTATAAGATTTGTTTCGTTTTATATAACATCAAATTTCGATCGATCAGAATACATTCTGTTCAGATTTCATAAAATGAAATGGGGGCGGGGGGGCACGTAACAAATATTTTCCCTAATAAATTTTACGAAAAAAAGCATTTCATAGATCAATTAGTCCAATAATGAATAAGTATTGAAAATTTCGTGAAAATCTGACCATAACTTGATTTTTGCTTTAGTTATTAGAGTACTGATGTTAAAACATGTAATAACACTACACGACACATAAACACATTTACATGACATAGAATTTTATTTGTAAATTTGAAGAAAAGTTGTTGATTCAAAAAGCAGCAGACAAATATAAATGCCAGAGTGCTTTTCCAGATTAAGGGAGACATTCGAAAAATAAAACAAAAAAAAAATGAGTGTTATCTGTTTGCTGTACGTACCTGTCACGGGCTGAATATATCCTATACCAAAAAAAAAATCACGAAAATGATTAAAGTAGTTTTCCTTTTATAAAAGAAAAACAATTTTCATCGATAAACGAATAAGGGAGAAATATCGCCACCATGTTGATCATATTCGAGGGAGATAATACGAACTTTTTCGAAATAAGTCTTTAATGTTTGGTGTTATCTCACCTTCCTTGATTATAACCAAAAATGCCGCTGATATATCAACATTACCTGTTTATCGGTAAAATTTTATTTCTTTTATAAAATAAAAACATGATTAATTTACGGGATTTTTGGTATACGATATATTCATCCGTGACAGATACGTACATCAAACAGATATTCCTGTTTTTTTTTTTTTTTAATGTCTCCGTACTTCTGGGTAAGCGTCGATGCCAGTACTGAGTGCTTATCCAGTTTAGCGAATACTTTAATAAAAAAATTTAAAAAAAAAACTGAGGAATATCTGTTTGATGTACGTACCTGTCACGGGCTGAATATATCCTATATCAAAAAGCACGTAAATTAATCAAGTAGTTTTTTTTTAATATATATATAAAAAATTAATTTTTTAGCGATTTACAAAGAGGAAGCGTAAATATGAAATACATTTTGATTTATTCAAAGGGGGATAACCGTAAATGAATTACGCTTACCCCCCTTTGAATAAATCAAAATGGCTGTCATATTTGCGCTTCCTCTTCGTAAATCGCTAAAATTTAATTTTTTTTATATAGAATAAAAACTACGTGATTAATTTACGTGATTTTTGGTATAGTATATATTCAGCCCGTGACAGGTACGTACGTCAAACAGATAATACTCAGTTTTTTGTTTTTGTTTTTCGAAAGTACCCAGTACTGTAATAAATTTGTTCATCGTTATTGTCAGCTTGGGTCGAATTATGTGAGCTTCAATTTAAAAATAAAAATGGCTCTTATTAAGTATCTTCCATTGTTATTGTACGTCTTACAAGTGTTCAATTACGCGTAATCATCAATACGTGCTTTTAAATAAACATTATTAAAGACACATTAGGGAGATTATTTTTTAAAGTATTCGATTGGCATACCTGCAATATGTAAACATATGTGAAATAACTGAATAAATTAACCGCGTGATATCGTTCGAGCTAGCATTGCGTGGGATATCATCTGAAATACTGTCTACGAAGTAAGGAAGATGATATAACTGGCCTTTTGGCTAAGATCAAAGTGTAGTATCTGTTCCGATGGATACTACACCCCATAAACTGGTATTGTCTTGGTCTTCGGGGCTTGATTTACGCCGGTCTATGGGTTGGTCCTGTGCAGTTATAGGAGGTCCACCCTCCCAGGCTTTGCCTCTCCTCTTTGGGGAGAAGTAAGTTTATTACTTACTGCCTGAGGTGCCCCTACCGGGGAATGCCGACGGGGCTGCCCAGGCAATTTTTAATGGCCAGAGTGCTCACTTTCTCGGGCACTGGCTTTTCAAACCCCACTTTCCCGACCCGACCTTGGGTCACATCTTACTTGTGTGAGCGAGATAAAACTGGCCTTGTGCCTAACCTCCTGGAGAGGAGGTAAATAAATACTTTATTCATGCGAGATACGTCCACGAACTATTTCTTTTGAGGGACGAAACCATTTCCGGTTTACAAAAAGTAACACTAAAATAAAAATTAATTACGGAAATTCAGTCAGAGAAACAATTAGAAACTAAAATGTGTATTTATAGAATCACTCCCGTCTCCAAATCGGGGGGGGGGGGGTTGTAATAGCAAAATCCTTACGGCACTTGAAACCCCCATACAACGACCAAAAAGAAGAACATTGGAGATGGGAGTGATTATATAAAATTAGCGAAAATTGTTGAACTCGGTTATTCTAATTTTGTCTATACTAGTCACACGTAGCCTCGGCGTTGTTCGGGATTGAATGACGAACTCCAAATGAGTTTTCGTTCAGACAATAGCACCATATATTAAAAAACTCGCACACATAACTAGACATTTAAAAATCTCAACCTTGATAACCACATCACGCGGAATCCTACTCGCCTGTGACAATATACGATTAAGAAAAAAGAAAAATGGTATTAAATGCCTATTTACTTTTGATAAGGGTAATTCGACACGGAAAGTCTCAAGACAAAATAAATAAATGTTTATTTTAATAAATAAAAAATTCTTAACGTTGTTCTTTGGCTTAAATTTTTTTTAAAATTCTTACATCAAATTAATTATATTTTATAACATTCAATTTTTGTATTGATTGGAAAGAAAGTGACCTCAATTAAAATACATTTCGGTAAATTTATCGTCTTTAATCACTTTGATGAACACTCGGTGTTTTCGTAGGTATTTTTATTTACCTCCTCTCCAGGAGGTTAGGCACAAGGTCAAAGTATTTTTTATTTACCCCCTCTCCAGGAGGTTAGGCACAAGGTCAAAGTATTTTTTATTTACCCCCTCTCCAGGAGGTTAGACACAAGGTCAGGTGTGGAAAGCGAGCGCACTAGGATTAGCGCGCTCTTGCCTACAAAAAATGCCTGAGCAGCCCCGTCGGCATTCCCGATTAGCAATAAACTAATCCCTTCTATTAGAAAAGGTAAAGCCTGGGAGCTGAACAGAACCATACCTCAGCCCTACAGCAAGATAGACCCTGTCGAACGTATCCCCGACTGGTAAGAAGATATCAATAAGAATCAACGTGTGTTCCTGCACCTCGCTCTGAACTTAACATGTTGTGTTCATTGTATTTCTATAAGTTTAAAATTATAAATAAAATAGCAGGTATTTCAATTTTATGAATATCAAGCTAGAACAGGTCCCACGATATTATTGTACCCCCTTTAACTAAAAAAGAAAAATATTCATCCAAGTTTTGT
Source organism: Sepiola atlantica (assembly GCA_963556195.1). Classification (NCBI taxonomy): domain Eukaryota; kingdom Metazoa; phylum Mollusca; class Cephalopoda; order Sepiida; family Sepiolidae; genus Sepiola; species Sepiola atlantica. Next base: position 96,878,451 of record OY744529.1, on the reverse strand, counting down.
GTAATGTAGTTTCAGAATATTTATAAGGGGGGTATATTTACAAATACCTAGCTATCTATGGAAGGTATATCACTGGAGCCTCACCTGATAATTGATTATTACAAACTGTAAACAGTAAGAAAAGGGTAATACGGTTTTAGGAAATGGGCGCTAAAAGACATGGTTCTTTATTCAATCCCGGGCAACGTCTTTATATCCTGCTAGTTTTAGTATTACTTCAAAACAGAAATCACAAGTAGCGTCATCGATACCGTTAACTATGATAGGTTTGGGGGCATTTGTTCCTACTGTGTCGCTTTCGTTGGCAAATAAATAAAAAAAAGCCTATGTTCTAAATTAATAACATTTAGGAGAAATCCTCCCAGACTAAGGAAACGTATTGTTTCAATCAAGCGTGTCTCTTTTTTGGAGGGAGCTAGATTTTACCCACATTAAAAACCGACCTTGTGTCTAACTCTGCTCTCGTGGAGAGAGAGCAAGTAAATAATGACACTTTGGCTTTGATCTTCTAAAATAAATATAAAAAGGGAAAAACTGATTTCAATCTTATTTCTTTTTAAATTGTCACAAAAACTGTCTAATACATTATTATCATATGTATTTTTTGGATTATTCAGACTGCTGTTCGCATCTTTGATGTTATTGCCACAACGTTTCGGCCGATGTAACCTCCGACCTTCAGGTAAGTCTTGTCGAACTCGGGGTCTGTACGGAATTTCGAACTGGACCATTTATTTAATGCACGGGGGTAGATTGCTCTCGTTCCGTCAGCCATGACGCGGTAGAAGTTTTTATATGGAATTGTATTCTTAGTATTCCCCGTGTTTATGATTGAACCGTCAATCTATATGACCGTCGTTTCGAACTGATTATATTTAGCACTTTTATCCGTTGCGCAACGGTCCCTTGTATCTAAACCAAATATATGATTAATCATCATCTAAAAATTTCGTAGTAAGGCACATACACATCCTTGGCAATCAAAAGATCATTAATCTGTGGCACGTTTGTACGAGAGTCAGTACGAACGCGCGACTAAACTGATGTTCATAGACTTATCTTTGGTCCACGTTTTTGTGAGGTTTTCTATTTTGCCGAAATATTGGCAACTGAATTTCCAAGAACGTCTGTCACTATCAGAAAACATTTTAGAACCCAATTTATGCGGCAAACAAATCAAGGCTAATTAGTTATTAGCAACAAAAAAAAAACACAAATTGACATAGGATTGTCATAGAAGCTTCTGTTGATACAAATGCAGACTAGAAAATCGTCGAAATCTAGTCAAAGGTCGGCACTGTTTCGTAATCATCAACCAAGGTTGATGTTTCCGAAACAGAACCCAAAAGTCTATTAGATAAAGTGCATAGACTAACATTAGTAATCCTATTTAAATATTTTAACGCCATCTTCGTTCCCCTTTGGACTATTTCGCAGATCAGAAGGAGAGAGGATACCTAAGGGATTTCAGGAGTGCTCATGAAGCCTCCTCGATTTTCAAAGTACTCTGCGTTGTCTGGGAGAAAAGTGCTCAATATCCTAGATAGAGCTACTGTAGTGATAGGTTTAGAACATATTTTAACGCCATCTTCGTTCCCCTTTGGACAATTTTGCAGATGAAAAGGAGGGAGGATACCTAAGTGATTTCTGTAGTCCCCAGGAGGCCTCTTTGATTTTCAAAGTACCCGGCGTTGTCCGGGAAAAAAGTGCTCAATGTCCTAGATAGAGCTACTGTAGTGATAGGTTTGGATAATATTTTAACAGTATCTACGCTGAAAAGGATGGGGAATCGATAAGAGTTATTTCAGTAGTGCTCAGGAGGCCTCTTTGATTTTTAAATACTCGGCGTTTTCCGGGAGAAAAGTGCTCAATATCCTAGATAGAGCTACTGTAGTGATAGGTTTGGAAAATATTTTAACGCTATCTTCGTTCCCCTTTGGACTATTTCGCAGATCAGAAGGAGAGAGGATACCTAAGTGATTTCAGTAGTCCCCTAGGAGGCCTCCTGGATTATCAAAGTACTCGGCGTTGTCCGGGAGAAAAGTGCTCAATATCCTAGATAGAGCTACTGTAGTGATAGGTTTGGAAAATATTTTAACGCCATCTTCGTTCCCTATTGGACTATTTCGCAAATCAGTAGGAGAAAGGTTACCTAAGTGATTTCAGTAGTGCTCACGAAGCCTCCTCGATTTTCAAAGTACTCGGCGTTGTCCGGGAGAAAAGTGCTCAATATCCTAGATAGAGCTACTGTAGTGATAGGTTTAGAAAATATTTTAACGCCATCTTCGTTCCCCTTTGGACAATTTTGCAGATGAAAAGGAGGGAGGATACCTAAGTGATTTCAGTAGTCCCCAGGAGGCCTCTTTGATTTTCAAAGTACTCGGCGTTGTCCGGGAAAAAAGTGCTCAATGTCCTATATAGAGCTACTGTAGTGATAGGTTTGGATAATATTTTAACGCCATATTCGTTCCCCTTTGGACTATTTCGCAGATCAGTAGGAGAGAGGATACCTAAGTGATTTCAGTAGTCCTCAGAAGGCTTCCTTTATTATTAAAGTATTCGGCGTTGTCCGGGAGAAAAGTGCTCAATGTCCTAGATAGAGCTACTGTAGTGATAGGTTTGGAAAATATTTTAACGCCATCTTTGTTCCCCTTTGGACTATTTCGCAGATCAGAAGGAGAGAGGATACCTAAGTGATTTCAGTAGTGCTCATGAGGCCTCCTTGATTTCAAAGTACTCGGCGTTGTCCGGGAGAAAAGTGCTCAATATCCTAGATAGAGCTATGATAAAGACTATCATGAGAGGATCGAAAATGATGAAGACTATCATGAGAGGATCGAAAATAGTGAAGACTATCATGAGAGGATCGAAAATGATGAAGACTATCATGAGAGGATCGAAAATGATGAAGACTATCATGAGAGGATCGAAAATGATGAAGACTATCATGAGAGGATTGAAAATGATGAAGACTATCATGAGAGGATTGAAAATGATGAAGACTATCATGAGGGGATATAAAATGATGAAGACTATAATGAGGGGATTGAAAATGATGTACACTATCATGAGGGGATTGAAAATGATGAAGACTCATGAGGGGATTGAAAATGATGAAGACTATCATAAGGGGATTGAAAATGATGAAGAATGTCATGAGAGGATTGAAAATGATGAAGAATGTCATGAGAGGATTGAAAATGATGAAGAATAGACTGACAGGATTGGAAATGATGAAGAATACGATGAGGGGATTTAAAATGATGACTAATATCATGAGGGGATTAAAAATGATGAAGAATATCTTGAGAGGATTGAAAATGATGAAGACTATCATGAGAGGATTAAAAATGATGAAGACTATCCTGAGAGGATTAAAAATGATGAAGACTATCATGAGAGGATTAAAAATGATGAAAACTATCATGAGAGGATTGAAAATGATGAAGACTGACATGAGAGGATTGAAAATGATGAAGACTATCATGAGAGGACTGAAAATGATGAAGACTATCATGAGGGAATTGAAAATGATGAAGACTATCATGAGGGAATTGAAAATGATGAAGACTATCATGAGGGGATTGAAAATGATGAAGAATGTCATGAGAGGATTGAAAATGATGAAGAATGTCATGAGAGCATTGAAAATTATGAAGAATAGACTGACAGGATTGGAAATGATGAAGAATACCATGAGAGGATTGAAAATGATGAATAATATCATGAGGGGATTGAAAATGAGAAGAATATCATGAGGGGATCGAAAATGATGAAATATACCATGAGAGGATTGAAAATGATTAAGAATATCATGAGGGGATTGAAAATGATGAAGAATATCATGAGGGGATTGAAAATGATGAGGAATATTACGAGAGGATTGAAAATGATGAAGAATATTATGAGGGGATTGAAAATGATTAATAGTATGAGGAGATCGAAAATGATGAATACAACGAGGTGAGTTAAAATGATGAAGGATATCATGAGGGGATTCAAAATATATAGTATGAACACCGGGGCGGTTATAAGTACCTATATAGAAGGCGCAGACAGTGGTGGTACTTTTTATAGAAATAAGTCATACTATTGCCCTGTGAAACGTAGGATGAAATGGTGGGGAAGAAACAGCTTTCGCAAAAGGCAAAATTTAAAAGTAGCGATCAGGGTAGAGAAAAGTAGAAAGATAAAGAGACAGCTATAGAGAGAGAAGGAGAGAAATAGAAGTTTTAATATAAAGATGTTACACACGCAATTTTTCTTCAATTATGTTTTTATGACCCCGAGCAACGCCGGGTAGCCCCGCTAGTGTAGAATAAAGCAGGTAGACATGTACACAGAGGAGGTTGGAGCACCAGCCCCAACTTTGCCTGCGTCGTTGGCATATTTACTACATCTCTTGAATGTTTCATCAAAATATGTTGTAAAATAGAATTGAAAAAAAAAATACTTGAACGATGCTTCGAGGTGTGATCTCAGTGAGGTTTTTGACTTCATCGCTTGTTTCAGAGATTTTCAACATCTTCGTAAGATGTTGGCCTCGGAACTCAGACAATAGAGGCTGCCGTTACAGCTCCAGGCCGGCTTGTGTTGGCTAATGGATTGCTCGGCTCAGTTCTAGGTGAACTCGCCCAGGCATTATTACCTCTTTCCAATAATGATACTTTTGTAGATCTCCTGAGGCGCCCCTACCGGGGAATAACAACGGTTATGTTTATTGCTGCTTTTGTAGTCAGAATGTTCGATTTTCGGTTTTGCGCCACCTTTTCCATCGGTGGGAAGGAAGTAAACCCTATCACACGCCCAAGCAGTTGGCTGGCCGAACTTTGAGCGTAAATAGGCCGTCACCTCGAAAGCGACACAACTAAATGTCATTTGACACTTGGGCTTTGTATCTAAGGTTGGGGTGTACAAGCTCCGATGAGCTGTGTTCTTTGAGTCGATTTTTGTTTCATGGAAATCGCTCCAGACAAGGCACATGATTATCGCAAATACAGGAGATGCCTATTGACCCGAGTCTTGAAAAGACCAAGGTTATAAGTAGTAGGAGGAAAACAGTCAACAGGAAGAGAGTTCCACAAGCATCCGGTTCTTGGAAAGAAGCTACTGGAATAGGAAGCTATATTACAATGATGTATCAAAACAGCGAATTGATAGAGACCACTAGACAAGTCAAACGAGGTGGAACATAAGCGGGAAATGTATCAATTCTGAAGAACACATGCCATAATAGTATTTATAGAAAAGACTGAGACTAGCAACACTACGTCTGTGAGAGAAATGGCTGTAGAAAAGTAAGGGTAGGGCCAATCAAATTATAGATCCGTTTCTGTACCTTAACAAGTATCCTCAAATAGGACAGATTCACCAGCCCAAATATGACAACAGTACTTCATACATGTTCTGATTGTAGAGTTGTAGAGATAGATAATAGCCTGAGGTGTGAGAAAGTGCTTAGAGCGATAGAGAGAACAGACTTTACGATAAGCAGAAAAGAGCAATGGATCTAATGTATGAACTCCAATAAAGATTTGATGAGAGAGAAAGACCAATAACTTTCAGAGTCGATCTCTTCCTAAGAGCAAATCCATCCATGAGAATCTCGGGAAGAAAGGGGCACGCCTACGATTGAAAGACATGATATGTGTCTTAACTAGTCATTTATTGGTTCTGCGGGTTGTTTGACGAGGGCTTCCAACTGTACGTTGCTCCACGTAGGTTTATAACGCGTTGATGCAATAGGTCACTGGAAAAGGGCCGCTATTCCGCTTGCTGGAAATAAGACTTATGTTTAAGTTTAGATGAAAACGGAAATAAATATTTAAGACTTAAACTCATGCAACAGTTGACACGTTACTTTTTTTCGTGTTGATTTTTTATTTGTAAACAATTTTTCAATTTATTAAATCTGCTTAGAGATACTTGCCAGACAACTCTAGAAATTACTAACACAGCCAAGATATATTTTAGAAGAACCTCGTCTACTTTAAATACCCAACCATCTTACAAAACCAGATTTCAGTATTAAAATAGTTGTATTACTTAAGATGGAATCTGTCATCGCGTATGTGTATAAAACAATTACTTATATTTTTGCCTTCACATAGCTCACTGATAGCTGCCCACCATTACGCGATGCGTTCCACCGTGTCGTTTGTTCTGCATTGTCTACGGCGAGGAATAAGGGGTTCCTCGATCTTAACGTGAAGACTCGGTCTTCAACTCGACGCTCGTCTAAACAGGACACTAGAAAATAGTCATGGAGGTACGCGCACTGTGCACAACTGGCGGGGCTATTTATTTTTACAAAATAATTTTTTTTCTTTACTGGCGGGGTTTTTCGACAAAAGATCAAACAGCCGACCGTTTATGACGCTGATTTTACTGTAGATATTTGCGATTTGGTTTCAGTTGACGAAATTAATTTGTACTTGTACGGAATGGGTATCCAAACGATTTCAGTACTTACATAGTAAGTCCCGAGTATCGCATAATTTCGAGTCAGTTTACGATTTGAAATCCACTTTAGGGTCGTCTGCCTTATATTTTTCAAATCTTAACGGCTCCGGTATTTTCGTGACTGAATTCTCCGACAATACTAATTATTTACATACTGAAATTCTTTGGATATCCATTCATTACATGTACCGATGAATTTAATAACGTTTGTGCCAGAAACGTCAACATTAGATATGCATTGATTTATGCATAAGAAATGAAATTCTCATGCGATGAAATAGAATGCAAAACATTCGGCGTAACATGTGTATGGACCCAACCGAAATAGAAACCTAACCATTATTTACATACCTTGGCCTTTTGGCTAAGATCAAAGTGTAGTATCTGTTCCGATGGATACTGCACGTCTGTCCTGTGCAGTTCTAGGAGGTCCACCCTCCCAGGCTTTGCCTCCCCTCTTTGGGGAGGAGTAAGTTTATTGCTTACTGTCTGAGGCGCCCCTACCGGGGAATGCCGACGGGGCTGCCCAGGCAATTTTTAAATGGCCAGAGTGCTCACCTCTCGAGCGCTGGCTTTTCAAACCCCACTTTCTCGACCCGATCTTGGGTCACATCTTACTTGTGGGAGTAAGATAAAACTGGCCTTGTGCCTAACTCCTGGGGAGGAGTAAATAAAACCTGAGCTGTAAATATTCAACCGGTTTGTAATTTTTATAAGTCGGCCATTGGTAGTGACACATACTAGCGATGGGAGCATTCCAATATTTTCCCCCGATTTCGATGAATATACCAAAGTAATGTTAAAAAAAAGCAACTAACAATTTGTTAACGATTGTTTCTTTAGTATAATATTGCATTGGAACAACATCTATAAAAAACGGTTATGTTCATTTGTTCGTATCTCACCGATAAGTTATAAAAAAAACAAAAACATTGGTAAACATTTCCTGAATTAAAAAAAAAATCTTAATGAATGAATATTTTATTTTTAAGCAAACATGTCGGCGCTCTTGTATAAGCAGTAACCGATCTGAAGGAGATTTTCTTAGCCGCCACTATTCCGAATTCGCTTATACTTTGGCAAGGGGGATAACTTTGTTTACCGCAGCATGAAAGAAAATAACTTTTCGTTTTATGTTTATATAAAGTGTATACAATTTGTGGCATGTAAATAAAACCGCTTAAAAGGTTATTTTGAACGGGTTTAGGGTTAAGGGTTTTAACGCATTTCCAAACCGTAACATATTTTTTTTATTAATAAACAAAGTTATGTCCCTTGCCAATGTATAAGCGAATTCGGAATAGCGGCGGCTAAGAAAAATAGTTATCTCCCTCAGATTGCTTACTGCTTATACAAGAGCGCCAACATTTCTTCATAAATAAGTTTAACTATTTTCAAAGGGATGAGAAACAAAATGAAGTTCAAATTTTAAAAGAAAAACAAAAAACAATGGTAAACCTTTTCTGAATTAAAATAAATCTTAATGAATTAATATTTTATTTTTAAGAAGCCAACAGTTCTTCATAAATTTGTTTATTTAAATATTTTCAAAGGGATAAGAAACAAGATTAAGTTTGAATTAAAAAAAACATTGGCGTGAGAAGAAATACAATTTTATTTTAGTTAACAAAACATTAAGACGTGTTTGTTTACGAGTTTGTTTTACGAACATAACTATATTGCACGTATTATTTTACAAAGTAGAGAAATGTAGAAAATCTGAAAACAACAAAATACAAATTATACTTATCGGACACCTTTTAGGTTTAATTATAATTGTCCAATTAAATAACATAACCGTTCTTTCATTTCTGTTATTGGCAAGCATTTCCTTTGTACACAATTCTTTTCACAAAACATCCTTCTACCTAATTTGTCAAAAAATTGCTATATTTTTTTTTACAAATAAATGTTTCAAAGGGTAGTATCTATTCTGATGCTAGACCATCTTTTCTGTCCCTAGGAGAGATCCTTCTAGACAGAGGCATTTTGTCCCAACTACGAGAGACCCTTTTCAGAGCTGGATTCACCACATTAAAAATGGCATTGTGTCTAACCGTGCTTTTGTGGAGGAGGGAACAAATAGGATAACACATAATTAATAACACCCTAAACAAAACCACCTACTTCAAAATAAGATTCATCCCTTTTTTTAAGGAGATTATGTGTAAACACCCTGGAAACCTGGTAGAAAGCAAACAATAAAACCCAATCATTTTGAAATTAAGAGTGACATATATATATATATATATATATATAAAATCATTAGATTTTATTTTGATAATTTTCACGTAGTCTCAAAGGAATGTACTTGTGTCTAATCAATGGAAGGAAAATGTAACAACTTAACTGTCGAACAGATTCAATAATATTAATAACCAAGAATCCCCTTACTACAATTCTTTGATTTTATTGCCTTCTATATCCACCCACATCCACCTTTTATATCTTTAGAAAATTTGTACAACCACACAGACATGGGAAATTAGAATCAAATAAGAACTGACACCCAAATGTGTCTCGCACAAGCCGTGAAAATCTTTAAATTCACTAATTTCTTTATATTTTAATAAACTCAACACCGAACCTTTTATATCCAAAGGCTTTTTTTCCACACTTTTTGGCCACCTCTTGTAAAATCGTTTCCCAATGCTGAGGGACCTGACAAAACCCCACCATATAAAATACATTTTAAATCATTAAATTTAATTTAATTATCAATGATTGTCATTATCTTGACAAAAATGTTTTTATTTGTAAACATTTTTGGAACATTGTAAATCAACTGCATTTAAAAGTTACTAAGCGAATTTATGTAAAGTTATTTGTTTTGTTTTTTTACACAAAATAAATTCACACAGTATTTTGATGTTATGATCTATATATTGTAGTTTTACTGGTAGTTGAAAAGCAGTAAATGTATCATTAGCAACGTAAGATTTGTTTTTTAAAAATTAAGAGAATCGTTTTTGAAATCGAAAATTACCGATTCTGTACCCCCCAAAATTCCGATTTTTTAGAATACCTAAATAAAGACATTAAACCATTGGAACAACAATTGGATCCAAAATAAAATGAGTGAAATATCTCAAATCCTTTCAGCAGAATAATTGGAGAAATGGATACAATCGTTGACTTTGGGATCAGTGGTTGCCTTCACCCTAACCCTTCACGTACACCTTAATACAACTGAGAAAGTTGTAAACACTACGCATATATTATGGATACTAAAACTATTGGTACTTTTATAGATGGCGCACCATGTCTCCGTGACTTCACGTCGTCAACGTTCGGGCAGTGCTCGGAAACGTCCGAGAGTTGACGAGGCGAAAACTGTCAAACGCTAAATTGAAGACAGGTAGACGATAATAAATCATAGCTAAACAATTCTTATTAATTCGATGTTTCGTTATTTAAAAAAAAAAATTTTCTTAACGAACGCACTGTTTTAAAGCAATTTTTTTCCAATCTTTTTTCAATGTTTTTTTTCTTCATTTTATGACAGTTTCTGTGTTAGGGTTGCATCTGGCCAAAAAGTTTTGTTTACTGCTTCTGTTGCTGGCAGAAATCAATTAGTCTTTCGAAAGATTCAACCAGCTTGATAGCGATGATAATAATTCATTTTTGTTATTGAACGCGATTAATTTCTTCCAAAGTTATCGACTGCTTGCTGCAACCTCATCGTTTCATAGTTTCAACTCTCGGGCGCGTCTGAAACCTGCCCGAACGTTGACGACGCGAAGTTACGGAAACATGGTGCGCCATCTATAAGAGTACCAAACTATTAAATGTTTAGCAATATGTATTGTGATTCGGCATTAAATCCAAGAGGGTTGATATGCCGTCAAACAGAGAAGTTGTTGTCTATATTTATTTCATACGTGCAAGTTTTATTTTCGCCCAGTGTTCACCATGTCTTTAATCCTTTGACATTTTGGAACTATCTCTTTGTTATAAATGGAGTTTTATTCTTGTTCTCATAAGAGTCATTATCAGTGAATGCTCACCGACAACAGGTAGTGTTCCCTAGAGGATGGGTGACAGCAAGTCACTGCATATTGCCAGTATTCCGCGATTCTTTCGATAACCGTGGCAAATCACTTTGCTTTTTGGCAGCAATCATTTACCATTGATTTCTCGCTAATAACTCTCGTTAGTTTTCTCAAATTCGAGTGGAAATAAGCCTTCTAGGATTCAATTACTCTCCGTGCCCTTCTAGTGGGAGCCTCACTCCTCGGTCTTTCCATTTTCCTTGACACTTCACAACCATTTGTTGTACCAACAAATGTCAATGCAACTACAGACGTGAAGATATATTTGATTACTTAAGAGGACTGCTCGAAAGTATTTGACATTGGACTTTAAAACTACAATGTTGTAGCCAGCTGGTAAGCAGCCCCACGGTATTGTGTGGCGCACATGAAAGTTCTTGCAAGGAAAGTGATAATGGCAGTTCTGTTGGGTTTAGATACACACAGAAAGAAGGACGGTTCTGTGCAGTGGTTGTAGAACGAGTTAAGTTTTAGGTAAAGAATAAAACAGGAATGTTATCGAAGTCTTATTTTTGAAAAAAAAACTGAAAAAAAAAAAAGCAATCCTACGCAAGTTAAGCATTACTTAAGAAATACTTAACGCTTTCAAAGTCTTTACCTGGAAAAACAATCTTACAGCTACAACACGGTGAATGGATTTAATGAAACCGGACATTGTCGTTTTTTTAATTATTTCAAAGTTTTAAAAAATACCAATAAAATATTTTAATGTTTAACCCTTTTTAAATACATTCTTCACCGAAATTTGTTTTAATTATATTTTCGTTTTCTGAAACGAAGAATCTTTTTTAATGAATTTCGTTTCTTTAAATTCTAATATATTAGTTATTTTATGAACTTACTCAATAATTGCCCAAGTCACTTCAAATGAAATCGAAGGAAAACCGTATTTAGATTCTTTGAAAAATTAAACCTTTATCGAAACTAATGTGGTTACTGATACCGATCCTGAACCAGTTTTCGTGAGGTTCGACTCGGAAGCGTTCGGCTGTCCTACGCAAACGCCAGAGAGTTGACGATCCGATTTGTACCAGACGACAATTTTGATACGGTGCTGCGTCCTTTGATAATGTTTTGCTTGTTTTCTTTTTGTTGTTGTTATGGTTACGGTTAGCGTTAAAAATATTTATTTGATAACAGTAATTTCGCTCTATTTTGCTTGTTTTATTTGTTTTGTTGTTTAAAAAATCTCTTGCAACTATAACTAAAAATTATAAGACGCAGCAACGTATCAAAAAAAAAATGTATTTGATAGCAGTAACTGCTCTATGTTTTGCTTGTTTTTTGTTGTTTCTTTTAGAAAATTTCTTGAAAATATAACTTACAATCACAGGACGCAGCACCGTATCAAAATTGTCGTCTGGTACCATTCGGCTCGTCAACACTCGGGTGTTTGCGTAGGACAGCCGAACGCTTCCGAGTCGAACCTCACGAAAACTGGTTCAGGCTCGATCCCAGTACCCTAATGTGAATGTACTGCTAACATATCGATTTTTATAACAAAACAGACGTCATTATATATATATATATATATATATATATATATATATATATATAAGAAAAATGAGGATAAACTTATCAGACCTAATGTAACATGAAAAAGGAAAGCCAGAAACTATGTTATTTATGTATTCATCAATGTTTCGTCTTGAAAGACTTCCTCAGGATGAAGAAAACAATGTAAAAAGGATCATACAGAATATTAATTTTGATTTGTCAGAAAGTGTCCAGACTTCGGCATGGTTGTTGACGCGAACGAGCAGAGAATGAAAATCATTATGTTGGTTGTAGCGTTATCAGCAGTAGTCTGTCTTATTTAAAGGACGCAAAGTCAATGGGGTGATGTTTCGATTTATTAGTTTATTTTTAGATAGGAAGATTGTTTGGGTCAACATATGTCGTTCGCGTCAACAACCATGCCGAAGTCTGGACACTGACAAATCAAAATTAATAATCTTTGTGATTTTTCTACATTGTTTTCTTCATTTTGAGGAAGTCTTTCAATAAAGACGAAACGTTGATGAATACATAAGTTTTTTAAAATTTCCATTTTGATATATATAAATATATATATACATATATATATATATATATATATATATATTATATATACAGTATTTGTAAATTTAAATTAACTATGTAAATTAATATATATGAGATTTTAATTTTACTAAAGCTTAGAAACGAAGTAGAAACGATAACTTTGAAATTTTAGAATCAGCCAACATGACGCGAGATTTTGTTAAACAAATGAAATAAGTATTAAATCTTTTTTTATCCAAACTTTCGGTTTTATGGTACAGACAATATTTTCCTTTCCTTTTCATATATATATATATATATATATATATATATATATATATATATATATGATTTTTCTAATTATTGATCGTAATTTTATTATTATTTTTTATTTTTTAAATTTTATTTTTTTATTTTTAAAAAATTTTTTTTTTTTAAATCAGCGTTATTCATTTTGATTGCAATTATTGTATATAATGGGTATACGAACGTACAAATCGTTGCGACAAGAGTTGTACACATTGGAACCGAGTACGACAGAACTCAACTGATTTTATAGTTGGCAGATAATTTGTTGAAACCAAAACCAAGGTTCATTTTTGAAAATAATCAAAAGTACTTTCTGAAGAAGAAAGAAAAAAAGTATCTATTTTAAACTGAAATCTTTTTTTTCACAGCAGCTGTTCTCGACTTTCCAGGAGTCAAAAATTATGCCAATTTTGTACACAGTAGAAACCAGGAAAGATATATTACGCCGAGATTCTCGCCGGAATGATTTCTACGTAACGAAATCCTTGCATTAGACAACATAACGAAACTTCATTTCGTTGGATTCAAATTGCAAACGATTTACTTTTTGTCTCGTTTTTTCTTTTTTTCTTTTTTTTTAAATAAAAAAACGAAAAAAGCAACAATTATCGGCAGTTATGGCTGCTTCGCAATTTTGCCCCTTGTGTCTTTAAGAACCCGTGTGACAAGAAGAGGTGGGAAAGGAGGAAATTCGAAGTCAATTCTCACCAAGCACTTAGACTTTCGTATGCACGCGCCGAAACGACTTCAGTGTCTGACCCAACGAATGTCGACTAGCATCTACTTGACATTTACGTAAAAATTATGCGGTTGTGTGTTCGTGCCCGACAGACATTTTTCTATTTGCGTCTTCTACGTTTGGTGGCTACGAAAAGTTCATTGTAGCACTTGTCTAACACAAGGAATGAAAATTTAAATGGCCCGATTCACATATACGCCTATTCTATATATATATATATATTATAACAGCCGTAGGCCTTTTTCAGTATATCTTATACACATAGCTTTTAGAACTACTCTCCTCACCTATTTGAATTTTTTTTATCGAAGTCGCTCGAGACAAGGCATGAAGCCACTTGATATAAGGTTCTAAACAAAAACCAAAAAATACTACTTCAAGGTGTAAAACTAGCCAACGATAACTGAGATGGATATATTCTAACTCAGAAAACAGCAATACTTCCCCTTGTCAGAAACAACGCTCATGGAATGTGAGGACTAAAGGACAAAATAAGGGAAGTAAGAGTTACGAGGCTACCAGAAGTAAACCCAAGCTCCACGTTCTACTCTAATTAGTCCGATAGAAGGATGTATCGTATAAAACGCTTTATTCCAGCGAACCACCTTCCATCATTAAGAGTTGTACGTTTTATTTTCCCAAATAAACGCCACACGATTTGAGAATTAGAATTTGCTCTTAACTTACTCCCATTAACGTCAAATACTTTTAATATATACGTCTACTAGACAACCTGTCCCAGGACGAATAAAAAATAATTCACTGATTATATATATATGTAAAAATAAAAATGGAATAAAAGATAATTCAACAACTCATGTTGTAAGGTTCTGCCGAGATATTTCGGTCGTTAAAATACGGCCATTTTCAGTCAGGTTGGTAAACTTTATTTCAAAACGGAAAAGTTTTCAAACTTATACAAAGAATGCGATTGGAAGAAAATGTCACGTGCAGAGAACAAGGTAGTAGGGCCGCGAGGAATGTTATAAAAAGAGAAAGAAAAAGATGAAGAGGAAGAAGAAGAAAGAGACCAATCAACCAGTGTCTTTAGAACGTCAGTTGAAGAAGAAGAAGAAGAAGAAGCGAGAGCAAAAGAAAGAAAGAGTAAAATCGACATTTGACTGTCGAAAGCTACTGAAGAAGAGAGAAAAAAATCAGTGCTTGAATGTCGCCTGCTGATTGGAATCCGACGGAAGATTGAAAACGTCAAAAGTCTAATAGGATTAGTAGTAATTTGAAGCTATTGACGGAGGAATTCAAAACAAGGGAGGAGGAGGAGGGAGGAGGAGGAAGAAGAACAAGGGTTAAAAGTTAACCAACGTCATATTCATTTAAATTCATTTCATATAGAATCGATCTAGCAGAAGGAATGGAAATGTTAGTCAAATGTCGATTTGAGTTTATTTTTGTTAGTTGTTGAATTGCTTATTCTTTATTCTATTTTTATATATTGCCCGAAACATTGTTTCTTTTTTCTCATATATATATATATATATATATATATATATATATATATATGTTTTAATATTATAGAAACCAAATCAAATGTAGATACATTTAAAAAAAAATCAGTTTTTATTCGCAAACGAATGTTTCGACCTACCACTAAGAAATATGTAGTGTTTGAAACGCATAAGGCATTTATTTTTCTTGAAAAGCCCATCAACAATGCACGTAAACAAGAGGGTAACACTATAGACAGGGGAAAAATTGTATTGCATTCCTCATTCATTTGTTTATTGATACAACTCTAGTCCTACACTATCGAGCTATTGTAAAACTTATAAAATATTAAATTTGATTATATATATATATATATATATATATATATACATGCACACTCATTTTAATTTTTTTTTCTAATTATGGTACATTTTAGTTTTTAAAAGTTATATTTTCAAGTTATATCTTTATTTCTGTATATTTACATATACTCTATTATAGAATGTATATTCTAATTATTTTAATTTTTAATTTATTTAAACTATCTTATTTTATTACATTGTATTCTCTCTAACTATTGGTTTAAGGTATCATTTTCATCCTTTTATTTCTTAATTGGATTTTTTAAATTTGATTCTATTATTTTTTGATAATTTTATATTATCTTTAATTTATTTATATATTTTTCTTCCTGATTCACCCTGTATTTTGAATATTTTAAATATTTTATTTGCTGTTTATAAAGTACCTTCAGTGCGATTATTTTTTGTTTAACCGACTGATGGGATTATATATGGTTGCATAATGAGGTTATGTCAACAATATTGTCTTAATGTTTTTTTTTTCAAATCATACTGAATTGTGATGTTTTCTTAAATGACTTCTGTTAAACTCCGTTTCTGTAAGTATAGATAGAGCACTCTTAATTGACTCGAATGCCCAGATACATGTATTTGGGGATTTTAATGCCCACCACTGTGACTGGTTAGGATTCTCCAGCCTTACTGACGCAGCCGGCAACTCTACGTATGATTTCTCCTTAGCTAACTCCCTCTCTCAGACTCAATTTTCCGACCCGCATCCCTGATCGAGTAGACCAACCAGCCTCACTTCTAGACCTTTTCGTGACCTCAATGCCCGAGGCTTGTGTGACGAAAGCTCATAGCCCACTTGGGAATGCTGATCACATTGTGCTAATGATACATATCACCCTAAAAAGTCGTCCAAAAGCTGATGAACCGTTGCTCAAAACAACGAGATACTACAAGCAGGCTGATTTTGAGTCAGAGATCACATCATCGACGCCCCATGGAGGGAAACCTTCTCACTTCCTGCCAATCAGTGTGCAAACGAACTTACTGAATGGGTCAAAGCAAGCATTGAAGCCTATGTCCCCATGCGAAAATTCTTTAGCAAGCCTCACTCTCAATGGTTCACCTCGGAATGTGCAGCTGCCATTTCTGAGAGACAACAAGCATTCCGTAAATTCGGCCGCCATAAGTCAGCTACTAATAGACATGACTTCATAGAGTCAAGAAATAATTGCAAGGCCGTGATAGGCGAAGCGAAGAGAAGGTATAATGAGTAAAAAAAAACCGCATCCAGTCACAGAAGCTAGGTACTCGTGATTTCTGGAAAATCTACAATAGTGTAGTGAATAATGGTCAATCAACGATTCCCCCACTATCAAACCACAATGTGTTCACGGCCACTGATAAGGCTGAACTACTTACCCAACGCTTCGCTTCTAACTACTTTGGACTCAGATAACCACCCCCTCCCCAACTTCCCTTTGCTGACCGAATCCACACTTGATAACCTGGTCATCACCCCATCCCAGGTCAGAGACATCATAAACAACCTTGACACCTCCAAAGCTTATGGGCCTGATCTTATACCTGTAATAGTAATAAAGAAATGCTCTGCTGAACTGGCCCCTGTCCTCTCCAAACTCTACAATAAATGTCTAGCTGAATCTTGCTTCCCCGATAGCTGGAAAATTGCCTCTGTGGTACCAGTCTACAATAGTTCTGGGAATAGAACCGATCCTCAGAACTATCGCCCAATCAGTCTGCTGCCGATCTTTGCTAAAATCTTTGAATCCTTAATCAATCTAGCGATAGTACGGCACCTAGTTAATGCTAAACGTCTTTCTGACCGCCAGTATGGATTTAGACAAGCACGATCTACTGCAGACATCCTAACGGTCATCTCGGAACGTATGTATCATACACTCGCCAAGGCAGGTGAAGCTAGGGCAGTAGCGCTTGATATATCCAAGGCCTTCGACAAGGTATGTCCTGAAAATACGCTCATACGGTATTACTGGGCAATTACTAAATATAATTAGATCCTTCCTAGACAAAAGAAAAATCCAGGTTGTCCTCGATGGCCGTTCATCTAAGAAACATGACATAAATGCTGGTGTACCCCAGGGATCTATCCTTGGACCTTTACTGTTCCTGATCTTCATAAACGATCTTCCTGATGACGTAGAGTCGGAGATTGGTTTATTTGCTGACGACACCACACTTTACTCTCGCCATGTTGGTAAAACAGACGCGATCATATCCAAGGCAATGGCTGAATCTTTAGAAAATGACCTCCAGGTTGTAGTGGATTGGGGTGAATGGTTGGTAACTTAATGCCGCAAAGACAAAGCTTCTTTCCTTCAATAACTACAAGGAACCTATTCAACCACCGATTGTCATGGCAAATAACACCTTACCTGAGAGTTCATCATTCGAACTCCTTGGCGTAACCTTCACAGGTAACATGAATTGGAACAAATACATTGAAGACAAAGAAGGTTGGCTCCCTCTACCGTGCTAGTAAACTCCTCACACCTGACATTATCCTGTATCTCTACAAAGCCACCATTCGCCCATGCATGGAGTATTGTTGTCACATCCGGGCTGGCGCATCATCTACTAGTCTCTCCCTCCTTGACAAGGTCCAAAAAAGAATCGCCAACCTAATAGGACCCTCACTGTCAACCAAGCTTCAGCCGCTGTCCCATCGCCGCAATGTGGCATCATTGTGCTTGTTTTACAAATACTTCAATAGATTATGATCCGATGAATTGGCTACTCTGGTGCCCCCTCTACGTAAATTCCCTAGACTAACTCGACAATCAACTAAATCTCATTCATTCACTGTGGAGGTCCCCAGATGTCGGAGAGCCTTCTACTCAAATAGCTTCTTTCCTCGTACTGCTGGCCTCTGGAACTCTCCCCCTTCCCCCTGTTTCCGACAGAACATACATGCAGAAATTTAAAACTAATGTAAACAGACATCTCGCTGCGCAGATCCCAAGTTAGGTTTACCCCCCCCCCCTTCCTTCTCCCCTTTTCTTTTCTTGGTATCCCCTTACGTCTACAGTAGCGGCTTGCCTTGTTTGGGGTTAACTATGTTTCAAAAAAAAAAAAAAATGTAAAGTTCGCTGATGAAGATACGGTTAAGTCATCAGAACTAAAATACAAAATAGATTTTTTCTAAATTGTCTTGGAAACGATCGTAGGCCACATAATGGTTGTTTGAATTTTTGGAACTGATATAAAAAACAATATTCACATTTTGTTGATATCAACTCACTTTTGGAATTTCTCATTTCATTCTTTGTAAAGGTGTGAGGAAGTTGCTTCTCGACAGAGGGTGCAGCTGAAACATGTATGCACATATGCAACCAACAATGTTTGTATAAATACACATTTATACTAATATACATATACATATATATACATATACATATACACATATATACATATACATATACACATATACATATATATACATATACAGTTTGTGTTTGATAATTTACCAAGGTATTTGACAATGAATCTATTGTGAATTTTTCTTGTGGAAATTACACATTTTAAGCCATTGATTCTTTTTTTAGTACTTACCAACATTGTTTTTAAAATGATCATAGTATTAGAAAATGTTATGTTTCATCGTAGGACTTAAAATAAACATTGCTTCGAAACAGCTGTAAAACACTTTCATGCTTTTATATTGAGCTGTAAAAAAATTACACCTTTGCGTATAATCTTTATTTGCCTTTAAAACGATTTGAATCGTAAAATATAAATACATATTAATAAGTCATATGCTGTAGTCTGTATGAGTATTGCTTCTGATCAGAGTTTAGTATTTCGAATTGTTTGTGAATGTAAAAGACTAATATTTACTTAACATATTAAAACTTCTTAGGCGTAGGAAAGTAACCTCTCTGATGTTTTGTATGACTGTTATTCTTTGTAACAAACGATTTGTATAAACATCGGTGTCCAAGTGCGTTTAGCAGACAAATAAAACTTTTATACACGCACAGGTGAAAATACAAAATAATTATCCGATCTTAAAGACATCTTCAGCATTTATTCATTAATTAATGTTAATTATTCAGTTTATTTTGGAAGAAAAAATTAATAATTTTTAAGGTCGCTTAAATAATGTTACTCCATTTCAAAGGCACATTACATCTTAGTATACCCATAGACGAAACTCGATGACCACTTTTATGAGATAAAGCTGAAATCTTTTTTTTTTTTACATTTAAATTCACGTTGTTTAAATATAATTTTCTACCGAGAACTGCCGTTGATTTTAACGCAATTTAGGGTGTTATCCATTTGTAAAGGTTGTCACTGAGCCTCGACTATGGGTATAAGATCCATCTCGGCTTTCGAATAAAAGGGGTGAACTAATTTTTGTTACCTTAAAAGCTTTTAAAATGAAATAGTTTATGTTAATAATCATTTATAGGTACTGATATAAATCCTGAACCAGTTTTCGTGAGGTTCGACTCGGAAGCGTTCGGCTGTCCTACGTAAACGCTCGAGAGTTGACGAGCCGATTTGTACCAGACGACAATTTTGATACGGTGCTGCGTCTTATAATATTTTTTTGCTTGTTTTGTTTTTGTTGTTAGGGTTAGGGTTAAAAATATTTATTTGATAACAGTAATTTCGCTCTGTTTTGCTAGTTTTATTTTTATTGTTTAAAAAATTTCTTGCAACTATAACTAAAAATTATAAGACGCAGCAACGTATCAAAATAAAAAAAATATTTATTTGATAGCAGTAACTGCTCTATGTTTTGCTTGGTTTTTTTTGTTGTTTCTTTTAGAAAATTTCTTGAAAATATAACTTACAATCACAGGACGCAGCACCGTATCAAAATTGTCGTCTGGTACCATTCGGCTCGTCAACACTCGGGCGTTTGCGTAGGACAGCCGAACGCTTCCGAGTCGAATCTCACGAAAACTGGGTCAGGATCGATATCAGTACCAATTTATTAAATAAAAATACTAACAATTACCTTAATAGCAGATAATTCTGACTTTTTCAATCATTGGTATTCATGTTTTTTTTGGTTAGAAAACTGGGGTAAATATTTAGTATCAAACCCACTGTAGTTTAGTCCCCCCCACCCCCTCAAAAAAATAAAAACAGCTTCTACTTTTTTGGGATGAAGCGATGGGGACGATTACATTTAAACTGCCTTTAAACATAGCCGCAAAGAAAAAATAAATGAAATATTTTACCTTTTTACGTGGGGGATTACTTTCCTATATAAATTTAACGTAAAATGTGGGGTTTGCCGGCCAGTTAGCGATAAATGGAAACTTTTTTAGGGGGGAAATTAAAATTTGTTCGAGGGGGGGGTTACAAAGTAACATGAGGGGGGGTTACAAAGTAACATGAGGGGGGGGGTCACAAAGTAACATGAGGGGGGGGGTCACAAAGTAACATGAGGGGGGGGTCACAAAGTAACATGAGGGGGGGGGTTACAAAGTAACATGAGGGGGGGGGGTTACAAAGTAACATGAGGGGGGGGGGGTTTACAAAGTAACATGAGGGGGGGGGTTACAAAGTAACATGCGGAAACTAATTTTGTAGCGTACAATAAAAAAAATGGCTTGTTTTGGAGAGCATAATATTTATTTTACTTATCAAACTTAGTTTTTTTTTCCTGCTTTAAAAATACAAACATGTAAATAAAAATGGGGGAACTTTTATTTCAAGCAATGATAAAACTTGAAAACTTAAATTTTTTTTTTGGGGGGGGGGGGGACAAACAGATGTGCCTATGGTATATCTAACCCGACCCAACTCTTGAAAGTAGAAACGAGTTAGCCGAAAGTGAAGATTGTTTATTTTACTGAAATCGGGTAAAAATCGTTAAATTTATAAGTGAAGTTATCCCCATGCTAAAATCTTAAATATTGGGCATCTTTTACGAGACTCAGCAGAGTAAAAACGCTAAAAAAACAAATATACAACAAATAAAAGTAACTATAAGCTGTAAAAGTTAGTTTCAAACTTGCATGTGCTATTTGTTTGTATTTTAAACCCGTTTGAAGTGCTATTTATTAGAAATTTAAGTTCAACACACGGTTTTCGAAGAATTCAAAATGGCCGCTCTACGTTATAATATAGAGGGACTGGCCGGCATTTTCTTTGAGAAACTAGATGTTTTAAAAATAATTTTTTTTTTAACATCTAATAAAAAGCCATTTATACTACGTAAAAATACAAACAAATTACATAGGTAAGTAGAAAAATGTCTATTCTAGACATAAGTCAACTTTACTTGTTGCAAATTTATGTTTTTAAACTCTTTCTCGTTCTTTTTTTGGACCCCGTTCGCGCCTCTGCTGAGCGTCGAAACATACCCTAAATATTTTTTTTGGTTGGGAGGTAAACCACGATGTGTATTATAAAAATAAAAAACGCAAATAAGTTTCACTTTCATTGCACGTCCCTATTATTAACCCAAACAAAAAGGGAAACTGATCTATCACAAGATCACAGCTTCTTAAAATATCGAATCATGGCGTGACATTATTTGAAGTACTAAACGAAGTTTAAGTGGGGTGGCTGTGTCGGGTGTAAACCATTCTTTCAAATAGTATTTCCGGATGTGAAGAAGATTCGAAATAGCATTAAAAGACACCATTAAATTACGAACAAATGAACGAAATATCAGTCGGAAAAAAAAAAATTGCATATCGTCAACTTCGTTATCTTAAATTTTACAGCTTTATCATAGCTGCCATTGAAACATTATCCATTTCTAGTTTTATAACAATTTGGTTTTATTAATAATTTACTGACCAAATAATACCTTGATATACTACGGAAGTGTTTGGCCATTAAATTATCAATTGAACCAACTTATAAGACTAGAACCACTTTGGTTACGATAATGTTTCAATGCTAGGCATCTTAAAGCTGAAGAGTTTAAGAGAACCGCCCACTTTTCGGTGCCAAGGTCGAGGTAAAATGTGTTTTGTTTATTTATAGAAAGCCCCGCCGCTAATTTAAAATTAGTTGTACACACAAAACAAAATACACCCCTCGAGACATACGTCCGTGACCTACTTTTGCGAGTCACGTCTAGACATGCGTCCAGTTAAGCTGCAAAAAATGCAGAATAAACGCCACCGTGGGACGCATCCCGGAGTGGTAAACAGCTACCCATGAGTTTCTTGGCCTTTTGGCTAAGATCAAAGTGTAGCATCTGTTCCGATGGATACTGCACCCCATAAACTGGTATTGTCTTGGCCTTCGGGGCTTGATTTACGCCGGTCTATGGGTCTGTCCTGTGCAGTTCTAGCAGGTGCACCCTCTCAGGCTTCGCCTCCCCGCTTTAGGGGAGGAGTAAGTTTATTGCTTACTGCCCGAGGCGCCCATACCGGGGAATGCCGACGGGGCTGCCCAGGCAATTTTTAAACCCCACTTTCCCGACCTTGGGTCACATCTTACTTGTAGGAGTAAGATAAAAACTGGCCTTGTACCTAACTCCTGGAGAGGAGTAAATCAATACCCATGAGTTTATCTGGATTCAGAAATATAAAGGAAACGATATTTTATTCGAATAATCAAGAGAGTGAGAGTTCTTGTGTACGCAATAAAACCCGTTGGATTTTGTTTTACGGCATATCAACCCTTTTCGAATTATTTAATCCGAATCCGGTCATTTTGGTAAAAGTTTTGGAGAGGAGGGAAGGTGGGGAAATTGTTTTGTTTTTGGCTTTGCAGAACATAATTGAGTTTTGCAAAGAGATAAAAAAACAAAGTTTGGTGAATTTTGACTCCAGCCGATATCTTCAGACAGCCTGATCTGGTAGCAATAGGTAAAAAAAAAAAATCTTTTCAAAATACATTTTACTAACCCGCATTTGTGATTTTGTGGTGGATATAGTTTTGGCGGGATTCTTCTACAAAAGGTCAGAGTTTCTTTTTTTTTTTAGACGACTGTATTTTTTATGTATATTACAACGGATGATTCCAGTTATGTAGATTCTCATTTAAAAATTCAGCAATTTTAAATTTATAATGCAATTTAAAATTACTTAAATATTTTCAAATAATTTTTGAAATGGAATAAAATTGACGTAACGATGGGCACTGGTAAATCTAATTCGACTTTTCATAATTACTAAATTATTATAAACGGTTGTGAAAAAAATATCGGTGCTTTTTAGATAGGCATCCAGAAATTTGTAGTAACGTATGTAAAAACGGAACAAGCCGAATTAAGTTAAGATGTTTCTATACAATACGAACTGAACAGACTTTGGAAACTTAAACTTGGTTTACGGTTAAAATCAAAAACAAGGCACTTCTGTAGTATATATGAAGCAGCAGATTTTCTGTCCTTTTACTGAAAATGAAGGGAGATAATTCAACCGGAACTGATTTTTTTACAACATAAAAAAAAAATGCAAGATTGATTTGTTTTTGGGTAACAATTAACAATTTCTTTTATTATATGAAGTAAAACATTTTTAAATAAAAAACCCTAACCCTAAGAAATCAGGCGGTGTGCCTGTAAAAAATCTATTGTTTTTTGCGGCTGGTTCATTTAATTACCAATGTCTCGAAGATTAATCTCATTTAACTCCATTTTCTAAATACTAAATTCAACTTCCGGTGAATTCTGAATGAATGGTACCTGGAGAGAAAAAAAACGGAACTCTTTAATTTCGATTTCTTAATCGGCAGCTGCTTCATATATACTACAGAAGTGCCAAAAACAAAAAAAAAACTGTTCGTATTGTTTAGATTGTTCGGTGAAGTTCGTTAACTTTCGCCAGTCTCGGAATTAATGTGAGTACTGACATTTGGATACTTATTCTTAAAAAAAAAAATACTTGTGCAGAAAACATCTCTAATAATTTAACGGAGACTCCGGAGTTCCTCGTGGCAAATTCCGGATTTAGCCAAGATATGTACACAATAAATTGACCGGTAAAAATGATAAAACGCGGAAAGAACATCACCCACTTCTGTTTCAGAAGCATCGCTTCCTACTACTTCCTTGCTTCTTAATATTTTGTAAATATGTACAATGCCAATTTATCGGTCTTCTTCCTTTGCAATCTTTCACACTCTACACACACAAAAAGCACTGAAAACCTACTAAAAACTAGTAACTGTAAGTCCAGATGCAAACACACACCGTGAAAACAAAATGAATAATAAAAAAAAAACCAGCAATTTTTCGGCCTCAGTCCTATCTCTTACAAAAAAAAAGAACTGGAAAAATAAATAGATCGATCTATTTTGGTCAATTAATACAACAAAACAAATCGTTTTAAAAAGAAAAGAAAAAAACAGTTCTGTTCGCTGAGCGTTTGGGTAGCTACGAACGTCAAGATTCGGGAATCTAAGTACTGAAATTATTTGAGTCTATTCTGCACAATACCAAAAATCATTACACTGACAAAAAAGTGTTTATAACTTAAAAAATAGCTACATAATATTCGTGCAAAAAGGACACAATTATTGTAATATAATTAAAATAGATTTTAGTTTATTTTTTTTTTAATTCGTATTTTTAACAAAAAAATATTTACAAAAATAAGACCAGTCATCTATAACAGATTTGATTTTCTATCTAAATATCTTTTTGTTAAAAATACGAATTAAAAATAATAGAATAGGAAAAAAATATTTTCGACTTGAATATATATTTAAGGTCTTACCATAACACGTCACACTTGAGTTCCGATATTAACGTGAGAAATAAGAACGACACCCTACATGAGCCCTACTTGAAATAACTGGAGTTGGTATTGACGGGTTGTTGATTGATTGATTGATCAAACGGGGTGGTAGGAATGAACCATTGTAAATGGGGGGGGGTAGGAATTAACCATTGCAAATGGGGAAGTGGTTAGTTGGTTGCTCATCTAATCACATGTTTTGCAACTGCTAACTGAAATTCAAACGTTTTTTTTAATCTGAGATACGCGGTTTCAAATATTGCCATCCGTCAAAAGAAGAACAATATTTTGGCGCCATGTTGTTTGAAATATTATAAGAAGTCTGAAAAAATATAGCGACCTGCAGTTCTTCACAACCAGGTAGGGTGTCTGGGGGAAGTACTCTTTTTTTTGTCAATGTCGTTGCTCGAGAGCTGGTTAACATTACTTTTCCTGAAATATAACCAATTTTTCCTACTCTTCATGAGTTTCGGTACAAGATCAGGCAAGCTATTTAAAAACCAGCGCACTAGGATAAGTTCTACTCTAGCCTACAAACATCCCTGAGCATCCCCGTCGGCATTTATGTGTAGGGGTGTCTCAGTCGATTAGCAATAAACTAACTTCTTCTCAAAGAGGATAGGTAAAACATGAGAGGGTGGACCTCCTCGGACTGAACAGAACCATACCTCAGCCAGACAGAAGTAAAGCCACTGTCGGAGGATTACCGAGGACGTATCCTCGCCTTGTATCTACCACGTCTACTCAAGCTAATGACAAGGTTAGTATACATTTTAGGATTTAACAATAATTAACCTTCTACATATGCTAACACATGGAAGACAATAGTGAGAATAAACACTTTCTATGTGATTCACAATTTTTTAGCCTCAAATTAAAAAAGTAGAAGCAACTCTTAAAAAGGGAAATGCTTTCGTATTTCTGTTCCAGATCCCATGAAAAATAAAACACAGTAAAATCGTTTCGGTAAATATCGACTTTTAAAGAAATTGTGGAATTACCAAAATTCTACACCTCTTCAATCCTCAAATTAAAAAAAGTTGAAGTTTAATTAAGAAATAAATTAAATAAATTCAAATTAAAGGCCTTTTTTTTTTCAATTTAAGCTCAATTTCGAACAAAAATGCCGAATAAGAAATTGAGAAGAGCTGAATTAACTAAGAAAATGTATTTTTTATATATTGAGTCACCAATTATCCAGACGCAAGGGCCATTCGAGGTTAATAGTTAATGAGATTGTCAATTAGATAACGAACAAGACTGAGGGGGGTGGGGGGAAGGGGTGAACATGATTTGATTACTTTTTTTGTAAGGAAATCGCTCCAGACATGGCATGAAGCCACTTGATGTAACGAGCCATTATACTTTAAAATAAAACCATATTTTTTCAAGTTGAATCAACCTAGAGTAGAAGAAAAACCTTTCGAGAAATTCGACGTAAATGGCTACTTCAATTGTTATAGGTATACGTGTAGTCAGTTCTCGTAAAAGCCTACGCGAAATCCAACCCAAATTAAACGAATCAAGGTAGTCCAAAAATGAAATGTTAGTCGGTAGTTTTGAAATTAATTCGAAGGATATATCATGAATACGAACCTTACTGATTAGTCTTGGAGGAAAATACATCTGAAGAAATTACATGACGTTTGCTAATCAATTCCAATTTCCGTTAAAGTTATTCTCTAAAGTTAATATTTCTTGGCAGCTACACCAATCTTCGAACACAGCAACGAAAGGCAACATTTTAATTGGACACAACTCGGCAAGACAATCTGTGAAATGCATGTTCCGTTTTATAAATTGAATTAGTTTTCTACTGATTAAAATCTATAATATCAAGCAAAAAGTTATATAATATACAAAGTAAATACAACCTCTTTCTCGATTTATGTCATCGATAGTTTTCCCCTTATGAAATTATTATTATATTCTGGTGTGTCACTCCTTCTAGTGGATGGTTGCAACATGTTAAGAACAATAAAATGTAATTCTATTTAACTTCTCCAAGAAAATACCTCATCCGAATAGCTAACAAGAACGAAATATAATTATCGCAAAGATAGAAAATGCCTATTGGCACCAGTCTTTAAAAAACCAAAGCTATAGGTAGGAGGAAAACACTCAGCAGGATGAGAGTTCCACAAACCCGCTGTTCCTGGAAAGAAGCTACTGGAATAGGAAGCTGTATCACAATGAGGTATCAACACAGCGAATTGATGGAAACCACTAGACCAGGGGCGGGCAACCTCCGACCCGGATATGTGTGCGTCTGATTTACCCACATGACGAGAGAAGAGCGTAGTATCGTCAGCAAATATACTCATTTCAAAGACAATGTCATCAGGGAGGTCGTTTTTGAAAATCAGGAACAATAACGGTCCACGAATCGTTAACTGTATTTATGTCATGTTGTTTAGATGAACAGCCATTGAGGACAACCTAGATCTTTCTATTTGGTAGGACGGATATAATTATATTAAATAATCGTCCAGTAATACCATCTGAATTAATTAAATCATCCGGTCTAAATCCTCGATCCAAATAAAATCGAACCCTTCATATGTAGCCATAACAAGTACAGCTTTTGTTTACCTCTTTTTGATCTACCTGTATCCCCTGAGCGGCAGACGACGGTATTTCATAATATATCAATGTTTTGTCTTTTTTATTTACCCTCCAATGGTAAAACGTAAGATAGTCAAAGCAATTGTAGATGTCTAGTTTTATGCGCATGCGTCGCTGTGAAACGCGCAGGTGGTCGAGAATTGGATTGTTGCCCTTCTCATTTGTTTAAGAGCCAGGAAGATAGGCGGGAAGATATTAACTGATTTATACTTTTTTGTGGCAGCAATGGAGGTATATCGACGATAATCAGTTAATATGAGAATGGGCCGCCATTGTTTTGTATTCGTGGGAAAAGCAAAATGATATATATATATATATATATATATATATATATATATATATATATATATATATATATATAGAGAGAGAGAGAGAGAGAGAGAGAGAGAGAGAGAGAGACAGAGAAGGACAGAGAAGCTATGATAAACTCAAGAAATGCTCTTATATGCCGTAATCACCTACGCATATATATATTATATTTGTGATATCTCTGTCTGTCTGTCTGTTAATCCGGTATTATTTAGAATTGGTGCCACCCTGACTGGCAAGAAAAAACTAAAAAAAAACTACTATTCGAAGGTTTCTGGAGTGTCAGTTGACCTAAGTTCTTGAGTGTCAGTTGACCTAAGTTCTTGAGTGTCAGTTGACCTAAGTTCTTGAGTGTCAGTTGACCTAAGTTCTTGAGTGTCAGTTGACCTAAGTTCTTGAGTGTCAGTTGACCTAAGTTCTGGAGTGTCAGTTGACCTAAGTTCTTGAGTGTCAGTTGACCTAAGTTCTTGAGTGTCAGTTGACCTAAGTTCTTGAGTGTCAGTTGACCTAAGTTCTTGAGTGTCAGTTGACCTAAGTTCTTGAGTGTCAGTTGACCTAAGTTCTTGAGTGTCAGTTGACCTAAGTTCTTGAGTGTCAGTTGACCTAAGTTCTTGAGTGTCAGTTGACCTAAGTTCTTGAGTGTCAGTTGACCTAAGTTCTTGAGTGTCAGTTGACCTAAGTTCTTGAGTGTCAGTTGACCTAAGTTCTTGAGTGTCAGTTGACCTAAGTTCTTGAGTGTCAGTTGACCTAAGTTCTTGAGTGTCAGTTGACCTAAGTTCTTGAGTGTCAGTTGACCTAAGTTCTTGAGTGTCAGTTGACCTAAGTTCTTGAGTGTCAGTTGACCTAAGTTCTTGAGTGTCAGTTGACCTAAGTTCTTGAGTGTCAGTTGACCTAAGTTCTTGAGTGTCAGTTGACCTAAGTTCTTGAGTGTCAGTTGACCTAAGTTCTTGAGTGTCAGTTGACCTAAGTTCTTGAGTGTCAGTTGACCTAAGTTCTTGAGTGTCAGTTGACCTAAGTTCTTGAGTGTCAGTTGACCTAAGTTCTTGAGTGTCAGTTGACCTAAGTTCTTGAGTGTCAGTTGACCTAAGTTCTTGAGTGTCAGTTGACCTAAGTTCTTGAGTGTCAGTTGACCTAAGTTCTTGAGTGTCAGTTGACCTAAGTTCTTGAGTGTCAGTTGACCTAAGTTCTTGAGTGTCAGTTGACCTAAGTTCTTGAGTGTCAGTTGACCTAAGTTCTTGAGTGTCAGTTGACCTAAGTTCTTGAGTGTCAGTTGACCTAAGTTCTTGAGTGTCAGTTGACCTAAGTTCTTGAGTGTCAGTTGACCTAAGTTCTTGAGTGTCAGTTGACCTAAGTTCTTGAGTGTCAGTTGACCTAAGTTCTTGAGTGTCAGTTGACCTAAGTTCTTGAGTGTCAGTTGACCTAAGTTCTTGAGTGTCAGTTGACCTAAGTTCTTGAGTGTCAGTTGACCTAAGTTCTTGAGTGTCAGTTGACCTAAGTTCTTGAGTGTCAGTTGACCTAAGTTCTTGAGTGTCAGTTGACCTAAGTTCTTGAGTGTCAGTTGACCTAAGTTCTTGAGTGTCAGTTGACCTAAGTTCTTGAGTGTCAGTTGACCTAAGTTCTTGAGTGTCAGTTGACCTAAGTTCTTGAGTGTCAGTTGACCTAAGTTCTTGAGTGTCAGTTGACCTAAGTTCTTGAGTGTAAACTCTTCCAGCTATTGACCTGGACATAAAGGCTACGCATAAATCTCCCCTTTCCATATTTATCACTCCTCAAAAATTCCTACTCTCTCTTAGAATTAAGCATTTTGGTATTAATGTTTGCGTACATGATAAGAGAATATACAGTTTGGATCAAGACCTGGAATAATCAAGATGCTTGTTCCCCAGATTCCCGGAGTTAGACAACCTTTACGGATGCGTACATCCCGAATAACCGGTAAACTCAAAACTAATATTATATTTTTTTATCTTTCCATTTAAAGGACACACTATTCCAGAAAAAAGAAAAAAATTCGGTTTTTCATTGACGAAAATCCAAAAATGTGTTACTCTCTTTTCACCTTTAAAATAATAATGTATTTTAAATACAAACACTCCAAACATGGCCGAATGGTGGCTTTGTAGAAATATAGGATACTGTCAGGTATGTGAAGTTTTCTAGCACGGTAGAGGGACCCCACCTTCTTTGCAGCAGCCTCGGCAATGTCTTCAATGTATTGATTCCAATTCATATTACCTGTGAATGCTTGACCGAGGAGTTTGAACGTTAGACTTTCAGGAATGCTGTTATTTGCCATGGTCATCGATGGTTGAAGAGGTTTCTTGTAGTCGTTGAAGGAAAGAAGCTTTGTCTTAGCAGAATTAAATGTTACCATCCATTTATGATCCCATTCCACTACAGATTGAAGTTCATTTTCTGAGGAGTCAGACATTGCCCGGATATGTGTGCGTCCGTTTTACCAACATGACGAAAGTAGAGCGTAGTGTCGTCAGCAAATATACTCATTTCAAACACAATGTCATCAGGGAGGTCACTTTTGAAAATCAGGAACAAAAAAGGTCCAAGGATCAATACCTGTATTTATGTCATGTTGTTTAAATGAACGACCATTGAGGACAACCTAGATCTTTCTATTTGATAGGACGGATATAATTATATTAAATATTCGTCCAGTAATACCATCTGAATTAATTAAATCATCGGGTCTAAATCCTATTTTTAAAAAACATTTTCACTAATTGTTATACATACTTTAATCCGACATACTTTGTGCGTATATAAATATAATGAATTACTTTGCAAGAATTTCAGAAGCTGTATTTCTGAAACCTTTGATCCTACAAACTACTTTTGTGACCCACAAATAGATATGATCTCTCTTTTATCTCATATTCAATTCTTTTCCATTTCTTGTGTTGGTATGTTTTATATTTTTCTTTCAAATCAATTTGAATGAGATTTTAAATTTTAGTCATTTTAATCATCCCCTCGCGTTTTCGTCGTCTTATCCGGTTCCACTTTCATTTATAAATTATAATACAAGCTGGTGACGTCATTGGGGGTCGTAACAAGTATCCAATTAAATAAAAGACCGAAACAAAGCCCAACAAATATATATGCCTCAACTGCAATTGTACGAGGATTGAAATAGTGATTAACTTTGTATTACGGGGCTTTACAATAATATCTTAGGATATGTGCTTGCACTGATACAAACATAAATTATTGAAGATTTTCAGTGCGATTTACATTAAAACTGGACACCCCACAATTAATAACATTAATTACGAAACTAGGCACAATGTTTTTAAGTGCTTAGTGTAGTAATAAACATTAACAAATTATTAGCCGTTAAACAATATCTTTTGAATTTTGTGTGCGTATTGCATGCAATTACGTTTTCATGCAACATCTGATCACTATAGATGCTCACTTTAAAGTAATAAATTACTAGCCGTTAAATAACTAAACATTAAAAAAATAGTTGTAAACCGACCAATGGTAACCCTGCCTGTTGATGATTTGGGGAATGAAATCGAAATACTCGCGTTCTTAGAAGTTGTTGGATTTATAATTTTTATCCTTTCTCCAGTTCTTTGAATCGTTTGTTAAATAAATAGGATATAAAGCGTCTGTTATCGCCAGCCTACGTAAAACACATTATTGAGGTTACAAATAAAGTAAATATTATATCACAACTTTCTGAACTGTATAGAAAAATAGAGATTGGAACTGGCAGCTGCAAAACAACACCTAATTTGCACAATAAAACGGAGCAATAAACACAAATCTGCACAACAAAAAAGGAGCTATAAAAACTAATTTGCACAACAAAAGAGAGCAATAAACACTAATCTGCACATCAAAAGAGAGCAATAACCACTAATCTGCACAATAAAAAAGGCGCTATAAACACTAATAGTCACACTAAAGACGGGCTAAAACACGAACTGCACAAAAAAGCTGAAACAACTAATCTGCACAATAAAAAGCAGCAATAAACACTAATCTACACAATAAAACGGAGCTAAAACACTAATCTACACAATAAAAAAAGCAATAAACACTAATTGGCACAGCAAAAAAAACAATAAACACTAATCATCTAATAAAAAAAGCAATAAACACTAATTTCCACATGGCAATAAACACTAATCATCCAACAATAAATGCAATACACACTAATCATCCAACAAAAAGAACGTATAACAACTAATCTGCACAACAAAAAAAGTTATAAACACTAATCATCCAATAAAAAAGCAATAAACACTAATTTGCACAACAAAAAAGCAATAAACACTAATCATCCAATCAAAAAGCAATAAATACTAATTTGCACAACAAAAGAGAGCAATGAACACTAATCATCCAACAAAAAAGCAATAAACACTAATCATCCAACAAAAAGAACGTATAACAACTAATCTGCACAACAAAAAGGAATTATAAACACTAATTTGCACAACCAAAAAGCAATAAACACTAATCATCCAATAAAAAAAAGCAATAAACACTAATCATCCAACAAAAAGAACGTATAACGACTAATCTGCACAACAAAAAGGAAGTATAAACACTAATCTGCAATAAACACTAATCATCAAATAAAAAAGCAATAAAGACTAATTTGCACAACAAAAAAGCAATAAACACTAATCATCCAATTAAAAAGCAATAAACACAAATCTGCACAACAAACAAGCAATAAACACTAATCATCCAATAAAAAATCAATAAACACTAATCTGCACAACAAAAAAGCAATAAACACTAATCATCCAATAAAAAAGCAATAAACACTAATTTGCACAACAAAAAAGCAATAAACACTAATCATCCAATCAAAAAGCAATAAATACTAATTTGCACAACAAAAAAGAGCAATAAACACTAATCATCCAATCAAAAAGCAATAAATACTAATTTGCACAACAAAAGAGAGCAATGAACACTAATCATCCAACAAAAAAGCAATAAACACTAATCATCCAATAAAAAAGCAATAAACACTAATTTGCACAACAAAAAAAGCAATAAACACTAATCATATAATAAAAAACAATAAACACTAATTTGCACAACCAAAAAAAGCAATAAACACTAATCATATAATAAAAAAGCAATAAACACTAATTTGCGCAACAAAAATGAGCTATAAACACTAATCATCCAACAAAAAGAATATATAAAAACTAATCTGCACAACAAAAAGGAATTATAAACACTAATCTGCACAACACAAAGATGCTATAAAAACTTATCTGCACAACAAAAAGAAGGTAAAACACGACAGAATGGAGCAATACACCCTAATCTGCACAATAAAAGAGAGCAATAAAAACTAATCTTCACAACCAAATGGAGCAATAAACACTAAACTTACTCATGTGAACACCAGTAATTTTTCGGTATAGAAATAGAATTTTGTCTGCAATAACATGCACTAGTTGAGATGAAGAAAGGAAATCACAAAGGTATAGATATGTGAGAAGGGCATTCGGTAAACGTTGTAAATATACATATCAGGGCATTCTTGAAGCGGACACCATCAAGTCAACACAGATGAAAGTGGAGATTTAAATAGGATACCTAACAAGAACCTCTTTCAAACTAAATTATATAGTATACATCTAAAATAAAATCAATCCTTGAACAGTATCTCTAGTACATACCTTATGCATACGTATGGTCTTGTTAGGCGATCGTGAGTATGTGTGTTACCCGTTCTTGTTTATGTAAGTGCGGTATATGCACATGAGCTTTCCGTCCCTTCTTATAACAGCCAGAATGATAGCTACTCCATCCCCACTCAGGTCTTGACCTTTTGGCTAAGATTAAAGTGTAGTATCTGTTCCATAGACTGGTATTGTCTTGGCCTTCGGGGCTTGATTTACGCCGGTCTATGGGTCTGTCCTGTGCAGTTCTAGGAGGTCCACCCTCCCAGGCTTCGCCTCCCCTCTTTGGGGAGGAGTAAGTTTATTGTTTACTGCCTGAGGCGCCCCTACCGGGGAATGCCGACGGGGCTGTCCAGGCAATTTTTAAACCCCACTCTCCCGACCCGACCTTGGGTCATATCTTACTTGTGGGAGTAAGATAAAAAACTGGCCTTGTGCCTAACTCCTGGAGAGGAGTAAATCAATACTCCATCCCCACGTGTGTATGTGTTTTGTGTGTGGTCAACTCTCAACTTTCCTGTAAGCCTTCTGGTGTGCCCCCCCCCGCGCCGAATATAACGAGATAACCGTGAAGTGGTCGTAAAGGCAGAGGAGTAAATAACAATTATTACCTGAAATGGGAGGTGACGGTGGTTAAGTGGATAACGACACGGACTGAAGACCTGGGTGTTCCAAGTTCGAATCCAGTCGGTTCCACAGTACCACTTTCACTTAGGGATGTTGGCAACCTTCTCGTGGTCCTTCCCGTAAGTACCCGATGTCTTTCCAGAAAAGATTCCTAACTAGAAAAAAACATCGGGGAAACTAATGCCAACACCAGAACTATCTGATTCACACGAAAGAAGAAGAAGATCAACTGAGATGGTAACGAGATTGACGTTAGGGGTGTGGATATACGTCGCGTTTGGATTCGAATGCGATTGTTGTGGTAATTTAAAGGTTGGGACGAGGATTTAAAGTATAAATCTTGTATTGTTTTAATTTTGAGGTATGCCGATTTGAGAAATGTGTTAAAACAATTGTCAGCGGTCGACAGAAAATCGGAAACAAAACGAAGAGCGATATTTGCAGTCGAATGGAGCAGAGGCACAACCTTATGCTCCTTCCAGATTAAGGCTGGGGAGTTGAGTGAATCTGTAAGGAAAGACTGTATCAAAGTAATGTCGACATTCTATTAAATTCTATTAAAATTGTAAAAAAAATTGTTGTTTAAATTGTTCATTTTTAAAATTTCAGTTTCTTTAAAAAGGTTTTAGGGGCATAAACGGGACATAATTTCTATTATGGCATGTGTTCTTCAGAATTATGTGATCTATTCCCTGCTTCTGTTGTTCCAACTCGTTTGATTCGTTGGTTCAGTGGTCTCCATGAATTCGTGTTTTAATACCTCATTGTAATACAGCTTCCTATTCCACTAGCTTCTTTCCAAGAACCGCAGGCTTGTGGAACTCTCTTCCTGCTGACTGTTTTCCTCCTACCTATAATCTTGGTATTTTCAAGACTAAAGTCAATACGCATCTCCTGTCTTTGCGATAATCATATTTGTTCTTGTTAGCTTCTTACATCAAGTGGCTTCATACCTTGTCTGGAGCGATTTCCATAAAAAAAAATAACCTCCCATTTGAAAATTCAAATATATCAGATTTTCATTGAATTTTATTTATAGTCATTAGACACCAATTAAGCAAGATACCTCTGTGTTGCATACCCCCCCCCTCCTATCAGGGGAGGGAGGCCTAACGCCTTACTTTTCGTAATCGAATTTTGATATACGTGTTCGTAAATGCATTTTGTTAGCCCGTGCTTCCACCATCATAACCGCGTACGACCGATTGTTGACAAACCATGAGAACGCCGTTGTCGTCATCACCACCGCCGTCATGAACAAATGCACCGAACGCCGTGGATGGGTTTTTAGAACATTTTATTTAACACATAGACAAACATTTAGTGACTCTCTCTCACTCTCTCTCTCTCTCCCCTGTGCAGAGAGAGAGAGAGAGAGAGAGAGAGAGAGAGAGAGAGAGAGAGAGAGAGAGAGAAAGGAAACATATCCAGACCATCTGCGCTACTGCTGCCTTCTCGATCCCCGCCTATTGCCACGGATCGGGGTTTTACAAAACCGCCTCGGTCGATAATAAGGAACAGAAGACAGAAACAGCCCCGAACGGAAGTGACATTATTTCCGATTTCTGTACTATCCCTACCCCATTTAAGGGCTTCCGCCTTTCTGGGACCCTCTTTATCTGGCCGCCATCACTATCTTACACCTGAATTTCAATTTTTTCTTAAAACCCTTAAATTTTAGATATTTTCTAAAATGAAAATAATGCAATCGATTTTGATCAAAATTGGAATAAGGATTCTAGACATAAGGTTTAGTAGCATTATGTTTCGTTTTAAACCTTCATATGGGGAAATAAAAGTGATGCCAGACTCTTCTCTTCGAGGGATTAATTTTACCCGTTGTTTGACCCTTCGAGTTCGTTATAAAATATATTAATATTCATTGAATGAATGCCGAACATTTCATTAAACTCGGACAAGTTTTAGTACCTATAACAATAACACATTGTTTTGTTTGCAAATAGTAGTCGCTTATCTTATCTCCAAGCCTATGCATATTTATTAGCGCACGTACGCGTACGAGCGTGGGGTGTTTCGTCGGCTTTTCGGTCTGGGTATACGCCTAAACATTGTCAAAGACGACCCGTGGAACATGTGGAACATAGTTACAGAAAAATATAAATATATAAGTAAATGAAAAAATAAGTAAAAGCGCCATCTTCTATTCCTCGTGTTCGCTTCTGCTCCTCGCCCCATCCCAAACCTACCCGTTTCAAATTCATCGGACACATGTTACCCGTACGAACTTCAAAGCACCAAGAATGCGTGACGTCACTACAGATGGTTGCCCCCCTCCCTTTCATACAGATACACGTTTCCGTTTTTTTTTAAAACGAGGCTCGTTTTTTATCGGGTAAAGTTTAATAATATTACCATCTGGAAGTGAATACAAAAGACCTCAATCCACCAAAAAGAAACAACGAAATGTTGGGCCCTGCTCGCCATTGCCGTGTTTTGTTATATAAATCGAATTTGGGAAGTCGGGGGTGGCTGTACCTATTGGTGAACTAGTAGGTTAGACTAGACTTTCAAGCCTTGGTAGATTTACTAGTCTTGAGGAAGATAAACTCAGAAATAAAATTACTTCTCAGCTTATGACAGCATTGTTTTAAGTCGTTTGAAATTTCTATGGACTAATGCAATGTTGGGTGAGAATTGCGTGATTGCGCAACCATTGCTTCTTTATAAACCACTATCCGTAGTGTTATACTTATATTGTTAGATTGTATTCCAATAATCTACAGGTATTCGAAAGTTAGCTAATATTTCGAATCGGGACCAACCATCTCTAATCTTGCTGTGTTATTTTGTGTACTTAAGTTGACCCCAAACAAGGCACAATGTCACTGAGACGTAGGGGACTACTATGAATTATGGGAATCCTATATTGGAAGTTTTCCTGCAAGATGCTTCTTTACATTACATTTAAATGTCTGTATGTTAGTAAGGCAGGGAAACAGGAAGCATGAAGAAAATTCCAAAGGCTAGCAGTATGAGGAAAACAGCTATTAGAGTAGAAAGCTCTCCGGCATTTAGGGACCTCAACAGTGAAGGGGTGGGATCTTGCTGACTGACGGGTTGATCGGGAGTATTTACGTAGGGTAGGGGGCACGAGTGAAGCACATTCGTTGGAGAACCTTCCATTAAAGTACTTGTAAAACAAGTTTTTTTTTCTAATTTGATTGCGATCGAGTAAACGTAGATTTGTGTGTCCGGACAAATTCGCAGTATGAAGAAGAGGAGGTGGGAGGAGAGTACGGAATAAGAGGTAGTAGGCAGAGTAGCTGCGTTTGCTTCTTTCAAAGCTTCGTACCGGTCAACAATTCATAATTCAATTTTTAAGCTGCTGGCGTCGGTTACTGCTTCTGCTTTTGCTTCAAATACTCACAATGACGGAGAAAGAGAGAGAGAGAGAGAGAGAGAGAGAGAGAGAGAAAGGGAGAGAGGAAGAAAGAAAAATAGAGAGAGAGAGCCCTTACGTTTAACTTAAGACATTTTAAAGTTAGTGAATAAGAATCAAATTGCGAACCAATAGCGAACAGGCGAAGCTAGCTAGTAAGAAATAATTGTAACAATCTACACAAGTTTTTAAAACGAGGCTTAATTCGCTGTGGAAGGTGTCAAAAGTGGTCATATTTGATTGTTCATTTCATGATTGCCCTAAGTACGAGCTCAAATCCGATTTGATCTTTCTATGGTTGTCACCGCACAAAACTATTAGAAACATTCTAAATCCACACCCCATCTCAGCTATGGGTAAAATTATATCAACATCTAGACGCAAGTAATCATAATGTGAGTAGTCGAAAATCCCATTAGTAATCAAATTAGAGTTTGGGTTTAATGTCAGTATATTGCAACACAGACAGACAGTCGATAGTGATACGTAGCGCATAAGCTGATCAAATCTTTCTCTTTTTCTAAACCGCAGATGAGGGCAGTTGAGCTGTTGGTATTCTGCTTCCAGTCCCCTATGAGGAATTGGGGGTATTATGTATGTATACTGCATTCTATAAAATAGGAATATAACGTTCAGAAGAATAGTGGACACATCCATTAGTAGTGAAAAGTTTAGAATTAGCGTTACGTAACAGAATATTACGTGAGAGAAGAAGTCACCAAAGACACGTAGCGGATAAGCTGATAAAATCTTACTCGTTTTTAGGAGACATTACGTATGTATTTTGTATACTGGAAACAAACATTTAAAAGAATTCATTAAACCCCAAATGATTTTGTGCTGTTATTATTTACAACCGCTGCCA
>OY744529.1:96812402-96832402 GCA_963556195.1 Sepiola atlantica | reverse complement strand
TTTTCGTTTTCCATCGGGTTTATGTTTGTACCATATGTTCGCGTATTCGAAATGCAATCGTTTGCACATAATCAGGTGTTTTCATCATTGGCGTGCGTCCTATGGTATCAAACTATTTATTATAGTTATTAATTGTTGTTGTTGTTTTTGTTATTGTTATTGTTATTAATATTATTATTATTATTATTATTATTATTATTATTATTATTATTATTATCATCATCATCATCATCATCATCATCATTATTATTATACACCGCAAATAAACGTGCAGTATCACAACAGCCGTTTACCATTGATTTCTCGCTGGTAAAGACCATTAGTCTTCTCTGGGATTTGGGTGGCAATAAGCCTCCCCAAGGTCCCAGCAGTCTCTGCACTTCCAGTGGAGGTCTGGTCTGTGCTGTCCCTCCTCGGTCTTCTCATCCTCCTTGATACTATGCACCTATTTTGTGTGCTGTCAGCCTAGGCTGGTACCATTATTTTTTTGGGGTGGGGGGAAGCTGATGGTGTTTGTTGCTATTTCTGTTCATTGGTTCATTTTTGTGTCGTGTCAGTTGAGGCCGGTGTAGTTTATTAGGGGAGGGGCTTATAAAGTGATGTTTCTTGCATTTTCTGTTCCTTTGTTTGTGATGTGTTGTTCTTTCTGTGGTTTTGTTTTCTTGCTGTAGTAGATCCCATGTGGCCCTTCGTAGCTTATGCGGGTTGGTTTCCGCATCATCACCATTTTTATTATTATTATTATTATTATTATTATTATTATTATTATTATTATTATTATTATTTTGATTTTGATTATTATTATAATTGGTATTATTATTATTGTTAATATTATTATAATTGGTATTATTATTATTGTTATTGTTATTATTATTATAATTATTATTGTTGTTGTTTTTGTTATTGTTATTATTATTATTATTATTATTATTATTATTATTATTATTATTGTTATTATTTATATTGTTATAATTATTATTGTTGTTATTATTATTATTTTTATTATTATTATAATTGGTATTATTATTGTTATTATTATTATTGTTGTTTTTGTTATTGTTATCATTATTATTTTTATTACTATTATTGTTAGTTTTATTATTATTATTATTGTTGTTATCATCGTTATAATTATTGTTATTGTTATTTTTTATTATTATTATTATTGTTATTATCATTGTTATAATTTTTTTATTATTGTTATTGTTAGAGTTAGTATTTATTCACTAGCATTTTCACACTTGTCATTATCAGTGATTGCTCACCGTGAATAACAAGAAAATAATTTAAACTAAATACAAAGTCATGTGTTTCCTTTTTTTTTCATTCATCATACCCGTATCCGACTGGGTAACAAATTGGGTAGATGCTAACGGTTGGCGTTGTGTTTCTCCCGCCAAAGTTTCGCGGAAAACAATGTTCAGACGATGAGCCATTCAAGAGTCTCAAATTTCAAAGTTTTCTAAGCACAACGGATCGCTTCAAAAGGGACTTTCTCTTTTTCCGACTGTGTCGGTCGGAAATCGGAGTAATTGCGACTTAATTTCTCCCTTTAACTTCTTTCGAAGTGAGACTGGCCGCACGCAAACGGACCGCAGACGACCTTACCCTGTCGGATCCACTTACAAAAAAAGAAAAAAATAGATTAAAGAAAGAAAGAAAAATTGCACTCTATGTACTCACAGGTGGAAACACACACAAATACTTGACAGTAACACCGGATTTCAAACACGAGACTACACCCGTAAACAAACTAGAATGTTAAGACAAGACTGATGTAGTTTGCATGAAGCACTGTGGGTAATCGGTGCTCTTGTTGCATTACCCGTTCTTTCGGGGTACCCGGTAAGATCCAACAAGCATGACAAACAATTAACGTATATGGAAACGCTTTGGTTTTCTTTATTTCCCATCACCGGATGCTTTACGCCGGCTACGCACACACTTATAAAAAAATATCTTTTGACATACTTTCGTCTCATGAAAGTCTTTTTCTTGCTGACGTCACAGAGTTAGTTTCCGCTAGAAACTCGTTCATATATACATCTGATTGGAAATAAATTTGCTCTGCATTATCTATTCGATCGTGAACTGAAGCAATCGTTCCACAAGCACTTCCAATTGTCTGTTTGATGAAATATCGGTCAGGGGATTCCTTCACGGTACTAACTTGCTTATCAGTCGCATTTTAGTCAGCGGACAGGAAAGTCTAACAGCAAGACGGGGTTGGGTACCATAGCCAATAAAGTTTCATCGGTGCCATAAACATCGGTAAACTCCCATTCTTCCAGTGCTTCGATACTCCGATCACCAAGCGCTCTAAAACCGCCACCTTTTAAGTCTCGCTTGCACTGCGGAACCTTCTCCTTTTTAACAGTTATCAAGTCGCTTTCTTTCTTTCTCGACGTCCCACCCACAATGGACTCGTCCACTATTCATTTTTGACACTCTTCATTATCTTACACTCTTCCAATATGTGATGTATCGAATTGTGTTATCTACCGAATGGTTTCTAAGTCAATATGCGATCTACCGAGTTATTAGAGCTAGAGTAAGAGTTAGTTCGGGTTAGGGTTAGGTGTAGGGTTCGGGTTAGGGTTAGGTTTAGGGTTCGGGTTAGGGTAAGGTTTAATGGTTATATTACATATTGGAATATAAACAACTCCCTAGACTACATATTGGATTAGAAACCAATCGTTAAACCACATATTAGAAGAGCACCGTGTAATCTCTATCTTTATAGAGTTAGGTATGTTTATATATTAATATTATTGTATGTACAGGATTCACTCCTAAACTAATTACATTTTGGAAATGGCTATATTTGGTGCTATTGCTTCATGCAAAAAAATGTATAAACGGAGATGGAAGCTTTTCGTTAAAATTAAAACATCACCGATTTTTGTTAACTTTTAAATAAGACATAACTTAATACATATTCCCCGAATTTCATTTTTTTTGTTGAATATTTAAAAATATGTTTAAGATTCTAAATATGGGCATTTCATTTTATCGATAGTCATTTGATACCAATTAAGCAAGATTCCCTGAATTTCAATTTCTTATGATCCATTCAATTTAAGTTTTAAATTTTAGACATTTTCTAGAATCAAAATAATGTAATGGATTTTGATTAAAGTTAGAAAAAAAGATTCTAGACATAAGGCTTAGTATCATATATCTTAATATGAATCTTCATGAGACATAACCGTGGTACAAAACAGTTCTCTTATATATATATATATATATATATATATATATATATATATATATATATATATATAATGTATTTCTCTCTATATATATTTCTCTCTCTATATATATATATATTACTCTCTCTCTCTCTCTCTCTCTCTCTCTCTCTATATATATATATATATATATATATATATATATATATATATATATATATATATTGTTATAAAAGGTCCCTTTAAAAAATTACAGCCGAGCATTGTTCGGAGATATTAAACACGGACTGTCACTCAGCTATAAGCATTGGTCCCGATAACGTTCTTCGAACCCTCTCGATTGTCTGCTGTCTACTGACCGCTGTATGTAGGCACACATAGAATTGATGATTCCAGATGGCCTTTGGGATAGAGCGAAAGCGTGCGAAGTTCAGATTGACTCTGTGAACTGGGTTCGCGCTATGTGACCTACACTGATGAGAGCAAACAGCTTGACACGCTGACGTATGTAGGTAATAATAATTTAATATTTATCTATAAATATTGTTATATATATATATAATATATGTTATATATGTGTGTGTGTGTGTGTGAATAGAGAGAGGGGGGTTTGTATTTTGTTTTACGGCATATCAACTCTTTTCGGGTTATTTAATGCCGAATCAGGGCATAATGGTAAAGTTGTTATACTTCAAGTTCTTTATATCTCTAAGTATTTATTCATAGTGTTTGGTTTGGTTGTTTTGTTTTACGGCATATCAACCCTTTTCGGATTATTTAATGCTGAATTTGGTCATTTTGGTAAAAGTTCTATATATATTCAAATATTCATTCATGGTGTTTTTTTGGTTGTCTTGTTTTAGACATATAAAATCATTTTCGGGTTATTTAATGCCGTATCTAGTCATTTTGGTAAAAGTTTTCATGCTTCAAATTCTTTATATCTTCAAATATTTATACATTGTGTTTGGTTTGGTTGTTTTGTTTTACGGCATATCAACCCTTTTTCAGGTTATTTGATGCTGACTCCGGTCATTTTGGTAAAAGTTTGGGGGAAGGTAGGAAAAGGAGGAAGAGGGAGGGAGGGAAAGTAGGGGGAAGGGAAATTGTTGTTTTTTGTTTTAGGCTTTGAGTTTTGCAAATAGAAAAAAAGGAACAATATAACATTAATGTTATGTGCATTTTCAGTCAGGAAGCCGATATCTTCAGACAGCCTGATCTGGTCGCACCAGAAGAGAGAGAGAGGGGGGGGGGGGGTAATTTATAGAAGGCCATTAAGGATTACAGAAATATGCCGGGAGGTTAGGAGACCAACATAAAAATGATGAAAATAAAAGTAGAAATACATTTAATTCTTTTGTTTAAACCTATGTTTACTTAATAATTAATAGTTTTTTAATGTTATTTAAAACGCCTATCAAATATCAGTGAATTATCCAGTGTTAATGCAATTGTCATTATTCGTTTGATTAAATAGGTATTTTATATTATTTCACACCTAACACCAGAGCAGTGTTCAATAAGTGAACGTTTGACGTAATGTACCAGAGTATTGATTTACTCCTCTCCAGGAGTTAGGCACAAGGCCAGTTTTATCTTACTCCCACAAGTAAGATGTGACCCAAGGTCGGGTCGGAGAAGTGGGGTTTTAAAAATTGCCTGGGCAGCCCCGTCGGCATTCCCCGGTAGGGGCGCCTCAGACAGTAAGCAATA
Source organism: Sepiola atlantica (assembly GCA_963556195.1). Lineage (NCBI taxonomy): Eukaryota > Metazoa > Mollusca > Cephalopoda > Sepiida > Sepiolidae > Sepiola > Sepiola atlantica. The sequence goes on along the minus strand of OY744529.1, from coordinate 96,827,498 downwards.
AACTTACTCCTCTTCAAAGAGGGGAGGCAAAGCTTGGGAGGGTGGACCTCCTAGAACTGCACAGGACAGACCCATAGACCGGCGTAAATCAAGCCCCGAAGGCCAAGACAATACCAGTCTATGGGGTGTAGTATCCATCGGAACAGATACTACACTTTGATCTTAGACAAAAGGCCAAGAATGTAATGTACCAGAGTAACGTACGTGCGCAGTAGGCATTTAAAATAGTATAGGATTCAATAATGTTAGCAAAGATCGGAAGTAGACTGATGGGGCGGGATTTTGTTTGTCGCCATTTTGTTGCCATAATGCACAAGCGCAAAATGTGTAAAGTCGGAATTTCTCTCCCTTAACAACATCAGAGTAATCACCAATCATCATCTTTGCTGATCGAACGATCTCATATTTTAAATGCGTGTGAAAGGAGATAACGTACGTACGAACATGAAATGCCTTAGCGTATTATTATATAGACGCAGACACTTTTATAGGTCACTAGTCGACGCGTAACCCGTTGGGTCAATGTTAGTACATCGTATATTTGTGTATACATTTAGTGCGTTGCGCCTATTTCTTAGATAAATTAGATATTTTAAAAATTCATTTATTTATTGGTACTTTATAGAAGTTGTATTAGATTTGAATAATTTTGAATTGTATGAGATATTACACTAGCGGGTACCCGCCTCCCGGCGTTGCCCGGAAGAAATGTAAAAGAATGAAATAAAATGTGTAAACAGCCGTACGAACGCAAATAGGTCACGACGGAGAGTTTTAATGTAACGAAGCAATTGTCGCTTTTGAATTGTGGAAAATCTATTTACCCAAGAAAATGGGTACCACAGAGTGTAACAAAAATAAAAATAGCCACAGTGTTTAAGGATATCTCCTTCAATGACCGATTATGGAAAACGTGTACACCTGTCGGCCGCGATATTTGTTCGATCTGTTATTTATCGTCTCCTCGGTCACCGGAAGCAAATCGTTGGAAATTGCGCCAATTTTTTTATTTATGTTGTAACTTTAGAAAATTTAATAAACGTTGATGCATTTAGGTCTTCTACAGAATTTGAACCGAACCGAAGCAAACAGACTTTTGCTGAACTAAACTTAAAACTTAGATTAGTGTTATTTTAGTGTTAAAAAGAAACAAACAACAACAAAAAACCAGTTCGTTTCGAATTCTGTAGAAGTAGCCAAACATTTTAAATAAATAAATAAAACGTAGAATTATTGTTATATTTTTATTCTTAAGTCTTGGTTTTGTTTAGTTTTTAAACGAATTGTTATTGTTATTTTTTTTAATATAATGTTATTTAAATAAAAATGTAATTGATATTAAAATTAATTAATCCGTAAAACAAATCTACCTTGTAATCCTTACGTGAGCGAGAATGAAAACAAAACAAACGTATGTGTTTAATTATAGGAAAGAAAATAAATACTTATCTGGTTTCTTATCGAAGGTTTATATTTTATTTAAATGTGACGTGGTGTTATGGGGAACGATTTTATGTGTAATGTCTAAGGAAGCTTTGCTGTGATTGGATGTATTACAAATTCTGAAACGATGCAACTTGATTACAGTTCTTTGTGAAGTAATTGCCAAACGGTGTTTGAAGAAAGTAAGAGTTATTAATACACAGAGAGAAATGGCGTGCTTCCCTCTATTTGGTTCAATTAGTTGGGAGAGGCTACATAGCGGAATAAAAATATTGCTTTTAGTTTAGCTTATAAAAATAATTTACATTTTCTGGAAACACGATACTAAGTTATTAGGCGACTGAAGCTATAAGTTTCGACCCGTTTGATACATTAGTTTTATAGTTTAGTCCAACTGGGTTGTAGGGGAAAAATCAAATACATTATATATATATATATATATATATATATATATATATATATATATATATATATATATATATATATATACACACACTCACGTTGACACACTGGTTCCCGTTAGATCACCGAAGTTAAGCGGCGTCGAGTACTAAATGGGTGACCATGTGGGAATACCAGGTGCTGTATGTGCTCTCTGCTTATCTCGGCATTGTTTCCAGTCGTCTTGTATTACTAGTTTCCATTGGAATCAAGCAATGCCGACTCAGGAGAGCGGTTGCTGGAGATTGCGCAACCCTTGCAATTACAAATTCACGCGCGGGAAGCCCCTGGTGGGGCCCTCATACGTCGAGATCGACGGGAGAGTCCATCATATATATATATATATATATATATAGATAGATAAAAAGTTGTCTTTTTCCCCATTTTACTTCAGTGTAAGTTCTCAGAAATCAAGAAGCCACTTTCAGCGGGCGATCACTTGATCTCTATATGAGATATATAGATATCCGAGTGTTCCATTAAAGTTCTCCTTTACTTCTGAAATGTTTAGTTAGTAAATAAGTCAAGCGCATTCATTTTCCTTTCCATAATCGACCAATTAACTATGTTATAGTATATCTTTCTTGTGGTCTCTTAGTCTCACCGGCTTCCAGAAGAATTCATCTAGTCTGGTGGAGTATCTAGCGAGTGTTTTTAATAGAGGCAACCTCGCTTGGAGGAAATGAACCATTCCGCGTATAAACCAGTGTGGGGTAGTGGCACTGAAGGGATCATTAAGGATTTGAATGTCATGTTATTTTGAATATTTGGTCAGGGTTTATTGTAGAGAGCAGTATCATCATGTCATGTTGTCCGGACAAACCCTTGTACAGAGAGACTTTAGACACCCAAGGACAGTTTCTACTTTGCATTCAAATTCTCTCCAGTAGGTATTACACTTCTCTCGTAGTAGGTATTCAAATTCTCTCCAGTAAGTATGAACATTTTCTCGTAGTAGATATTCAAATTCTCTCCAGTAAGTATGAAAATTCTCTCGTAGTAGATATTCAAATTCTCTCCAGTAAGTATGGAAAGTCTCTCGTAGTAGGTATTCAAATTCTATCCAGTAAGTATGAACATTCTCTCGTAGTAGGTATTCAAATTCTATCCAGTAAGTATGAAAATTCTCTCATAGTAGGTATTCAAATTCTCTCCAGTAAGTATGAAAAGTCTCTCGTAATAGGTATTCAAATTCTATCCAGTAAGTATGAACATTCTCTCGTAGTAGGTATTCAAATTCTCTCCAGTAAGTATAAAAATTCTCTCGTAGTAGGTATTCAAATTCTTTCCAGTAAGTATGGAAAGTCTCTCGTAGTAGGTATTCAAATTCTATCCAGTAAGTATGAAAAGTCTCTCGTAGTAGGTATTCAAATTCTCTCGTAGTAAGTATTCAAATTCTCTTGTAGTAAGTATTAAAATTCTCTCGTAGAAGCCATTCAAATTATCTCCTTCGATATTTAGAGCATTTATTTTTATTACCTGCCCTCTTGTTGAATTTTTCTTCAGTCTAAGTTATCAGAAATCAAAGTGTCCCTGCCTGCGGCTAATTCTTGATCTCCATATGAGATACATAGCTATTCAAATATTCCATTAAAGTTCTCCTTTACCTCTCAAACCGTTGAATTAGTAAAGAAGTTAAGAACATAAATTTCCCTCTCCCCAATTGACCAGTTAACTATGTGGTAGTATATATTTCTTATGGTTTATTAGTCTTGCCACATTCCAGACCAAGAATTCATCTAGTCTGGTGGGGTGTCCAGCAGAGTGGTTTTACTTTAAGTAGCATCACGTGGAGAAGGTGCATCATTCCTCTATAAGCCAGTGTGAGGAAACGATACCGAGACATCTTATTTGGGCTTCGGATACTATGTTACTGTGAATATTTGGTCGGTGTATACTTGTAGGGTGAAGTATTCTCATGTCAGGTTGTCCTGACAAACTCTTGTGCAGAGAGACTGAAAACACTCGAGGATGGGGTATAATAAGTAATTCAAACTCTTCAGTAGGTAATTCAAACTCCCCCTGTCTGTGTGCTTGTCAAAACTGCACAAGACGCGTCCACATCAGCTAGTATATTCTTTTTCACCATGACACTAGATAAATATACGTACATTATTTGAAGATATTTATCCCTTTGAAGTCAACAGGACTAGAATTAATCAGGGAGGGTCGATATTAAAAGCTATTTTTAATGTTATTATGTAATAATTCTTAAACGATTTCTCCAGTTCTCAGAGAAAGCGAGAGAGTAGGGGGATTAAAGAGAGAAAAAAGAGGTGGGAGAGAAGAGAGAGAGAGGGTGATTAAAAAAGAGGGGATTAAAAGAGAGAAAAGGAGGTGGGAAAGAGAGGAGAGAAGAGAGAGGGGGGTGTAGAAAAATGCAGATCGGAAGGGTTATAGAAAGTGGTGGATTGAGATATGTTGTAAAGAAAAGATGTTTTAGTTTTTAACGCTTCTATCCTGTTGTCTCTGCCCCCGGGCAACGCCGGGCAACCATGCTAATCATTGATAAAACAATTTAATGTACAATATGTTTACACGTTTCACAATACAAACAACAGCTTTATAGAAGTAACAGAATCAAGCGACAAAATACCTACCTTTCGACATGTCATAATACACTGTGATGTCATAATAGAACGCCCTTTCTCTCTCTGCCCCTCTCTCTTTATTGCCCCTCTCTCAATACGCTCCTCTGTCTCTTCTCCATCGCCCCTTTCTCTCTCCGCTTTTTCTCCCCCTCTCCTGTTTCCCCTCTCTTACTCCTCTAATCATTTTTACTCTCACTAATTCTTTTATTTCCTACCATTTATTTATTTCATTCACTCTCCAGCTACAATCTGAAACAGTTATGAACAGACGAATAGTGTGAACGGTGACAATACGATAAAAAGTTAACAACAGAGATTTAGCAGTATATAGATATAACACAGGTGATATCTTTGTTTAAACCTGTATTACCATACCTGGTGCATCTTGGTAGGTGTACGAGGACACGGAATCGACAATCAGTCTGACAGTGACATTGTTGGTGTCAGGTTTAGGTGTAGTTCTGTGCAGTTCTGGGACGTTTGAGCGGAATATAGTTTATTGTGAAGGCGTTTCTAACAGGGAATGTCGACCAGGCTGTTCATACCATTTATGTAGGCCAGAGTTGCGCTGACTTTTAAACACCTTACATTACTTTGTATCTAACCTCATAGAAAAGAAGTAAATATAATCAACTGCATTATTGTGGGATGTATTTAGGATTACAGAATTAGTCAAAATCACAGTGTGCTGAGAAAATATTGACGTTGTTCGAAGAGTATTGATTTACTCCTCCCCAGGAGTTAGGCACAAGGCCAGTTTTTATCTTACTCCCACAAGTAAAATGTGCCCCAAGGTCGGGTCGGAAAGTGGGGTTTAAAAATTGCCTGGGCAGCCCCGTCAGCATTCCTCGGTAGGGGCGCCTACGGCAGTAAGCAATAAACTTACTCCTCCCCAAGGAGGGGAGGCAAAGCCTGGGAAGGTGGACCTCCAAGAACTGCACAGGACAGACCCATTGACCGGTATAAATCAAGACCTGAAGGCCAAGACAATACCAGTATGGGGTGCAGTATCCATCGGAACCGATACTACACTTTGATCTTAGCCAAAAGGCCAAACAACAAAAAAAAGACAAAAAATCGGAGATGATTTTAATTGAGATTTTCACATTAATAAATGGACATTGTTATGAATATTTATCCTCAATCTGGAAAGCTGCTGTTAATAAAGATAAAACAATAATTATTAACCAATTGATTTTTCTAATAGAGTAAATCAGTGGAACCTCGGTTTTCGAACATAATTTATTCTGAAAAGCTGTTCTGAAACCGAATTGTTCAAAAACAGAATCATATTTTCCCATTAAAAAATCGAAGAAATTCTTTCTCTAATTCTTATATAGACTGTTTTTTAGGTATTTAATGAGTTAATATACATAATCATTAAACATCAGGTATTATTGTTTTAAATATACACTATAATTTATAAAATAAAACCTTATTTCATAAAAATATATATTCTCTGTGAACTTTTTATAAATCAAGACTAGTTTAGTGTATATTTTGACCATTTTACTACATATTTTGTAATATTTTATTTAATTTTAGGAGATATTTAAAAATATAGTTCTTAAGAAAAAACCCTATATTAAAAAAAAAAAGATTTTTTCTTAAAACCACAAATTGGTATTTTAAAAGTCACGAGTGGAACCCCTGCCCAGAACCGTAAACGTTCCATCAGTTGGTATGCTTCGATTGCCGTCGGTGCGGTTCGGGAATCGAGATTTTATTGCAAAGCCGAGGCATTTCCGGTTTGAAGTTTTTATTCGAAATCCGAATTGTTCCACGTCCGAGAGATTCATGAACCGCTAGTTTTTACTAGCTCTTTGTCTGGATTGAAACTACTTCTTATTATATTATTGTTTATATACATATATGTTATATATATATATATATATATATATATATATATATATATATATATATATATATATATATATATATATGTATATAATATATATATATAATATATATATATATAATATATATATATAATATATATATAACATATATATATAACATATATATATATTTACCATATATATATATATATATATATATATATATATATAACATATATATATAACATATATATATATATAACATATAACATATATATATATAACATATATATATATAACATATATATATATATATTTATATAACATATATATATATATATATAACATATATATATATAACATATATATATATATAACATATATATATATATAACATATATATATATAACATATATATATAACATATATATATATAACATATATATATATATAACATATATATATATATAACACACATATATATATATATATATATATATATATATATACATATATATATATAACATATATATATATAAGTATATATATATATATATATATATATATATATATAAGTATATATATAAGCATATATATATATAAGTCTGGTGATACCAGATCAGGCTGCCCTGTGGCTCCCTGAGACGAAATTCACCTACATTGACGTTTTTTTGTTGTTTTTTTTTGTTTGTAAAACTTAATTATGTTCTACAAAACCAAAAACAAAAACAACAGCCCCTCTCCCTTTCTCCCTCCCCTTTTTTATTTTTATTTTTCCTACCCTACTCCCGGTCCGGGATATGACCTTAAACTACATCCGATTGTGAGATCCGGCTTACGGACTTTGGGGAATGTGGAGCCTCCTCTTAATTACCATTGCTCCCAGGTCCACCCTGACCCGGAGTGGTAGTACCTGTTAGGGTCCCAACTATGGGTTAAATAGAAACAGATATTAAAAGGGGAAAGAAACAAAAAAGAGAAGAAAACAAGACCAGATTCGGCATTAAATAACCCAAAAAGGGTTGATATGCCGTAAAACAAAACTACCAAACCAAACTACCTATATATAAGTATATATATATATATATATATATATATATATATATATATATATATATATATATATATATAAGCATATATATATATATATATATAAGTATATATATATATATAAGCATATATATATATAAGTATATATATATAAGTATATATATATATATATATAAGTATATATATATAAGTATATATATATATATATAAGTATATATATATAGGGTGGGCAAAAATAAGGGTCCTATTTTAAAAAATTCATAACTTTTTTATTTATTGATATTAAAAAAATTTTTTTTTAGAATAAGTAAAGGACCCCTTCCGAAGCAAGCATGAGCCGTATTAGCCCTAAGGAACGTACCCTCATTTAGAAAACATTATTTTTGCTTAAAAAACTCAAAACAGTGTAAAAAACAATACTTTAGATTTTGTAAGTTTTAAGAAGTGTTTTTCGGCTAAAATTTGTTTTGTTTATTTCAAAAAATCTCGGAAGGGTCAGTCTACACACACATAAAGTTTGGTGAGTTTAACTTTTATTTTGTGGAAGTTATTCAAATTCAAGTTATTCAAATTTAAAGATAGGACCCTTATTTTGGCCCACCCTGTATATAAGTATATATATATATATAAGTATATATATATATATATATATATATAAGTATATATAAGCATAGATATATATAAGTATATATATAAGTATATATAAGTATATATATATAAGTATATATATATAAGTATATATATATATAAGTATATATTTATATAAGTATATATATATATATATAAGCATATATATATAAGTATATATATATATATAAGTATATACAGGGTGTCCCAAAATAATGTATACACCCTTTGAATTGTTATAACTCGTTCAATTTACTGATTTTTATTTGCAAGATTGATAAACATGATTGAGTAAGAATATTCATTTAAAAATACTGACAGTAAAATTAACAAAAACATAGAAAATTAACTTTTAACAAAGATAAAGGCTACGTAGGGTAATTTCAGAATGTTCACAAAATGAACCCTCATCCTAACCCCAACCCGTTCTGCTCAATACACTTTCCATTTAGTGAAGACGTGAAGAATTGTACCTACAAACGTCCTGCGACATTTACTCCAGTATTTGAGCACATTCTACTACAATTACTACTCCCATTTGTTTGCAATTACTTCAGGTTTCTTGCTTTAAACATTGTAGCCTTTATCTTTATTAAAAGTTAATTTTCTATGTTTTTGTTAATTTTACTTTCAGTATCTTTAAATGTGTATCTTACTGTTCTACTCTTTTATCAATTTTGTTTGCAAATCAAACTCGGTAAATTGAACGAGTTATAACGATTCAAACGATGTATACATTATTTTGGGACACCCTGTATATATATAAATATATATATATTCTTTCATATATACGAGATATTATATTATAAGCGTATACAATACATTGTGTATAGATTTTCAGCCTTAGCTTCACTGGGGCTCAATATCTAAGTTAGTAGAGCAAAGAAGTAGTAATATAAAAATATATTTATGGAAATTAAACTACACAGATACGTTCATATTTAATCTTTCCAAGGATTCATCATACTTAGCCTGATGATTCCCTGCTGGGATAGGAACATGGGCACCTCTGTGTTATTTAATTCCCATATATATATTTATAACATTTATATAAATATATATATATATATATATATATATATATATATATATATATATATATATATATATATATATATATATATATATATATATATATATATATATATATATAAGATAATGAAGAGTGGCAAAAATGGATCGTGAACGAGTCCATTGTGGGTGGGACGTCGAGAAAGAAAGAAATCGACTTGATAACTGTTAAAAAAGAGAAGGTTTCGCAGTGCAAGCGAGACTTGAAAGGCAGCGGTTTCAGAAACGCGAAGAGCCGGTGCGCTTGGTGATCGGAGTATCGAAGTACCGGAAGAATGGGAGTTTACTGATCTTTATGTTACCGATGAAGGTTTATTGGCTATGGTACCCAATCTCGTCTTGCTGTTAGGCTTTCGTGTCCGCCGATAAGCAGGTTGGTACGGTGAAGGACTCCCCTGACTTGTATTTCATCAAACAGATAATTGGAAGTACTTGTGGAACAATTGCTTCAGTTCACGCTCGGATAGACAATGCAGAACAAAGTACTTTCCAATCGGGTGTATATATGAACGAGTTTCAAGCGGAAACCAACTCTGTGACCTCAGCAAGAAAAAGACTTTAATGAGACAGAAGAATGTCAAAAGATTTCTTTTTATGTGTGTGCGTAGCCGGCGTAAACCATCCGGTGATGGGAAATGAAGAAAACCAAAGTGTTTTCCATATACGTTCTGTTGTTTGTCATGCTTGTTGGATCTTACCGGGTACCCCGAAAGAACGGGTAATGCAACACTATGAACATTTAGAAAAAAACAAAAACTATAACATATTCCAACAATTTAACATGATTTAAGGCTTTCCACATATCTTTATGGTATCCTTATTTTTCCTCTATTTTTAAACAATGTGGCAGATCAGATTTAGCACAGTAATTGTGTAGGCCATTTTAAAAGGGATTAGATGAATTCAAATTAATAGCATGAAAGTTAATTACGGTGGCAATTGTAGGAACTATCGGATGAATTATTTAACACACTCCCATCGATAATGTATTAATAGTGTACATCTTATGTGCAATGTTTTTTAAGTGTTGAATAGAGAAGACACTTAATAAAGGGAGATCCCCGAAGAGGCCTGACAAACAAATAATAAACACTAGTATTACCTGCCCGGCGTTGCTCGATAATTATTCTATTTATATCAGCCGTTTTTTTCAAAAATAATAGATTTTGTTTCAAACGAAGGTAAGTATCTGCATATTAACGAATACAGTGTTACGTCTCTTTTTAAGATTGCGTCCGTATGGAAATAATTCCTAGTTGGACAAAGTATTTTCTTGGAGAAATTAAATAGAATTACATTGTATTGTTCTTAACAACATGGTGCAACTATCCACTAGAAGGAGTGACCCATCAGAATATAATATTATTTTTGTAAGGGGAATACTATCGATGACAAAAATCGAGAAAGAGGTTGTCTTTACTTTGTATATTATATCAGTTTTTGCTTGGTATTATACATTTTAATCAGTAGAAAACTAATTCAATTTATAAAACGGAACATGCATTTCACAGGTTGTCTTGCCGAGTTGTGTCCAATTAAAATGTTGCCTTTCGTTGCTGTGTTCGAAGATTGGTGTAGCTGCCAAGAAATATTAACTTTAGAGAATAACTTTAACGGAAATTGGAATTGATTAGCAAACGTCGTGTAATTTCTTCAGATGTATTTTCCTCCAAGACTAATCAGTAAGGTTCGTATTCATGATATATCCTTCGAATTAATTTCAAAACTACCGACGAACAATTAATTTTTGGACCATCTTGATTCGTTTAATTTGGGGTTGGATTTCGCGTAGGCTTTTAGGAGAAATGACTACACGTATACCTATAACAATTGAAGTAGCCATTTACGTCGAATTTCTCGAAAGGTTTTTTCTTCTACTCCAGGTTGATTCAACTTGAAAAAAATATGGTTTTATTTTAAAGTATAATAGCACGTTACATCAAGTGGCTTCATGCCATGTCTGGAGCGATTTCCGTAAAAAATAAAACAATAAAACCATTAAAACTTACTTATTTAATAAATATCCCAAACATTGTTTGAATATGAGATCATGATATCAACGTAATTTTGTTGTAGACTTAATCAACAGGACCATTCAGGCTGTGATTTATTTGTGTGACTGAAGAAATGAAGCAGTAGTTTCTCTTTCTTTGATATTTTCTCCAATCATGGTTTCTACGAAGTGCATCGCCTTTTTTGTAGATGTCATGTATTTGTTTATTTTGTTTATTTTGCCCGCGATGCTTTTTAACGGAAATGGATGGCTCTGCTCTTGAGGAGAAATCGAGACTGAAACTTCTTGGTCTTTCTCTCTCATCAAATCTTTCTTGGAGTTAATACATCAGATCCATTGCGATTTCTGCTTCTCACAAAGTCGGTTCTCTCTATCGCTCCAAACACTGTCTAACACCTGAGGCTATTCTCTATCTCAACAAATCTACTATCAGACCATGCATAGAGTACTGCTGTCATATTTTGGCAGGTGAATCTCTGTCCTATTTGAGGGTTCTTCATAAGGTGCAGAAACGTGTTTGTAATTTGATTGGGCCTACTCTTTATTCTTTACACCCCCTTTCTCACATACGTGATGTTGCTAGTCTCAGTCTCTTCTACAAATATTATTATGGCATGTGTTCTTCAGAATTATGTGATCTATTCCCCGCTTCTTTCGTTCCAGCTCGTTTGACTCGTTGGTTTAGTGGTCTGCACTAATTCACTGATTTGATATCTCATTGTAATACAGCTTTCTATTCCAGTAGATTATTTAAAAAAAAACACACCATTGTGGAACTCTCTTCCTGCTGACCGTTTTCATCCTATCTATAACGTTGGTTTTTCAAAACTAAAGCCTATGGGCATCTCCTGTCTTTGCGACAATCATATTTGTTAGTGGATAATTAAATTTAAACATATATTTATATATTTAGTAGTATTATGAAAACATTACTTATGCTAAGTAAGCTACACAAAATATATATATGTACGTATATATATATATATGCATATATATATATATATATATACATACATACATATATGTCGCTCTTATCTGGGGCATCACATTAGTGAGGAAAACATATTCCCAATTAGTATTTAGGTGGAGTGCTTTCCGTTCAAACGTATCGCAAGCCACATAAACAAATAAATTACACACATATCTCATTCTCTCTCTCTCTCTCTCTCTCTCTCTCTCTATATATATATATATATATATATATATATATATATATATATATATATATGTTGTGTGTATTAAGGCAGCATTTTCTAATTTATGAAAAAAGTGAAAGATATCAGAATTCGTCTTTTTAATTATACAGTTTTTTCATTTTTTCAATTTTTCTGATGGTCTTTTTTGTATTAAAATTAAAAAAATTAATAAATGTTCCATAGGTTCCACGAACGTTTTCGATTCTTCGTCGAATCATTCTCAAGTGTCAAAAGCAAATGAACAAACAAGGTGGAGAAAGAAGAGAATGTTAATAAAGACGGCGTAAAAACGCACAGAGAATTTTTTCGCATTGTGCCAGGAAGTCGTTGACGATTTAAATTCAGCAACGCTGGATACCATCACAGAACAAAATCGCATTACCTTAAGCATTTCATACACACACATATATATATATATATATATATATATATATATATATATATATATATATATATATATATATATGCAAAATAAAAATGGAATTGAGGATAAGCGAATCAACAAACTAACAAATATATATATATATATGCGTGGGTGTGTGTGTGTATGTAAAGGAGTAAGGCTACCAATATTTGTAAATGTTTTTTTTCAACATATATATATATATATATATATATATATAAATATATATATACATATATATATATATATAAAAAGAGAGAGAGAGGGAGAGAGAAAAGGGTAGTGCAGTATTAGTGCAGTTCCAACGAGAGAAAAGTATATATGTAAAGGAGTAAGGCTACAAACATTTGTAAAAAAAAAGTGTTTTCAACATTTATTTATTATTTTGTTACTTTATCATTTTATAATTTTATATAACGCGTTTCACGCGGTGGTCCGCTTTCATCAGATATGTAAATCCATTTGAAGAAATGTCTTTCGATTTGAAAGAGTGTTGTTTCAAATGGATTTACATATCTGATGAGAGCGGACCACCGCTTGAGATGCGCTATATAAAATTATAAAATGATACAATAACAAAATAATAAATAAATGTTGAAAACACTTTTTTTTTACAAATGTTTGTAGCCTTACTCCTTTACATATATACTTTTCTCTCGTTGGAACTGCACTAATACTGCACTACCCTTTTCTCTCTCCCTCTCTCTCTCTTTTTATATATATATATATATATATATATATATATATATATATATATGTAATTAATGTGTTATTTTGATGTTTTCTTCATGCCTTACATATATGTGTGCGTTTAATTATTCCCGAACGTAGAAATATGTAATACTTAAGTATTCTTTTTCTAATAGGCGTAGACTGTAATATTAGTAGGATATTACCAGAGTTAATTCGGGCGATTCTGTTATGAAGGCCCCCATGAAATCAAATCCAATGAATTTATTAGTCGTTTTCTGAACGCTGCTCGTCATAAAATGTCTGCAGCAATAAGTAAAAACATTTCTTTTCGGCCATCTCTTTTGAACAATTCCTCACGTCTCCAGCGTAGAAAAGTGTTTGGTCATTAATTGCGCGTGAAAGATTATTTTAGTATCTCTGTTAGATTATTATAATTATTAGTTTTTACTTTCGTGTTCTTGGTTGCCGAAAGGGGTCGTAGTGTGGCCGCCAAATCCTGATGAGCAGAGATTGTGGAGTCTCCTATCAGCCAGACGTAGTTCTCGTAAATTTTAATAGCCGGAAGAACAACAAAAAAAGTGAATGAATAAAGCAGCAACGAATAAGTTTACAATAATAACCATATTAACAACACAAACAATAATAATAAAATTAATAATAATAAAATTAATCAAAATAAAATTAAGAATAAAAAAATCTATCTCTATACTTTTAAAAAGCTATTGTGTTTTTGGAATGTGTTCGTACATAAATAGAAACATGTGATCGGTTGATAAAAGATGAATAAACAGAGTGCAAGGCAGTAATTTTTACGATGTCAATTCCCGAGTTCGAATCTCACATAAGTCTAAATCTTCTTTTTTTAAAACTCGATATGTGTTTTATACATTTGAATGAATTAAAAAAATATATAACATAACAAAATACCATCAAAAATTACATGAATATTTTTTTTAAAGAAATACTTTTTTTTAATAATTCGCAAAACACAGATATAAACGGTATTAGGATAATTTTGCTCCAAACCAAATTTATGATGTTTATTTTTATTTTGATAATAAAAACTATATGAAAATTTATTCAGCGTAGTTACTTACTCACTCATGTAAATACTAATAGCTTATTTTTCCATTAAATTCCAAAAATATTTTCTTTGTCGTAGCTATAAAGCTGAAGAAGCGAGGAAAAGATGGACATTTACATACCCAGGTAATGTACTAACACCGCCAATATATAAACATTTATATATATATATATGATAATTTTATTTACACAGACAGGTACAAAATCTGCGACACTGGCATGTCGATGTTATCGATCAACAGTTACTATGAACTGAGATCTCATCAGGCAGAGTTAGAATCCGATCTTAACCTCAGATCATATTTGGGGTTCTCTCCAAATATGATCTGAGGTTAAGATCGGATTCTAACTCTGCCTGATGAGATCTCAGTTTATAGTAACTGTTGATCGATAACATCGACATGCCAGTGTCGCAGATTTTGTACATGTCTGTGTAAATAAAATTATCATATATAAAGCACTATTTTGATATTGAGCACTTTTTATAAACCCGGTTAAAATTCTCTGGATTACCACCCTGTGGATATTTTTCACCTGGATTATTACCATTATATATATATATATATATATATATATATATATATATATATATATATATATATATATATATATATATATATATATATATTAGAGAGACAACAAGAGA
>OY744529.1:96807402-96809902 GCA_963556195.1 Sepiola atlantica | reverse complement strand
GAAAGACAGACAGAGGCAAAATAAAAAGGTGAAAGATGATTAAACGAAATCATCGATGTAAAACAAGTAAAGATCAACACGCAGACATGCATGGAAAAATCGATATATCGCTTTATACTTAATAAGGCTTTCTCAGGAGAAAAAGGCACGTTACAGATGTAGACAACAGTTAGTAGATAGGAAAAGAAATCATAATTTTCTGCGAAAGGAGGTTAACATACACGCAGAAAAGCCAACGTCAGAGATTGATAAATTAAATATAGACTTAAGGGTCATAGTTTAGACTTAGTATAACAGATAAGAATCAAGACATATAAGCTAAATGAAAGTTATATAAAGTGTGGGCAAAGCGTGAGGTGGGAAGGAGGTTTATATTTTATTTGTCCCAATCGTTATCTTCAGTAGTATTAAATATAACCCTAGCCCCTTATTGTCGATCCTTCCATAAACATCCTATTTTGGCTTTGCTACAACTATGCTTCTCTCCTCCTCTCGCCGACCCCCGCTGTTTTCTTCATGTAGCGTGCTTTGTTCTCGCGATGAAGCCTTTATGAATAAAGGGGAAATATCGATTTCTGCACGCATGTTCTGGTCTTGATGTTCATTTGTTCCATACAGATATCTTCGTTTTAATCCTTTCCTTTCTTTTTGATTTTGCCTTTTTAATATGTTATAGCATATCACACTCACGCATACACATATCACGTACAAAACACACACAAACACACACACACACACACACACACATATATATATATATATGTGTGTGTGTGTGTGTGTGTGTGTGTGTGAGTTTTAAAGGCTTACCAAAGCATTCCGTTCAGGAGCCCAATCATCACCACAAAATACTTTTTCATTCAAAGATTATTTATTTATCATTTTCAAATTAAATTAATTTGAAAATGATAAAAGTCTTTTGTGGTGTTGATTGGGCTCCTGAACGGAATGCTTTGGTAAGCCTTCAAAAAATCACATATAAATGCTCTGTACCCTGTAATCGAGTATTATCAAGCTTGTTTTTATTGGCCTAATCCCGGTCTTCACTAAATAATCTATTTTCTAAGTGAAAAATCCAAACCTCTCACTCTCTCTCTCTCTATCCCTCTCTCTCTCTCTCTGTATATATATATATATACATACATATATATATATATATATATATATATATATATATATATATATACATATATATATATACATATATATATATACATATATATATATATATATATATATATACATATATATATATACATATATATATATATATATATATACATATATATATATATACATATATATATACATATATATATATACATATATATACATATATATATATACCTATATATACATATATATATACCTATATATACATATATATATATATACCTATATATATACATATATATATATATACCTATATATATATATATATATACCTATATATATATACCTATATATATACCTATATATATATATATATATATATATATACCTATATATATACCTATATATATATACCTATATATATATATATATACCTATATATATACCTATATATATATATACCTATATATATATATATACCTATATATATATATATACATATATATATATATACATATATATATATATACATATATATATATACATATATATATATACATATATATAGTAAGCAATGAAAATATATATGGCAATCAAGCTACACAGAGGCTACCTATATATATATATATACACACATATATATATACATATATATATACATATATATATATGTATATATATATATATATATATATATATATATATATATATATATATATATATATATATATATTATGTACATGTTGTTCCCCAAGTAGTGCACCATACCCTAATATTCTAAATATGTCCCTGAAACATGTGCAATTGGCACATAAACACTAATTAAACACTTTAATTCATTTTGTTTAAAATAAGACATATTCTAACAAAATACCTATTTAATTTAATTTCTAACAAAAAATGTGTCAAAGTACAACTTGTTTCACATTTGAAACGATACTGTTGGCAATTGTGTGTAGGTATCAGTATGATGTTGCATTAGAACACCCGCTAAATAGGTAATCAGTAAGTTTGTGGCCCAACCACATGCGACTGTGGCAAAGAACCCCAGATCATGGAGCATCTCCTTCGATGCCCTCTGTTGGGAGTACATTGCATAGCAAAGTACCTTACACTCTACAACATCAAGCGACAGCAATGTACCAGGCACTGGTTGGGCATTATATAAGCTGAATAGATGTTTATATATGGTTTTGAATAGAAGCGGAATTTTGTTTGTCTCTTGAAATGTGGTCTCGAAAGCGTTTTCGTCCAATATCTTACCAGAAGAAATCGTGTAAATACAGAATATGAATTAAATAAACGAACAAAAGCAAAAAAGATGATGAAAATAAGAGAAAAAAATTCCGGAGACAAAATAAATTCCGCTTTTATTCACAAACATTTATAG
>OY744529.1:96779902-96799902 GCA_963556195.1 Sepiola atlantica | reverse complement strand
GGTGGAGTATCCAGATTAGTGCTGTTACTAGAGGCAACATCACTTGAAGAAGGTGCACCATTTCTCGTGAAGCCAGTGTGAGCGGATCTTATTTGTGCTGCGAATATCATGCTATTTTGAATATTTGGTCATGGTTTTCTTGTAGGGGGAAGTATTCTCATGCCAAGTTGTTCTGACAAACCGCTGTACAGATACCACTTAAACATTCGAGGACAGTGTCTAGTAGGCATTCAAGTTTTTATTTTAATACTTGTCCAAGTGCACACTGAATGTTGTCATTGTTCTATGACCCCATCGATTCAAACGGGCGTGGAGGTTACCAGGCACAGTGGAGTACGTCACTACGAGATCCCAACAGATCACGGTTCCTATAAATAAAACGTAATTACAGATCTCTACCCTTTGTGACATCATGCACGATTGCCGGGTTATCTCTTATCTCAGCGTTTTAATGGATGACGTTAGACTTTGGTGACGTGCCGACTGTGCATGATTATCATCACCTTTGTTTCACTGCATGACCTCACAAGACGATGACATCATCCAGTGTGCACGTGGACAAGCTGACAAAAGAACACACCAGAAAGCACCATTTTTTCACGTTACAATTATGAAGACACATGCACACAGAATACATCCATACACACATATTCAAATGCATACACATGTTACATAGACTAAACTTTTCGTACGTTGTGTGACGTGCTTGTAAGAACAAGTGTTCGTGTGTTCTTAAGACGTGAGCTACAAGGATAAAGTTAGCTTATATTCCAACTGCAGCTTGAATTATTGGTGTCTTTGTGCGTGACGAAATGCGCAAATATATATTTATAGATCTTTATATAATTATATTTATGGCGTATCTGAACGTTACATTACAGTGTCATGTCAATCAGATTTGATGGTTTTCAGTCACAACGTGAGGTTGGCGATTCGTTTCGATTGTTAAGTCTCTGCGTAAAGCAAGATCCCAGAAAATGGTTAACTGTCCGAGATCTGTAACCGGATGCGGATGATGTTCCTTCTATGTGCTTGTTTGCAGTTTCCTTCCAATCAGAATAGTCAATTTTCCGATTGAGATATTCGCCCTTCTCTACCAAATTTTATATTCAATGTGCTGTAGCATGCTTGATTTGTTCTTTATATTAAATACAAATAATTCTTTTTACAGGATGAGCCACCAATAAAAGGGCTCCCTGCAAACTTTTTGTCATATATGCTTTATTAATTTACTAATTACACTTATTTTGCAGAACATGGAAGAAGCAACACCTGCAGGCACAACTAGATATGCAGCAAAGCATATACTGTGTTGCGCATTACTACAAAGCATATACTGTGTTGCACATTACTACAAAGCATATACTGTGTTGCACATTACTACAAAGCATATACTGTGTTGCACATTACTACAAAGCATATAATGTGTTGCACATTACTACAAAGCATATACTGTGTTGCACATTACTACAAAGCATATAATGTGTTGCACATTACTACAAAGCATATAATGTGTTGCACATTACTACAAAGCATATACTGTGTTGCACATTACTACAAAGCATATACTGTGTTGCACATTACTACAAAGCATATAATGTGTTGCACAAAACTACAAAGCATATACTGTGTTGCACATTACTACAAAGCATATAATGTGTTGCACATTACTACAAAGCATATACTGTGTTGCACATTACTACAAAGCATATACTGTGTTGCACATTACTACAAAGCATATAATGTGTTGCACATTACTACAAAGCATATACTGTGTTGCACATTACTACAAAGCATATAATGTGTTGCACATTACTACAAAGCATATACTGTGTTGCACATTACTACAAAGCATATACTGTGTTGCACATTACTACAAAGCATATAATGTGTTGCACATTACTACAAAGCATATACTGTGTTGCACATTACTACAAAGCATATACTGTGCTGCACATTACTACAAAGCAGGCTCGTTCATGAAAGTACACGGCCCTTTCGTGCATCAGTCAAATGGAAAAAAAGGTACAATGGCAGCATTCAGGCCTAGATAAAGCCCCCTGAGAACAATAAAAAATAGAGAACCTCAATTCGGCAAGTATCAACGGCTATGGTCAATCTAGACGCCTCAAGTAGCGTTTTACTAAACTGATCAATATCGCGAGATTCAGTTCACCAATCCTAAAGACTCTAATATATATATATATATATATATATATATATATATATATATATATATATATATATATATGAAATAAAATATTAAATTGTTAATACCGAAAGACGTCAGTGTTTCAAGCTTATAGCTCTGATCAGTGCAGGAAAGTAACAATTTTAGACAGTCGGTAGTCTGGAACCTGGTTCAGAGAGTCAGCAAGCAAGACGCCAATAATGGCGGTTTATTTTAACACGTTGTTAAAGTTTCACAGAATATTTGATCGTTAAAAATATGTGAATAATATTTTGAACGTATGCATAAATTGAAGAGTTCGAATGCTAAACGCGATAGATCCAATTTGTTTAAATTGAGAAATTAAACAATAAAAGAACGAACATATAAAACCTAAATTTCAACTAAAATCTTATCTTAATTAAAAGCTTCAAAGATAAAGAAAATAAATTATTATGCCGATATCAAATGGGGGTGCTAAAATGTTGAAAGAATCACCTTTTTTTAGTGAAAGCTTCACGATTTTGAAAATGGCGTCTATCGCGTTTTGCATTGGAACTCTTGAATTTTAAAAGAAATTCAAGCTAACCAAACAAATAGTACTACTACTACTACTACTACTACTACTACTACTACAACTATTCAAGTGTATCAATAACGTAACGATATTATTAGTACACTTCTGATAATCGGATGTACCGTGAAACTCCTGCAAAATGTTAAGAAAAGCTTCATGTATTAGTGATTATTGTTATAAAGATCCATCATAAAGAAAATCGAGACATTTGACTGAGCAAGGTCTTCTGTCTTAGTTCAGATGGGTGTCGATCGTGACAATTTTTATGTTCATATATATATATATATATATATATATATATATATATATATATATATATTCAAATTATTTTCGTTCTTTTTTTTTAAGCATTGGTGATAGGTAATAAGTGTCAATAGAAAGCCCTTACAATGCAAGGTAGATTTGTTTTTACTGTTGTAAAAAAACAAACTACCTTGCATTGTAAGGGCTTTCTATTGACACTTATTACCTATCACCAATGCTTAAAAAAAAAGAACGAAAATAATTTGAATATAACTCCCAGCATGCCCGATGCTTCAGTTCTTTCTACCTACTACCGCGAATTCCATCACAAAGCGGATAAATACGTCAGACCAACAAGACGTTTCTTCTATAAACAAAACTATAAGTTTGTTTATTTAAAAAAAATACATCTTTGAAAATGGAGTGTTTCTCCGAAATATATAAGACAACAGTAAAAAAAAAAAAACTACCTTGCATTGTAAGGGCTTTCTATTGACACTTATTATATATATATATATATATATATATATATATATATATATATATATATAGAGAGAGAGAGAGAGAGAGTTTGAAAAGTCACACATAGAAGCGTTGGTGAAATGGCAATAATAAGGATAATATTTTTAATAAATAATTTTAAAACCTAGTTATTCACGCAACCGCGTGCTACACACAGCGGCATATCAACATTAATCGACGATAACATCAAGACGAATTTCAACTTGACTGCGCTAAATATGTCTCATCAAGGAGGATTAAACGAAAAAAGAAGAGAAAAAATATGCTTATACTTTTGACAAGTGTGTATATCACCGAAAGTACTCAAAGTTTTAAAGTAAATAGATAATTTATTTTAAAAAACATAAATGAATTGAGTTGTCCAGGTTTTCAAAATAATTTTTAAAAAAATATTCTCCTTATATATATATATATATATATATATATATATATATATATATATATATATATATATGATAAAAATGGAAATAACGTTACAACGTAATAAAAACAGAAAAACCAAAAATAGTATTTATGTATTCATCAACGTTTTGTCTTCATTTCAAGATGAAGTATAGTGAGTGTTTTTTTTTTCATATGTCGCATCATATTTTGTTTGAATTTTAACCACTGTGTTTTTGGTTTGAAAACAAAAAAAAAACAAAAAAAAAACACTCATTCTATTTCATAGACGCAGTACACATATTTAATTCTGACGGTTATATTTGGTTCTAAATAAGAACAAATATATTCTTTTCACGTCACAAACATAACAAACTTTTTCATATATTTGTACGTGTGTGTTATTTCTTCAAACCGACATTCCTGAGGAAGTCTTGAAATGAAGACGAAACATTGAAATAATATTTTTTGTTTTCCTTTTCTCATTTTCATTATATATATATATATATATATATATATATAGAGAGAGAGAGAGAGAGAGAGAGAGAGAGAGCTCAATAGGTTCCATCTACTAAAAGTTTTCACTTTGGTTTACTTGATCCTATATATATATATATATATATATATATATATATATATATATATATATATATATATATATCGCTTTTTCATCGTTTCTCTACAAATATATAGACATCTTTACCGTGTTCTCAGCCACTCTCAACCCTAACCCTAACCCTAATTACTATTTTTCCGACCAAGGTAAATAATCCATAACGACCCACGTGGGAAACGGAGTTCTTATATGCGTATACATTCCACACACCGAATTTCTTAATGAGAAAAGCAGGATAATAATTATATCACGGCTAGCATAGTACCCGTCAAAAATAGATTGGTTTTCTAGTTACTGATACTTACCAATAAATCAAGAATGGGATCGGGGATGGGCGTTATTGACTTAATGGATACTATCCTTGATTATGAAATCATATTTGCCGCGTTCAAAGTGTTTTAGATCCGATTATTGTTTTTGTCTGTTTTATGTTATACCATGCTGAAACAAATGTGTAAACGTGTCATATGTGATTAGTTGAACACAAGTTGTTATTTTACCCATAGTTACGTCTAAATCGTCCCCTACAGACTGAACTCTAACCTTTGTGTCGTCCTTTGAACACGATCGCAGCAGGAACTCGTTTGCTACCACATCGAAAAACGACTTTCATTTCTCCCTTCCATGTGCCGAACGCCAGGCAGAATTGCAAGATCTTCGCGTGTGTGGAGCACACTACCGAAGGACTGCTTCGCTGCTGATTACAACGTCGTCATATTCAACGGTATTAATGCACAATTGGACAAAATTTATTCAATTAGGATTCGAACGCGACATAGTCGATTCCATAGTCTGTTTGGATATGAATTAAACCAATCACACTCTACCTGTAGCATTCACTTAAGTGTTATATAATGTAGGTATGTATGTGAAGAACGATTACATCAGCTAGCATGGATTGGGTATCGAGGTGGACCAGTCCAAATCTTGACACAAAAATCTGGGGAACAAGTTCGCTCTCGGACTAAAAATAAACATACCTTAACTCTGACCCCTCTCAGATCTCTGATCTAACAGGTGCGTGGTGACAGGCTCAGAGTCTCAATTTGAGTCAATTACGTCACAATTGTGGGAACGAGAAAACACAGAAGGTTTTTAGCAGTACGTGTTTTGGGAGCGTGATGCACGGATGCAAAATCGAGATGTGATTCAGAAAAAAGAAAAACGGGAATTTAATTCCTAAAACAGTGATAGCGAGTTAATAGGCCCTTTTTTCCTATCTTTGTTACGAAGTAGATCTAAGTTAAGAAGAAAATGTTGACCTCTCTCTCTCCAAGTTAATGAAGGTATGAGCTTGATAATAATGACGAGAAAATTTCTCCAAAATAAACAACCATTAACTCTCTGTCGCTTTGAGCCTTTCTCCTTTCTGTGCATGAAAAGTTTTAATTACAGATATATACA
Organism: Sepiola atlantica; assembly: GCA_963556195.1. NCBI lineage: Eukaryota > Metazoa > Mollusca > Cephalopoda > Sepiida > Sepiolidae > Sepiola > Sepiola atlantica. The sequence continues at coordinate 96,793,989 of OY744529.1, read as the reverse complement.
ATCACGATGACGGCGATAGTGGCTGCGAGGTTCGGTCCACTACGACGGTGGCGACGGCGAAGTGCGGAACACTGCGAGGATGATAGTAGTGACAGCAACGATGTCGGGGACAGGCCAAAGCGTCAACATACATAAAGCTACCTAAGGCTACTAAGAACATTTAAAGTAAGAAACCCTGAAATAAAAACAACTGTGTTTTAATGAACCATTACATAATCGTTACTGTTTAATTTATAGCTGATGGACGAGTCCATGTTTCGTAGATTTAACTAGGCCAGTCAATGTACCAAACACACTGAGCTCAAATATTTGGTTTCACCTTGCAAGACATTATTAGCAGGAACTGGTTTTACTACCTCATCGAAAATAGCAGTTTTCCACTCCCTTCACGTGCCTAGCTTTAGACGTAATTTTCACCGACTGAGCTTCTTAGCAAGGTTTTCCCGTCTACGGAACCCAACACCGCAGCACTGCTTCCCCGTTGATTACCACTTGGTTGTATTCAAATCCAGTGTCAACAAATTATTGTCAAAAGCCAACCCGCAAGTAATAATAGTGCATACCATTGATCAATGTTAGTGATCCTATAATTTTAATCATCATTTTAGTCTCATAAACTATAATCCTCGAGTGGATCTTGGCCTTGATAAGTTGTACCACAATAATAAAAAAAATAAAGGAAGAGAGAGAGAGATTTGGGCGAGGTGACAACATAGGATAGAACGGATGAAATAAGGAACAGTGTGACGGACAAATCTTGAAAATACGCCCGTTAAAATCTTCCGCTGCTACCTCTGAACGCTATGTCCTCACTAACAATTCTCTCTCTCCCTCTCTCTCCCTTTCTCTCTCCCTCTCTCTCTCTTTCTCTCTCTCCCTCTCTCTTACCCACGCACTCCACAGGCGAACGGACGTTGATTTGACGTCGTCTTTTTCCTAGTTTGCTTCGCTTCGACATACGTCCTTGGAAGATTTGTATTTTATCAGTTCTTTATTCTATGGACACATTTTATTCACTCATTCCTTAACAGAGCTGAAACAAAATACATGTACAAATCTCTCTTTTTCAGTTTTTTTTTATACATGTGTGCAACATCTATTTCGCACCTCAAACTTCATAGACTCTTATGCTAAATAGACACGGGCTGCTGACACACACACTTTATCTTGGAACGAACTCGTTCAAAGTTGTTTTGATAAATAATGTAAATCATATTAGCCGTCTTTTCTTTGTTTCAATTATTGCTGGTGAAACAAAATATGCAGCATGTAACCACCACACTAGTATATATCTAATTATATATATATATATATATATATATATATATATATATATATATATATATATATATATATATATATATATATATATATATATGCATACATATATATATATATGAAGCAATCCAACAAAAGATATAAGCGTCAACTAATATCTTATAATTAGTGAAACATCCGGATAAAAACTGAAGCTCAATATACTGGATAGAGCATTAATATTATAATATAAAATGAAGTAATAAAATAAGGTGTCAATCAAATTTTATTGGAATTCAAAGTTCAAGCAAAGTATCCTTAAGTCCTTAGCTCATGAGTTTCAAAGATAATTCTTCTCTTCAGAGGACCATTACCGCAGTTATAACACTACAGGTAATAAAATTAAACTTTGAAAATATATAAAAATATATACACAAATACATAAAAATACATAACATCAAATATATCAACCCAAAAACATACTTTTTGTTGAATCCATACAATGCATCAATGCTCAATGGATTCAACAAAAAGTATGTTTTTGGGTTGATATATTTGATATTATGTATTTTTATGTATTTGTTTACATACTTTTATATATTTAATATATTTTATATATTTTCAAAGCGTAATTTTATTACCTGTAGTAGTATAACTGCGGTAATGGTCCTCTGAAGAGAAGAATTATCTTTGAAAACTCATGAGCTAAGGGCTTAAGGATACTTTGCTTGAACTTTGAATTCCAATAAAATTTGATTGACACCTTATTTTATTACTTCCTTTTATATTATAATACATATATATATATATATATATATATATATATATATATATATATAATATTTGTATATAAAGATATTTTTTTATTTTTTCCTACAGACACATGTTTTTAATTCTTATGCAATCTTCAGTGTACTAGATAATTAAAACTGTCTGTCGAAGGATTCGAACCCAGTCACAAAGTCATCTTTGCTCTGCAGCCCGTTTATAACCCTTCGGTCACAGTGAATCGCCAGGAGAATCAAGACAATTTAATTCTATTTAATGTCGAGTCGACGGACATACAGAGTAAGCTAGCCATAACGGTGTTCGACGGCGGAAGCCGGAACTTGCAATACGTTTATATTGACAGCTTCTTATTAATCCTCTTAAAGTCCTTGTTGAAAGGTGGAAATTACAAATTTTTTTTTATATAAATATTTTTATTACTACCTACAGACACATGTGTTTAATGTTTACGCAATCTTGAGTGTGAGAGATGATAATTACTGCCGGTCGAAGGATTCGAACCCAGTCACAATGACACCTAACTCACTTACGCCAAACGAAACAGAACTCGTCATTTCAGGCTTGAAATTCATAACTACAAAGAAAAACTCGGTCAAACTAAACGACGAGGCACAGTTCTGCAGAACAGCATATTCCCTGAAACGGTTGTCTGCCTTTAACCAAGACTCACATAACACACATAACATCACCAACAACCTCACCATCATCAAAAACCTTGGAACATTTACTACATACAAGCGAGACCGGCCCCCGCACCTCTCCCGACAACCACGATCTAGACTATAAACTCATAAGACTTTGGCGCAACATATTATCCATCATACAGAGAGAACAAACCAACATCACGCCCAATCTCACAAGAACGCAACGCCTCACTCCCAAAAACTTAAACGATAAAAACCTAGTATTCCTACCTTCAAACAAAGGAAAGGAATTCTGCGGCATCTCTCAAGATATGTACAACGACCCAGCGCTCGGGCACCTCAGCAACGAAACATTTTACACACCTACCGCAGACGTCTCATCCACTGAAATAGAAAACCAGATCAACACTGCATGGATACTGATATGCAATGAAAAGGAACGTCCCCAAAAGATAAAAACAAACCGTGACCACATGAAACAACAGACTCCCTACATTCTACAATCTTATAAAACACACAAAAACAGCACCATAACACAAATAAGGCCCATAGTTTCAAGTATAGAAGAACCCTTCTATAAAATCTCGTTGCTACTCTCCCAACTGCTTAAGTCCCTACTTTCCACCTATCCAGGGTGCGTTAACAGCTCGGATGATGTCATACATAGACTGCACTCACTGCAACCCCAGTAACTATAGCACAACAGATACGCGTTCAGCCTCGACGTTGTATCCCTCTACACGTCCGTACCGGCTCACCCAGCTGTAGACCTCATCACCGACTGCATCTCCTAAAGCAACCTCTACTGCTTTGGTCTCACTGTCATTAGCATACACCAGCTTCTACACATAATAGTCGATAACACATAGTTTACATACAAAGAACAGACTTACAAACAAATAACAGACCTACCTATGGGATCCAGCCTATAAGAACTTCTCGCCATCACATACATGAATAGATTAGAAAAACGTAATTAAACATATCCCAATATCAATTAGTCACATGATTTACAATAATTCATATAATGAGGACATTTTTAGTAGTATTAGAAATACATATAACAACGCCTTAAAATATTAACATAGAGGAAAAATATAAATCGAAAAATAATCTGTTTAATTTACCAGTCAAATCTAAAATCGTACATTTGTTCCTTTATCTATTAAATCAACATTCTCTACTAAATAATCCATTGCATAAAATATTAAGTAAAACACGCTTAAACATAGGTATAGTTGTAGAAATAACATGGAAAAATAATTAAGAGTCATAATAGACATATATTAAATAGTGCTGATGACAACATACAAAATAATAATAACAATGAATGTGGCTATAGAGATAAGAGTAAATGCGCATTGCAAGAAAAGTGTGTAACCAAAGATATAGTTTCTTAAGAACTATATTACCAGAAAATAATCCTAATATAAAAATACATAGGGAGTACAGCTACTGACTTTAAGGTTAGATACACCAACCACAAATTGTCATTTAATAACCCAGATAGTAAGAAAATAGGCACTTCACTATCCGAATACATTAAATTCCTAAAAGATGAGAATGTAGTAAAGTGGAGCATTTAAAACAGTCATCGACATCCACACTACACAACCCCACCTGTTTTCTCTGTTTTAGCGAAGAGTTTGAAATTGTTTTGTTCCTTGATAAAAGTTGCTTACTAAAATCAACGAGACGAAATAGGTTTTAACTGTAGGCACGACAAACGGCTGACGCTTTATTAGTTTGTGAACAATCAAGAAAATTTAACATAAATAACGTAACAATATAGCACACAAATTAATGCCCCTCTAGATATGTACCATTTGTTATAGGGGTAGAATTCAAGTAAACTAATAAAATTATGAGATCTAGTCTTAACGAGTAAAAACATATAGGTATAATTCATGGCCTTGAGTTGTCGTTCATAATGCTGCAAAATACTAGTAATTATAGTAGTAAAAGTGGTAGTCGTAGTAATAAAAAACAATGAAAATATTGATAAGAATAATGATAAGAATAGTAATGATAATAGTATTTACAACAATAACAGTTGTGATAATTATTGCAATAATAGTAATAATAATAACAGTAGTGATAGTAAAAAAAAATAGTAATAATAATAATAGTTATACTAATAATGATAACAATAGTGATAATAATAATATTATTAAAAGTAGTAGTAATAATCGTAATAATAATAATAATAATTATAGAAATAATGGTAATAACAGTAGTAATAGTAGGTGTAGCAATAATAATGGCAATACTAGGCATACTAATAATGGAAAAAGTAGTAGTAATGATAACAATAATAATAATGATAATAATATTATAATAATAACAACAAGAATGGTTATAATAATAATAGTAATAATGGTAGTAGTTACAAAAACAGTGCTAATAGTAATTATAATAGCACTAATGGTAATAATAGCAACAATGGTAATGGTAACAGTTGTAATAGTAGTTGTAGTAGTAATAATAGTGAAATTAATAATAATTAAGGTGGTAATAGTAATAATAACAATGATACATACATACTATAGCGGTTTACTTGTGGGTATTACACTTATTCATAATATTATAATGAAAATTACGTCCTATAAAGTTATGGGCGACTAATAATAATATTATAATGCGAACCCTAATAATATTACTGATATTACCAGATTAACTAAAATTCTTATGATTTCAAGGTATTTTTATGAGTACTATTTAATATACAGTTTATTCTTATGATCAAACTTATTTGATGACGACCTTAAACATCATAGTTTTTTGTTTTTTAAAGTATTTAGATTAAATGCCTGGTATAGTTCTAAATATGAATTAGTCTTAACTCTTCTTTTGCGTTTCTTCAGATAAATACGCATATATATATATATATATATTAAAATAAACGTAGTTTGAGGATACGACAATCGTTTCAGAACCTTCTCGGTTCCTCTTCAGGGGTGGTCTGGTGAACAAGATTATACCCGCCAATACACAATCATAAGAAAGAAAGAAAAAGAAAAGACAAGCCGACAAAATACATTTCAAAAATCTTCAGACAAGAAACCCTTGTCTTAATGTATATAATACTATATTTAGTGGCTCATTGGGAAAATGTTTAGTAAGAAGATACCAAATTAAATCCTTAATACATTACGCAAAATAGATAAATATATATATAAGTGTGTGTGTGTGTTTATATGTGTATATATATATGTATAAATATATATATATATATATATATATATATATATGGATATATATATATATATATAAATATATATATATGGATATATATATATAAATATACATATATAAATATATATATACATTATAAATATATATATATATATAAATATATATATATACATATATAAATATATATATATAAATATATATATATATATATATATATAAATATATATATATATATATATATATATATATATAAATATATATATATATATATGTGGGTGTATGGATATTTGTATATGTTTTTATTTTTACATCTATATATAAGTGGGTATGTATGTTAGCGAGTGTATAAATGTGTACGTATAAGCGTGGATGTGTGTGTGAGTCTGTCTCGGTGTGTGTGCATGTGGGTAAGGAACAGGAGACGGATATGTCTAATCAGTCCTGCCAAAAGTTTTAGCAAAATAGATCAATATAGTTATAAGTGTGTGTGTGTATGTGTGTGTATATATGTGTATATATATATATACATATATATATATATATATATATATATATATATATATGTATATATGGATGTATGTGTGTGTATATATATGTACATATGTTTTTAATTTTACTTCTATATATAAGTGTGTATGTATGTTTGTGAGTATATAAATATGTACGTATTAGCGTGTGTGTGTGTTTGTATGAGTGTGTCTCAGTGTCTATGCGTGTGGTTAAAGAAGAAAAGACGATCGAGTCTAGTCGATCCCGCCAAAAGTTTGAGCATTACCGAATTTCTTGGTCGTTGATAGATAGGTGTCAAAGTTGGCATCTTGTGGAAAGGGGTTTCTCGTCTGAAGAGTTTTGAAATGTATTTTGTCTGCTCGTCTTTTCTTTTTCTTTCTTATGATTGTGTATTGGCGGGTATAATCTCCACTCACCAGTATACCCCTGAAGAGGAACAGATAAGGTTCTGAAACGATTGTCGGATACTCAAACTATGTTTATTTTAATATAAAAGCTCTAATATATATTGAGCACTTTTGAAAAGTAATGCCTTTGTTCATTTAGTTAATATTTGAACTTAATTAAATAAATTATATATATATATATATATATATATATATATATATATATATATTTCATTCTACTTATCGTTTTTATTTATTTTTTAACCTCTACATGCCTGCCCTGTCTAACCTATGTCAAAATGATAGCCGCTCAGGAAGATTAGAGGCGTTTGTTAGGATATAAGAGGAAGCTAGAGGTGCAAGCTTGGAGGGTCAGCAGACTTTGACCTATTTTTGGCTGACAGGAACTTGGATCGGATTTTGATCTTGTCTTTTTTCTTTCTCTTTTACTGAACATCCGGATTCCTACTAGTGGCATTTCAAATGCATAATTCTAACATTTTATTAGGTATTTGAAGAGATGGGATAGCATCGAAACGTTGGTTTATTCGCGTAAGGCTGTACTATTGTTTATGCGATTTTATAAATGCTCTACTTGTTATTGAGCACTTTTAAAAATATTGGTTTTATATGAATTTTATTAACATATTTGAACTTGATCAATTAATATATATATATATATATACATATATATATATATATATATATATATATATAGATATATATTTATATAAACATATTTTTATGTAATTATTGTATTGGTGATTGCATCGTTCTTTGTTCTTTGCTTACTACTATTTCGATCGTTTCACTTCCTAAGTAATGAATATGCAGAAAATTACATTATTAGTCGCCCTTAACTTTAGAGGACGTATTTTTCCTGAATATATATATTTGTATTAATTTTATATGGACATAAAAGTAATCCATGGATACGTGTTTCTGGCTCAGAGTCGTCATCAGCTAACTTAGAAAGGGTCGAATCTTCGTCGTCGGTGTTAATAGTCTGGTGTTTTTTCCCTATGCTATGACGCCTTGCCTTAAAATATTCACGATTTTTATCACCTAAATATTTAGGGCATGTTTATGTAATTGTTTTTATTGGTGATTGCAGCGTACTTTTTCTTTTTGCTAACTACTATTTCGATTGTTTCACTTCCTAAGTGATTAAAATTAACGAAATATACGTCCTATAAAGTTAAGGGCGACTAATAATGGAACACAGTGTAAATATTTTACTTATTATTGACACGAGCCTACAAGGGCACATAACCACTGAAATCTTCCCTTAAGTTCCCGATGTCTTTCCAGAAAGATTATTAACTAAAAAAATCACCAGGGAAACTAATGCCAACACCAGAATCATCTGATTCACACGAAAGAAGAAGAAGAACCTACAAACGAAACCTGTCGAGAATGTTAGCATACAAACAGACGCGTACACACACACATCACTAAGTAACTCATAAACTCATTACATCAAACACATCAGAATAAGATTCACCAGGATTAAATATAAAAGTCGATGAAATCGATCGAAAATGATATGAGAAATGTCTAAATCTACAAAGATGACGGTCTAATTAGGGTTTATAATAAATTCTACTGTATGATTGTACATATATCCGCTCAAGTAATTTTCAGAAAGATTTTGCTGATGATAAATTATTAACTGTTCAAAAAAGTATAACTAATTATTTATTGATTCAATCTAGCCGTCCTGAAGATCTGTGATTCAGCGACACATTCTACCTGTGGATGACTATTAAAGCCTTCCAGTCTCGGGTTGAGAACAGTCGTTTAGTAATATCGCCTGCTGATGCTGTTTAGCGTAATACAAAGCTCTTTGTAAATAAACAAATAGAGCGCTATTAACGTGGCGTTCAATGTTAATACAAATAAATTGTAGATATAATTAACCAGCGCCTGTCTCGCGTGGCTCAGTGGTAAGAGCTTCTGACTATCAAATAGATGGATTTCGATTTCTGGCCAGGGATGGGTGCTAGTCTAGCCGCACCGAAGAGCTCTTATACAGCTAAACAGACTGTTCTGCTGTATTATATATATATATATATATATATATATATATATATATATATATATATATATACATACATATATATATATATATTTATATATATACATACATATATATATATATTTATATATATACATATATATATATATATATTTATATATATACATACATATATATATATATTTATATATATACATACATATATATGTATATATTTATATATATACATACATATATATATATATATTTATATATATATATATATTTATATATATATATATATATATATATTAATACATATATATATATATATATATATATATATATATATATATATATATATATATATATATATATAAATTCATGAAATACTGAGCCGGCTGTCGTCCACACTCATCAGAGTATCTATGTGGAAGTAATTCAATACGACTAAAAGCTTTAAAAAGTATAATGAAAACTAGTGACAAGTGACTTGTCAATAATAATATTATAATGCTAACCCATATAATAACACATAGCTCAGACTGATATTACTAGATTAAATAAATTCTTATGATTTCAAGTTGTTTATTATTACTATTAAACATACAGTTTATTCTTATGATCAAAATATTTGATGACGACCTTAAAAATTATAGTTTTTTGTTTTTTAAAGTATTTAGATCAAATGTCCGGTATAGGTCAAAATATGAATTAGTGTTAAGTCTTCTTTAGCGTTTCTTCAGATAAATGCATATATATATATATATATATATATATATATATATATATATATATATATATATATATATATATATATATATATATATATATTTCATTCTACTTATCGTTTTAATTTATTTTTTAACCTCCACATGTCTGCGCTGTCTAGCGTATGTTAAAATGATAGCCGCCCAGGAAGAGATAAGCGTTCGGTATGATATTAGAGGAAGCAAGAGGTGCAAGCTTGGAGGGTCAGCGGACTGTGACCTATTTTTGGCGCACACGAATCGGATTTTGATCTTGTCTTCTTACTTTTTCATTTACTAAACATCCAGATTCCTACTGGTGGCATTTCAGATGCAAAATTCTAACTTTTTACTAGGTCTTTGAAGAAATGTGATAGCATCGAAACTTTGGTTGATTGGCCTAAGGCTGTACTATTGTTTATGTGATTTTATAAATGCTCTACTTATTATTGAGCACTTTTAACAATATTGGTTTTATATTAATTTTATTAACATATTGGAACTTGATCAATTAATATATATATATATATATATATATATATATATATATATATATATATATATATATATATATATATACATATTTTTATGTAATTGTTTTATTGGTGATTGCATCGTTTATTGTTCTTTGCTTACTACTATTTCGATCGTTTCACTTCCTAAGTAATGAAGATGCAGAAAATTACATTATGATTCGCCCTTAACTTTATAGGACATATGTTTTCTTTAATATATACATATATTTTCATTAATTTTTAGCATAATGAAAACTAGTGACTAGTGACTATTCACTAGTTTTCGTCATATTTTTTAAAGCTTTTAGTCGTATTGAATTACTTCCACATAGATACTCTGATGAGTGTGGACGAAAGCCGGCTCAGTATTTCATGAATTTTTAAAAATTATTACCTCTCATTTTTATACTTATTCAATTTAATTCCACCACCAAAAATGTCCCAAACGTCTGTATTTCTTACCGTAATTAAATTTTGTACTAGGAAAAATTTATTTATATATATATATATATATATATATATATATATATATATATATATATAAGCCATATTAAAAAGTCTTCAGACGGTCCTGTTTATCAACGGGCAATTGGGATCTTGGCCTAGCCTTGGAATATTAATTCGCTGTCTCTTCGTCAATTTCAACTTATTTTATGATTTTCAGCCCAGGAAGACTTTTTAATATGCCTTATAATTCCCACCTCACGAATTACTGAGCCTTGTTGCATCCACGAACGAACCCTCTATTGGACTTTTTACCCTCTGGATTATATCTATTTTGGCCGCATTTTAAGGTGGTGGTTTCTGGAATTTAACTTTGAAAGCTCTCATTTTTTTCCCCGTGCCTTCTAACGACCTACCTACAAATCACTTTCTCCTCTGGACTTTTTGACACCGGACTTTTTTGCAATCGGACACTTGCTTGCATTCGGACAGCTTTTTGACTTGTGTTTTTCCCCACAATCTTTATTTTAATTTTTCAAATTTTTCAAATTTTAAATCTTAGCCTTTGGCAACTTATCTATCTCAGCAATTTCCTCAGATGATAAGATTTAATTATTTATTGAATAAATTGCTTTTTTTGCGGAATATACTTTGCATTGAGCAACTGAATTGAAAAAGGATTTGCCTCCGTCGCTTTACTAATTCCTTTTCATCCTTCTACCTATCTATCTGCTCTATCCGGTATATTGAGCTGTATACTTTTCACAATAGGTTTTACCTTTCATAAAAGTTCGCTTTTAGTCCTCCACTTTATATATATATATATATATATATATATATATATATATATATATATATATATATATATATTATTTTTTTCTTATCCTTTCACTCTTGATTTGAGGTGTGTGTATTTTGCAACATGCACTTAGTATTAGGGTTAGAGCTAGGATTAGGTGTATGCTCCAGTCCTTTTTGTGTAGGGGATAAATACTGCAAATGCAGACTGAGGTCAATATATTGTAATTAGGCATATTTACGCAATATTAACAGAAAAAATAAGAAGAACAAGGAAACTAGAAGAAGAAGAAGAAGAAGAAGAAGAAGAAGAAGAAGAAGAAGAAGAAGAAGAGACGAAGAAGAAGGTGGTTGATGTTTTTTCTACTTTTTTCATTTCTGTTGAAAATTCTAGTACTAAATATTTCTCAATATTCGGAATGAAACAAACATTAGTGAGTAAAAAACGTCATTAATTAGAGAAATGAGATGTATTTTCAGTCACATAAATAGAGATATGATATTAGGGTGATAATTAGGCGAAACACCGTAACAGTAATAATAATTCTCAATATTCAGATATTTTAATTTTAACAAGATAATATGACGTAGTTGGCGGACACACAATCTACATTATAATAAAAATATACACCGTACCAAGAATTTGAGGTAACATATCATTTCTGTGTGTGTGTATGTCAGGTTAAACTTTACATCTTCGGGTTCAGTGTAAGATGTTTCTAGTAAAATAAAATACTAACTTTGTGAGTAAGCAGTTATGCCATTTTTTATATTCGTACTGGTAATTGTTTTAAAAGGAAACACCATTGAAATTAGGTTAAACCAGTCAGTGAACCAGCTTTCTGTTTTTTCAATATCTTAAGCCAGGGTCGAAAGAGAGAGAGAGAGAGAAAGAGAGAGAGAGAGAGAAAGAGAGAGAGAGAGAAAGAATGAGGGGGCACTCAGAGAGAGAGGGGAGGGGGGTAAAAGAGGTCACACATGCTTTAATTTTTTTCTTTTTGTTATTCATGCTCCCAGGCAACACCAGGTGATCCTGTTACTATTAAATAATTCTCAATATTCGGACATATTTTTATACAAAATTTGAGAATTTTACGTAAGTAAACAAAATCTGGTCAAACATGCAAGTTCTCTAAGTCTACATTGTTTTTCATACTGGACATCTTTCAAGCCCCTTTGCAGGGACGGATCTCCACTAAACAAACCTAAAAAAATTCAAGCCTGCCCTTGTTGCTACACGAAGAGGGCATTCATTTTTAGATAAACGGTACCACCTATATTATTTGAATGGGAAAAAAGTAAAAAAAAAAAATTGTGTTTACCTACTCATTTTAATATTCAATAGGATACTTTGCTTTGTTAGATTGGGACCCGCGCTAAAAGTTTCTCTGCGTTGGTGCTTTACGGCTTTTCACGTAAAACGCCGGAAAGCCCCGGAGCGGTTAGTCAATGAAACTGTGAGAAAATGAATAACTGATTTAAATGAATAAGCAGACGACATCTAAATTTGATAATTGAATTTTTCACGTCTGCAAAAATCTGCCCAACCCCTATCCCTAATTCCTAACCCTATCCAAACAGTAACGCTAACCCTGCCCTTACCCTAATTCCTAACCCTGCCCAAACCCTAACCCCTTTAACCCCGCCATAACCTTAACTGTTAACCCTGCCAAAACCCTAACGAAAGCAACAATAATAATCAGTTAGAAAACAAACAGAATAATTAATTTTCGTAAAAATAAAAAAAAATAAAAAAAACTTGATCAACTTTGAAATTTAAGCACTTATTTGTATCACTTATTTCTTCGTTAAAATAATAAATATTTATTTCATTCGAACTTTTTTGCTGTAATTCTTCGCTTGTTTTTTTCCCCGTTTGTAATGTTGGATAATGACCCTATGAGAATGGACGTATCTGTTGGAAATCGTTGGTTTGACTTGCGCGAATTAACGCGGGGTGGACCCGGCAGTCGAGTGCAGAATGGGGCCTGTTCTCACACTCGGAAATCACACCGCGTGACGAGATCTCCGATCAAGGGTCAGTGTGCACCTGCGAGAGGCTCTGTGACGTCACAGGCCTTTGCGTGGGAAACAGAGGGATCCGTGACGTCACTCGTTCTTCGTGAGAAGCGAGTTTTAGTCAGTCTAGGTTTTGTAGGCGAACCGATGAGATGTGAATTTTAGCATGTAGTCTACAACCGATTAAGGGAAATATTTCCCCCAGAAAATACAGGCGAAAGATCTCCCCCATCCTCGAATGGTTAAGGACTTAATTGATAAGCAGTCATTTTCTCTCTCTCTCTCTCTCTCTCTCTCTCTCTCTCTATCTCTCTCTCTCTCTTGACGTTAGTGAATATCTCCCAGCTGATTTGATAACTGACGCTTGAAATAAAACTGAAGTTAAATTAAAAAGATCATCTGTCTTCCGACCCGATCATGGAGCTTTTGTTGCAGCGGCGTGGTTCACGGCAGGAAAGAAAGAAGACATAATTCAACCACTAGACGACATCGAAACTGCGACCCTCTACACGGCGAGGGAGAAATCTAAAGGTATGCAAACAATATATGAACTATGTGATTTATGATGTTTTAAAAATGACGAGTATTAAATGTGAACTGCCACGGCCCTTTCAGGGACGAGTATACAGAACGAGAAAAGCCGCGGGCCCAAGTAGAGGGCTATGCAACAGTAAATCCTACTTCGTTTTTGCTTTTTGGGACGCAGGTAAGTCAATGGATATTTCATTCGGCACTGTCCGGCGTTTTACGTAAAAATCCGGAAA
>OY744529.1:96742402-96774902 GCA_963556195.1 Sepiola atlantica | reverse complement strand
GTTAGCATGACACATCGATATCTGTAGGTATTTAAAAATAATAAATATTTATTTATAAATATTATTGTATATATATATATATAATATATATATATATATATATATATATATATATATATATATAATGTGTGTTTCAATAACGTACGACTAGAACTCATAATGTAATATAATAATAGTTATTCGGAAAGCATCCAGGTTTCATCTCAAAACACTTTATTATCAGACACTTGTATCTGCCCATTACGACAAAAATATATGTTCATGATATACAAAATATCAAACACACTTACGAAAAGGCTTTATCGATGTAAATTCGCCACAATCAGGTCGAAGAAAAATCAAAATGCAATCGTAATTATCTAAGTCATATATCCCATTTCTCCTTTTGTTTTTTTTTCACTCAAACCAAAGGCGAATTTATATTTTAACCTTACTACCTGAAGTTTAAAGTTTCAAAAAAATTTTTACGACAATCGAATTTTTTAATTTTTACTTTTCAGAATCTTTATACTGGATGAATAAAAGATAACATGAAAATGTACTTATAACTGATTAACCAATTAACACCCACTACAAAGGGTTCTCCTTCCTAAGAAAACCACAATTTCAGTTTAAAACAATAAGCAATGTCTTATTTTGTGAAACAACACAACACCAGTCATTTCTAGGCGAGCAACATGTCTGCAAATCAAAAGAGACATATCTTCCAACAGAACACAACAATCCACCAGTATAGAGCCCAAATCCAATCAATTCATGCGAACCTTTGAAACCCAACTGACCCACTTTGCTCCTCTGCTGGAATATATATAGATAGCACTTGGACCACGCTGCGAGACCACTCAAAATTATCAGTAATAGATCTATTAACATAAAACACTAACTGACCATCAGGCTTACCATCTTCTATGAACATTCATTTTTGAAGTATCAAGTGGGTCATAATCATAGCATGGAACCTCGTAAGCAAGAGGATATTTCTAAGACGTCAGCCCATTTATTGGGCAGTTTCTCTTTCCTTAGATAAATATGTCTCCCATTGCAGGCCTGTCGTTCGCATGCATTGGACCTCACTAAAAATACAGCATTACAACATATCGAATTCTAAAAACAAACGGAAAGAAGCTATTAGAAAGTAAAAGGTTTCTGGGATTTAGGGATTTATAGAGTAAATGGGGTATGATTTTGCCACTAGACGGATGGGTCGGAGGTAGTTTAGTTGAGAAGGTACAAGTGAGGTAAATAAACCGGAGGGCATTTTATATAATTTGTATGAAATTTCGAACGGAACCTTTTATTTAATGCACGGGGTTATCCTTTTCTTTTTTCGTCAGCCATCACCGGGTAGAAGTCTGACGAAATTCGTAATTCTGCTATTACTATCGCACTTATACCATCCAAGATGAGAACAGTAGTCCGAATAATACAAATAATACAAATTTTATCTAAAAAAAATTCCGAAATATAATACCAAATTTAAGCAAAAAATATTTGTTAATTCCTCTTTTTTAAATAGAAACAAAATTAGAAACATCGTTTATAGCCATATTGAGTATAGTTATTTAAAATGCATTTACAAATTTAACACATGAAATACAAACACACATTACGGATTACAATTTAAACATGCGTTCAAACAACACTCTATTTTAGTCTATTATAGACTGAAATGGATTCACTTTTGTTGTGAAGTTGTCCAACAGTAAATAGTAAATAAAGGAAGTCAAGTCGAGGGTTGGTTTAACAAGTGTATTAACAAAGTAAGAAAGTGACTAGCACTTGGCTAGACAGTTACGAGACTGTGCTTTGTCTTCCCCGTGTCTCTGGTGACTCGCACTATTTATAGTGACAACCGGTGTAGTTTCTCCTGTGTAAGAACGGCCGGTGTAACAACTTTATTATTTCAATTTCACGTAATAAGATTTTCCAGTTCTGGATCGTTAAACTTACACTAAATGATATTTTTCGCACGAACTTTAAAAAGAAATTACTTTTTGTTCGTACGTTTTGAGCGTCGCAAATAAGCTTTTTCATAGTCGATCTGAAACTTTAATAATAGAAAATAAATACCACTTTAATTCAAAAATTACTGTTTATATTTATATTTCTCCGCTGGGCTTTTGCAGAAATATCGTGGGACATGCGTATTTGGTCGCAGATAGATAAACAGCAAAAAAAACTGTTTACTTTGTTTTATATAACTCTAATAGTGATACTTATAGAATGAAAAAAATAATGCGAATAAAAATAGTAATATTAAATTCGGGGTGGGACTATGAGTTTCGAGGTTTCATTTATTTTTCCAGGGCAACGCCCGAACGCGGGTCCTGCTAGTGTTTATGTAAGAAGTGGAGAGCAAATTTCTTCTTCTTTCGTGTGAATCAGATGATTCTGGTGTTGGCATTAGTTTCCCCGATGTTTTTCTAGTTATAAATCTTTCTGGAAAGACATTGGGTACTTACGGGAAGGACCACGAGAAGGTTGCCAACATCCCTAAGTGAAAGTGATACTGTGGAACCGACTAGATTCGAACTTGGAACACCCAGGTCTTCAGTCCGTGTCGATATCCACTTAACCACCGTCACCTCCCGAGAGCAAATTTCATGAAAGAAGATAGACATGTTTTGTATTCTTTTGATTATTCAGACTACTGTTGTCATCTTTGATGCTATTCTCAAAACATTCGTTTGTCTAATCACAATAAAGAGCTATGATAGAGCGAAGCATTCTGTTGATGACTATATACAAACATATATAGATTTAGATCGATATATAGATGTAATCTTGCTGAAAAAGATATAAAGATAGATGTTGGATTTATTCAGCCACGAAAACAGAAAAGTCTTCCATAAAAGCAATTCTGCGAATGCCCCTATTCTCTTTGTTTACTTTGTTTTTATTTCTAAATTTAGAAAAAAAAGGAAAAAATACGAACGAGAATATTTGTAAAGGAGTTTTATATTTTTGTTTTCAAATAAAAAATAATCGAAAGTTTTTGAATTAAAAAAAACGGTCGAATGCGAAGAGATGACACATGCTTGCCGAGGCGAGGATAGTTACATTGGGTTAGGGTTAGATTATAGTTAGTTTTCTGTGTGATTTATTCGTTGTATATATCTCAGTTAAGTATATCTCAGTTAAGTATATCTCAGTTAAGTATATCTCAGTTAAGTATATTTCAGTTAAGTATATCTCAGTTAAGTATATTTCAGTTAAGTATATCTCAGTTAAGTATATTTCAGTTAAGTATATTTCAGTTAAGTATATCTCAGTTAAGTATATTTCAGTTAAGTATATCTCAGTTAAGTATATCTCAGTTAAGTATATCTCAGTTAAGTATATCTCAGTTAAGTATATTTCAGTTAAGTATATTTCAGTTAAGTATATCTCAGTTAAGTATATTTCAGTTAAGTATATTTCAGTTAAGTATATCTCAGTTAAGTATATTTCAGTTAAGTATATCTCAGTTAAGTATATCTCAGTTAAGTATATCTCAGTTAAGTATATTTCAGTAAAGTATATTTCAGTTAAGTATATCTCAGTTAAGTATATCTCAGTTAAGTATATTTCAGTTAAGTATATTTCAGTTAAGTATATTTCAGTTAAGTATATTTCAGTTAAGTATATCTCAGTTAAGTATATCTCAGTTAAGTATATTTCAGTTAAGTATATCTCAGTTAAGTATATTTCAGTAAAGTATATTTCAGTTAAGTATATCTCAGTTAAGTATATCTCAGTTAAGTATATCTCAGTTAAGTATATTTCAGTTAAGTATATTTCAGTTAAGTATATCTCAGTTAAGTATATCTCAGTTAAGTATATCTCAGTTAAGTATATCTCAGTTAAGTATATTTCAGTTAAGTATATTTCAGTAAAGTATATTTCAGTAAAGTATATCTCAGTTAAGTATATCTCAGTAAAGTATATTTCAGTTAAGTATATCTCAGTTAAGTATATCTCAGTTAAGTATATTTCAGTTAAGTATATCTCAGTTAAGTATATTTCAGTTAAGTATATTTCAGTAAAGTATATTTCAGTAAAGTATATCTCAGTTAAGTATATCTCAGTTAAGTATATCTCAGTTAAGTATATCTCAGTTAAGTATATCTCAGTTAAGTATATCTCAGTTAAGTATATTTCAGTAAAGTATATTTCAGTAAAGTATATCTCAGTTAAGTATATCTCAGTTAAGTATATCTCAGTTAAGTATATCTCAGTTAAGTATATCTCAGTTAAGTATATCTCAGTTAAGTATATTTCAGTTAAGTATATTTCAGTAAAGTATATTTCAGTAAAGTATATTTCAGTAAAGTATATCTCAGTAAAGTATATTTCAGTTAAGTATATCTCAGTAAAGTATATCTCAGTAAAGTATATTTCAGTAAAGTATATTTCAGTAAAGTATATTTCAGTTAAGTATATTTCAGTAAAGTATATTTCAGTAAAGTATATTTCAGTAAAGTATATCTCAGTTAAGTATATCTCAGTTAAGTATATTTCAGTTAAGTATATCTCAGTAAAGTATATTTCAGTTAAGTATATCTCAGTTAAGTATATCTCAGTTAAGTATATCTCAGTTAAGTATATTTGAGTTAAGTATATTTCAGTAAAGTATATTTCAGTTAAGTATATTTCAGTTAAGTATATCTCAGTTAAGTATATTTCAGTTAAGTATATTTCAGTTAAGTATATTTCAGTTAAGTATATCTCAGTTAAGTATATTTCAGTAAAGTATATTTCAGTTAAGTATATTTCAGTTAAGTATATCTCAGTTAAGTATATTTCAGTTAAATATATTTCAGTTAAGTATATTTCAGTTAAGTATATCTTAGTTAAGTATATTTCAGTTATATATATCTCAGTTAAGGTTTGGTTTGGTAGTTTTGTTTTACGGCATATCAACCCTTTTTGGGTTATTTAATGCCGAATCTGGTCATTATAGTAAAAAATGTTATGCTTCAAGTTCTTTATATCTTCAAATGTTTAATCATCGTTTTTGGTTTGGTAGTTTTGTTTTACGGCATATCAACCCTTTTTGGGTTATTTAATGCCGAATCTGGTCATTATAGTAAAAGATTTATGCTTCAAGTTCTAAAAATAAAATAAAAAAGGGGAGGGAGAAAGGGAGAGTGGCTGTTGTTTTTGTTTTTGGTTTTGTAGAACATAATTAAGTTTTACAAAAAAAAAAAAAAAAAAAACGTCAATGTAGGTGAATTTCGTCTCAGGGAGCCACAGGGCAGCCTGATCTGGTATCACCAGTCTCAGTTAAGTATATTTCTGTTAAGTATATTTCAGTTATCAGTTTTCTCTTCTATATTTCTTTTCTTATTTTATTTGCCGGTTTTTTGTTTGTCTCTTGTTCTTCGTCATATATTTGCAAATCAATCAATGGTTAAGGTGAATATGATAACGTTCCAAATTCGCGGGTAATAAACAGATATCGATCTTTCACATGTGTCTGTATCATTTACAAATGTTGAACAAGAGACATGGTTGGTAATGTTTGCCTTTTGTGTAATCCCGCTTTCGAAGCAAATCATTTGAAAAAAAGTATTGTCGTCTAAGAAAGACATTTGGCAATGTAATATGTAGTAATTATCTTATAATGAACTGATACTGATATATATATATATATATTAGCGTGACGATTCCCCGCGGAAATGAAACGCGGGAGCCTCTGTGTAGCTTAATTGCCATAAATATATTTTCATAACTTACTACGTAGCTCTACTTATGTATCGAGCACTGTTGAAGTAAATACTGAAAATTGATACATAATTATATCTCCTTATAACATTTTATGTGGATACATGAAATAGTAATATATATATATATATATATATATATATATATATATATATATACATATATTACTATTTCATGTGTCCACATAAAATGTTATAAGGAGATATAATTATGTATCAGAGGCTCCCGCGTTTCATCTCCGCGGGGAATCACCTTGGATACACATACATAATTCATAATGATAAATTCGATAGAATAGGGTTTTAGCAAGCACATGTATATTATTGACACTTACGCCAGCACACTGATTTTGATACACTTGGGCGCCTTGAAATTATATTCCCAATCTTTTTATCCTCTATTATTTTGTTTTCCAGTAGGAATTATTGTTTTTAAACATCAGAAAGGAGACTTTTTCGGCAAATTTGAAACTTTCCTTTCGTTACAATTTTGTAACGTCTTAGTTTCGTAAGCAATAATCTACCAAACACCGTTTTAATATTCTTTGCACACATTGCTTCTGCTGGCGTCGTTGACGATAGAACATCTTATATACCTGCAAAAATGATTGCACGACCTTTTAGAAAGTGTACCTCTAACTTTCTTAAGCGCTCTTCAAAACGTGTGCACCAACCGTTCTGCCTGACCATTGTTTCTCGTATTGTATGGCACGATCGTGATATACTCCACTACAGATGTACAGAATAGTTTAAATTCACTGGATGTGAATTGCGTTCCGTTGCCTAATATAAAATACAGTCAACAACCCCGAACCGCACGAAAATTCATGTAAAAAACTAATGGTTACTTCCGTGATTCGTTTCTTACATTTTAATGTATCCATCCATTTAGAGAAACTGTCCACCACTATTAAGCAAATAGAAACCATCCAGTGGGTCAGCAAAATCTACGGTTGTCAAGTGTTCGGCCAGGGTATTGTCTTCTCTATCAAAGCACAACCTTTGCATAGTTTCATCGCATTGTCAATGTCTGTGTCCATACTTGTCCAATTCACATAACTTCTCATGAGACTTTTCATTTTCGAAATTCCCGGGTGACAGACATTAAATTCCTTTAGTATTCGTTTCTGTAATGCTGCAGGAATAATCACTCGATCGCCGTACATTAATACTTAATTGAATACACTGACGTGAATTGTCAGTGTTTCCTTTTTTAATATTTACACAAAATGGTCGTCTACCGCCTTTTCTTTCTTTCTAATGTTTATTTACCTCCTCTCCAGGAGGTTAGGCTCAAGGCCAGTTTTATCTTACTCCCACAAGGTAAGATGTGACCCAAGGTCGGGTCGAGAAAGTGGGACTTGAAAAGCCAGCGCCCGAGAAAGTGAGCACTCTGGCCATTAAAAATTGCCTGGGCAGCCCCATCGGCATTCCCCGGTAGGGGCGCCTCAAGCAGTAAGCAATAAACTTACTCCTCCCCAAAGAGGGAAGGCAAAGCCTGGGAGAGTGGACCTCCTAGAACTGCACAGGACAACCCCACAGACCGGCGGCATCGAGCCCCGAAGGACAAGACGACACCGGTCTATAGGGTGCAGTAATGAGGCAATCAGTGTGTGTTCAAGGGGTTCAGCATATTTTGGGATAAGTCTAAATAATCCGTCAGCGGGACTAATGTTTGACGCTGGAAGATATTTCACTTTATAATTGTAATTGAGGAGAACGCTCACCAATCGATGTAGTATGTCTGCAGTGTTCGTTGGTAACCCCTGTTTTGACACATAACTCGTCAGCAGTGGATTATGATCAGTTTACAACACAAAGGGTCTTCCATGAACAAGTCGATGAAATGTGGTGACTGCATAAAAAATACCAAATTCTTCCTTCTCGAGCTATGAGTATGTCTTATCTGCAGGTAGTAACGTACGAGACGCGTGAGCGATAGGTTTTAACGATCTGTCTTTCATTGTGTGTTATATGCAGGCTCCAATGCCGTACAGATAACATCAGTAGCCACAATGATTTCAAGATCTGGATTATAGTGCACAAAATAATTTTGATATGAGGATATTTTTTATGTTTTAAAAATATCTGCTGACATTTTGTCGTCCAGGCACAATTTGTCGTCCGTGCTGCTGGTCTCTGGAACTCCCTCCCTGCCCCCTGTTTCCCCGACAGTACTGACATGCAGAAATTTAAAACTAATGTAAACAGACATCTCGCTGCTCAGATCCCAATTTAAGCTGAACCACCAATCCTTCTCCCCTTTTCCTTTTTCTCAGTATCCCCTTACGTTTACAGTGGCGGCCTGCCTTGTTTGGGGGTGAATCATGTTAAAAAAAAGAAAAAAAAAGAGTATTAAGTTCCTCGTCACTCTGATTTAATGACACTAATAAATATTTCTCTTCTTTTTAGAAACTGATTGACTATAAAGTTTTAATTCAAGCTTACCATTATCAATTAATATCTTCCTCTTAGAGATAGAATTATATTTTCAAGCTATAGCATTACTTCTAGCTATTTATACACTTATTCTCTTGTAGACTGTTTATCTACTAATTATTTCAATTTCTATTAATCTAAAATAATACACACTACATTTTATATAAAAACACATGAAATAAAATCTACTTTTTTAATTTATTTATCTTTTTTTTCCCATCATAGTTTACCCCAAACAAGCAGGCCGCCACTGTAGACGTAAGGGGCTACTGAGAAAACAAAGAGTAACAGTTTTTTTTTTGGGGGGGGGAGGGTCAACCTAAGTTAGGAACTGCGCAGCGAGATGTCGTTTTACATTAGTTTTAAATTTTTGCACGTCAGTAATGTCCAGAAAGCAGGGAGCAGATAGGGAGTTCCAGAGTCTAGCAGCACGAGGAAAGAAGCTTTTGGAGTAGAAAACTCTTCGGCATCTGGGGACCTCCACAGTGTATGAGTGGGATTTGGAAGATTGTCGGCTTGGTCTAGTGAATTTATGTCGTGGAAGTACCAGAGCAGCAAGCTCATCAGAGCACAACCCATTCAATTACTTGTAAAACAGGCACAAGGAAGCAACATTGCCGCGATGGGACAGGGACTGGAGCTTGGTGGATAGTAAAGGACCTCTTTCCCATTTATCAATTTTCTTTTCATTATCAATATTTTAATTAACTGTTTCATTTAATTGTTCCTATTTTTGTATTATTTTAAACTATTATTATTTATTTTCATCTACCACTATTTATCATTTTACTACTCCATTTCACAACTTTACCATTTCATATACCACATTTAACTTCACTTCATTTTATTTTATCTCTACGTATAGTATCCTAACATTGTTTATCAATCGCTCCTATTTGTGTTCAATGCCACCATTGTTTACATTTCTATCTTATTTTTTATTGAAGAACGTTCACTTATGTATTTTACACATCTGTAATTTCGCCCCCTTCAAGATAACACTTCCAAAAAGGTTTCTTTTAATTCTTTCTTTAGTATCTCGTCTTCAGCATTAAAAATTTGAATATTTTGACAGAAAGACTTTATGAGAATATTCTATAATCAACATGTATTCACTACAAACATTCTGAATTTCAAAGTATTTCCATTTAATGTAACGTTATATATTATCTCGCCTTCACATTTTATTTGTTCACCAGTAACACAGTTATGTTTTTAGCTCGTTTTCATTAAAGTTTGTTTTCTACTTTTTTCCATAGATTTATTATTTACAAATTTGAGCCGGAATCGAGTTGTAGCTTTATATTTTTATTTAATATTTTTAGCTGCACAAATTTCCTGATATTTCAGCTTCGCCATCTTTAGCAATTTTAATAAAGCTTTTCTAATATTATTTAAAACTCTGCGGTGTGTTCCTTTCTGTCCCATGCGACCGCAATTTAAACATGTTTTCATTTAATATGGACAACCTTTGTACCAATGCAATTGCCTGCAGAGAAAACACGGTTTAGGAGGCAAATTGATTTTTATTTATTGTTCAAATTTAGTTGGGGAAATATTCTTTTTGTTACGTGTTTTTCTAATGTGACATTCCGCTTCGATCTTGAATCTTAGCGAACACTTATAAAACGTTGACAGTCTTCTTCAATATGTTGAAACGTTAAATCTTTATTTAAAAAAAACCGCTTCTACTGATTTCTGCATTCGTATTTGATACTAATCCTGTGCGAGAATTAGACATTAAACATTGTTAGCGTTCAACTCCGACAATTTGAAATCATCGCTGTGTTTGTTAACTACGCTAGCCAAAGTAGTGTAGTCTTCGTCGTCTTTCCTTATGAAGTTCATACATGTCCATCTCTTGTGAAAAAGAAACGGTTTAGGACTAAAAAAAGTAGTTAACAATTATGCCGCTTCAAGAAAAAAGAAACTGTTTAGGACTAACAAAAAAGTAGTTAATAATTGTGCCGCTTCAACAAAAAAGAAACGGTTTAGGACTAAAAAAAGTAGTTAACGATTGTGCCGCTTCAACAAATATAAGGTTGAAGGTTTTTTTGTGGCAATATATAATTGAAGAAGTTGGTATGTTCAACTATACACAACCTTCCTAATAGCAAATAAACCTTTTAACTTCGATCATATTCGCAGGGTCGTATTATAAAGATCGTCAGTAAGTCTTTAAGTAAAATTATCGATAGCGCTCCAAATAGCGTTTTGTGAAAATGCACTTTCATTTTCAACATTTTAGCCCCTATTCGATAATTCGTATATTTTCTTCTGTTCTTGTTTGTTATGAAGAAACATTTCTCCAAATCTTTTCATTGGCTCCAACTGCTTTTCTTGAAATTTCTTAAATAGACGAAGCTGTTGCTCTTGTAGATGTTTCATGGTGTCCAACATGGCACATTTAAATTCCTCCATTTTTATAACTTATAATAGGCTATCGATCTTTTCGTGTTTTTTTTCTTACACGGTTGTAGCTTTTCCCACTTGAAGATAGAATGTTATCTTCTTAGTGAGAGAAAAGAAAAGTAAGCTTGTTCAAACTTATTTACGTGTTCCTGATTACATAAAAACGTAAAAAATAAACAGACCTCTTGTTTAATTCTACGTGGTCAAATGATTTAAAATCCAAAATCTCGTGTTGCAATCACTTTTATCCACCTCAAGAAGGATTTTTTGTTAAATCCTATTTTCCGACGTTGGAGACTTTCCTTTCGTATATTTGCTACACCATGTGTGTTTAAAATCAATTATGTCCTTTAACTTATAGATGTTGCTGTCATAGTCAACATTTTGTGAGCACACAACCTAATTTTTTTTCGGAAATCAAACATCGCCAGTTATAGCAATGTTTATCTTGTATGCGACATAGGTCTGGGTTATTTTGTAGCCAAATAAGTTCGAGTACCTCGTCGCCAGTGTTGTGATCTTAAAGAGCCGATAATAAATAAGGCAAAATATTTGCTAGAGTGTGTATTTACAGAAATACGGAGTAGTATGTTACAGAAGAACTGCGCGTCCTTCATCGTAGGCTCCTCTATAGATTATGTCTAGAAAAGTCCATCTCGTCACGAAATAGGGTAGGTTACCATCACACCCTAACACTAGGTTACTCACCGGGTTGCCGAGAATATATATTCAAAAATTGATAATGATCTGTTTATAAAAAATGAATAAATAAAAACAAAAAAATTGTATATATATATATATACAGGGTGGGCCAAAATAAGGGTCCTATCTTTAAATTTGAATAACTTGAATTTGAATAACTTCCACAAAATAAAAGTTAAACTCACCAAACTTTATGTGTGTGTAGACTGACCCTTCCGAGATCTTTTGAAATAAACAAAACAAATTTTAGCCGAAAAACACTTCTTAAAACTTACAAAAACTAAAGTATTGTTTTTTACACTGTTTTGAGTTTTTTAAGCAAAAATAATGTTTTCTAAATGAGGGTACGTTCCTTAGGGCTAATACGACTCATGCTTGCTTCAGAAGGGGTCCTTTACTTATTCTAAAAAAAAAATTTTTTTTAAATCAATAAATAAAAAAGTTATGAATTTTTAAAAATAGGACCCTTATTTTTGCCCACCCTGTATATATGTGCAGCCCCTTAATGTAAAGATTTACACCTAAAACAATGTGTCGATGTTACTCGCTGTATTATTTAGAATATATACTTCAAAATTAATAATAATCCGTTCATTAGCTAAAGATATTAAGAATGTTGTTGATGTATATGATTTCTTTCAATACATTGAAGAGGAAATCTAATACATCACATTTTTTTTAAAAACACTACGATAGCCAACGTATTTCGTACTAAACGCTAAGAAAAAAGCCCTACTAATATTCTCGAAAAACTATAAACAAATACCCCAAACAGCATATACTTCTCTCATAAATAGGCGTCTACTTTTACCTACTCATTCTAAAAACACAATAATTTGCGACACTCTTAATAAACTATGAATTCCCAACATACGAACCATATCACAAACCATGAAACAAATAATAAACTCCGCAAAACACCTCCGTAAACAATCCACATCCAACGCCGGTATGTATTCCATCCCATCTAATAATTGTCATCAAATATACATAGGGGAAACTCAACGGAAACTTAAAATAAGGCTAGCTGAACACAAAAAAGACATTAAAAATAGCAACTCCCTCAACGCACTTATCTCCCACGGTGCACAACACGACCACTCATTCAAATTTGAACAGACTAAAATCATTAAATATATATCAAATAAATTGCGACGCAGAATACTCGAAGCAGCACTCATCACAAACTCTAATACCATCAAGCAACGAGATAGTTTTTATAATTTATCTCCACTAATTAGAAAACTCATTATGGTGGAAGAAGAATTAACATCAGAATTGGGATAACCACCCCATACCATATTTTCTATTAATAAATATACACAATATCTTTAATCAAAATTTGCATTTCAAAAGTAGTAAAAATCTCCACGCCCTCACATTTAATTCAATTTTAAATTATGCTCATAACTTTACTAATGATATTTGATTAGTAATACACTTACAATAAAACAAACGAGAATAAATAAACGCATTCACACATGATTCAAAACACTATGAATATTATATCCTCACGCTTTTACTTTGATTCACACATTACATATTAAACACACTTGTATAATCCTAAATCCATCTAAATAATCACGGATCACTTAATAAAACACAAATAGTGAAGTAAACAAATATAAATAAACACATTTATGCATAAATACACTAAGGAGCTATATTTTTTTCCTACCACTTTCATACATACTCCAATACATTACAAGAAAGTTATTAATTATTTAATGAAATAAATAGAGTAATCAAATGAATAGAAATAAATTAATACACCCATTTTGAATATTTAAACTAATAGGTATGATACCCCCTCTCTTTTTATCCCTAACACTTTTTTACATATTCCCACATACTACAGGAAACTTACTATTAATTAATGAGACACAAATAAAGTAATCAAATAAATAGGATCAAATTAATACAAACATTTTGAATATTTAAACTAATAAAGAATATACCCCTCTCTCTATATCAAAACTTTTAATTTCAATCACATTCTGCGTTTCCAAATCTGTCAAAAATTCTCCACATCTCTACTATCTTCTTATTTTCTCTTCTAATCTTTTTCCCTTTTCAATTCTTATCCTTTTCCTTAAATTCTTTTTAAATTCTTTTTAAATTATTTTAATTCTTATTTAATTTAATTCATATTTAATTTAATTCCTATTTTATTTCTATTTATATATATATAAATTCATACATATATATTTCATACATATATGATATATATATATATATTATATTATATACTATATTATTATCATATTATTATCATATATATTATAATCATATTATTATCATATATATTATATCATTATATATTATATATGTATATTATATATAATTCATATTTAATTTAATTCATATTTAATTCTTAAATTTTTTTTAAAATTCTTTTTCTTTTCTATTCTTATTCTTTTCCCTTTTCTCTTTTTTCCTTGTTCCTGTTTGCCCACCCCCAAGTTTAGAATAAACGGCAGACTCATGCTTCCACACACCCGCCCCCTACCTACTGCAGCCATGCTTGGCTATAACATATGTTGCCCCCAGTTACCTTCCTAGCAAAATAGTCATAAACTGAAAAATCCAAGCCATCAATCCCATTCATCTCGCGTCCTTTGAATAAGACTGACCACTGCTGATAACACTACTACAAAAATCATGTTTTTCGTTCTCTGCTTGTTCACGCCAACAGCCATGCCAAAGTCTGGACACTTTCTGACATATCAAAATTAATATTCTGTATGATTTTTCTACATTGCCTTCTTCATCCTGCGAAAGTCTTTCAATAAAGACGAAACGTCGATGAATACATAAATCATATGGGTTTTGGCTTTTCTTTTTTCATTTTGCATTAGGTTAGATCATTTAATCCTTACATTTCTTTACACCCCCCCCCCCACACACATATATATATATATATATATATAATATTCATGAATAAATATTATATATATTCTAAAGAAACTTTACGTCATGTTAAACAAAAGAACAAAAAGGAAAATGCAGTTTAAATTCCCAGAGAAACAAACTAAATCCAAGATATCGCAGACTTAGCATTCGTTGGAAAATTTATATAAAAAAAGGGGATTCCAGTATCTAACAGTGAAACAAAAACAGGGGACCTTAACTTAAGCGTGAAATATTAAAACGGGGATAATAAGCTGTTTACCATGCAACTGTTTCGGAGATTTAAAAACAGGACAGTTATAATATTCATGGCTCTCCAATGGTACTGATCGAACTACCATTTCCCCAATAATCAAGTGTAGAAATAATTCAGCTTTAATTTCACTAATACATACATAAATAATAATAATAATAATAATAATAATAATAATAATAATAATAATAATAATAATAATAATAATATATTACCCTTAAGACTACCGTGTGATATGGTAATTTGCATATCAAATAACATTAATTATAACAATAATAATAATAATAATAATAATAATAATAATAATAATAATAATAATAATACTATCCAAACACCCAAGAACCATTCTGCAATATGGTAGCTATTATAAAATTATATAGGAATAAAAGTTGCATTGAAAAAAAAATCTTAAGTACCTGATAATATTTATGAATTAATATTAAATTATTTATAACCTAAAGACGCTACCGTTTCAAGCTTATTGGTCTTATCAGTGCAGGAAAGTAACAATTGCAGCCGGTTAGGGCGTGCGAACCTGATTCACAGAGTCACCTTAATATCTGCAAGCAGTCGCCATATTCTTCGCGCCCAGCGGAAACTGTCATGTGATTAAGGGAAATTAAGATCTATATGTACCTAGAAGTGGGCACATAGGGAAGATTAATCGAGAGTGTTAAACAAACGTATAAAGACACTTTGCATTAGAGAATTCTGACAGTCTATTTTAGCATCCATGAGAGATCTTGACTTTTATTTTTTTACGAGGCTTATAATAATAACACAATATATATATATATATATATATATATATATATATATATATATATATATATATATATATATATATTTGATGAATTTGATGAATGAGGAAAAAAATTGAAACAAGATTTTTAATAATAGTAGTTTAAACAAGGAATATATAAATAAACTTATTTTCCTTTTCCCTTAACCCATGGATTTTCAAAAATACAAGATTTTGTTATCAGAGGATATCATCGAAATAAATAAGTAAAAAATATATTCCTGTTAGCACAGATTTGAAAAAATATGAAAAAATATATATTAAATACAAAAATAGACAAACATCTTTTGAGCAAAGAAAACCCACATCGATAAAATAAAATGCAACATGTAAAAAAAGGTTAACATAGGATAACATGAATTTCAGGCAAGCAATATATATATATATATATATATATATATATATATATATATATATATATATATATATATATATATATATATATATTGATTCTCAACGGTGTCAAATCCAACCATGTGACTTTCAAAATTTTTAATTTCATTTTCTTTTTTCTCCATTTCATTCTTCCCAAATATGATTTGAGGTAAGGATCGAATTTTAACTCTGCCTGATGAGATCTCAGTTTTTAACAGCTGTTAACTGATAACATCGACATGCCAGTGTCATTGATTTTATACATGTCTGTATAAATAAAAATAGTAATATATATATATATATATATTAATATACTCGTCCATGACAGATACAATTAATTCTAGAAACAGAAGAGTTTTGCGCCACTTTAAGTCTCTTTTAGTAGATGAATATTAATATATAATGATACTTAACATTATGCATTTGATTCTTTTTCTGATTTCTATCAAAATATATTACATAATATTGATTTTGTTTCTAGAAAATGTCAAAATATAAAGTGCTATTCAGAAGAAATTGAAATTCCAAGATTCTTGCTTAATTAGTGTCCAATGACTCTGCATCAAATTCAATGCAAATCTAATATATTTGAATGTTCAAGTTGAAAGTTGTATGTATGTAAACGAATTCGTAAACTAATAATCCGATTGGGGTTAAATTTCGATAGGTATCTCTTGAAGGGTAATACTTCATAAAAATCATATTTTTTTTATCAATGGCGCCATCTATATATCAGTCCTAGGATTTATTAAGTGATATCTTACTTATCCAGGCTTGGTTTTCTGAGCGCAACTCCATAGAATCAAGACTGCAAGATGCCAATATATATATATATATATATATATATATATATATATATATATATATATATATATATATATATATATATATATATATATATATATATCGCGTTTCATCCCCCGGGGGGGGGGGTCTTTCTTACGTATCGATCACTGTTGAAGTAAATACTGAGAATTGATATATAAAAAAATATATCTCCTTATAAAATTTTATGTGAATATATGAAATAGTAATATATATATATATATATATATATATATATATATATACATATATATATATATATATATATATATATAGAATAAAATATGAAACTAAAAGTAAAATTTAGTAGATAGAACCTATAGTTAAATGGTTTAAGCTCAATATACGAGATAGAGCAATTATAAAGTTAGAAGAAATAAGAGTGATAAACATGTACGAATGTCCAGATTTATTTCAACTTCGATTGTTCAATGCAAGGTATATTCTGTAATGAAATTATGATCACGTTCGAATATACCTTGCATTGAACAATCGAAGTTGAAATAAATCTGGACATTCGTACATGTTTATCATTCTTCTTTCACCTATCCTTATATATATATATATATATATATATATATATATATATATATATATATATATAAAAGGAGATTGTAGTTTGCTTGAAGCATTGCTGGTAAATATAAGTGTAGGTTTGTAATCCGAAGCTGTAGCAATGCAATGTAGTTGCCGGAAGGTGGAGAGGGTGAACGGAAACAAACGAGAAGAGAAAACGAATCTCAAAACGATTTATTAATATTTCACGTAAAAACTGATTAAGTACCAGAATGGACAATACTGTCAGGTAAATAAAAAGTTCGACAAAAGGTAATCTTAAATTTTCGAAAGAAAAACTTTCATTATCAAAGACAACTATTAAAGACCGAAAGGGTCGAAAAAACGGGCAAACACTGAAATCAAATTGTTGAAACGCTGCAGCAGACCATTGGGAGTAGGAACGCAGAAAATGTCAAAATTAAATTAAATAATTATTCAGCTAAAGTTAACATCTTATTAACATTTGTTTATTTATGTACTAATTATTATAATTTTATTATTTTTTATTTCATATGATTTAATAACTTTTATTTATTTATTCAATTCTAAATTTTAATTTACGTGTGGGCCATTATTATTATATGGACAGCCAAAGGGGGATAACTTAGAACACACGGAATATGTTTATAAATGAGATTTGACATTTGAGAAGAAATTTAAATCAATTGAGGAAGGAATTAATGTCATGAGGGTAGGAAGGAACCGTTGGAACGAGGGGGGGGGGAATAAGAGGAACCGTAGGAAAGAGAAGGGGGGGGGGAATTAAGCTACAAAGAGTCGTAAATTCCTTGCAAAAAAGAATCGAGCTATGCATCCAGAACAAAGGTGGAAATTTTGAAAATTTGCTGCAATTTTAAACTCCCATAGATGAATTTGTTGAATAAACTTTCTGTTTTGTATTACCGTATTTTTTAACTTAAGAATTTAAAAAATAAATAGCTAAGTGACTTATGAATCAGCCTGTATTTCAAGTAGGCCGAATTATTGGTTTGGTTTGGTAGTTTTGTATTACGGCATATCAACCCTTTTTGGGTTATTTAATGCCGAATCTGGTCTTGTTTTCTTCTCTTTTTTGTTTCTTTCCCCTTTTAATATCTGTTTCTATTTAACCCATAGTTGGGACCCTAACAGATACTACCACTCCGGGTCAGGGTGGACCTGGGAGCAATGGTAATTAAGAGGAGGCTCCACATTCCCCAAAGTCCGTAAGCCGGATCTCACCATCGGATGTAGTTTAAGGTCATATCCAGGACCGGGAGTAGGGTAGGAAAAATAAAAATAAAAAAGGGGAGGGAGAAAGGGAGAGGGGCTGTTGTTTTTGTTTTTGGTTTTGTAGAACATAATTAAGTTTTACAAACAAAAAAAAAAACAAAAAAAACGTCAATGTAGGTGAATTTCGTCTCAGGGAGCCAGAGGGCAGCCTGATCTGGTATCACCAGCCGAATTATTGGTGAAATATGTTAGTTACTCCGATCGAACCTAAGGTCTGAGAGATAATTTTCTGGTCGAAGACGAGGCCAGTATAAATGGTAGAGGAGTATGAGATTAGGGATGTAGGAGGAGAAGGCTTAGCAGAGCAAACTATGGCTGATGCTAGGAATAGGGTATGAGAAGGGCTTTTCTTAGTTACAGCTCATCGCTTGTAAGCAACAATATAATTTAATTACTGCTAGTTTATTAACCAGGCCTGGAATGTCTTCAGTTACGAGTTGGGTGGAGTTTCAATAAGCTAGCACAGTAGCGTTTCTGGTCACTAAGTAAACAGTTCGAGAGGGGGTCCTCGTATTTAAACGGATTCTTTTTATACAAGATTATATATAATTCAGAAAGTTTAAAAGGGTTCAAATTGGGAATTAGGGTTCAGATGGTTGGAAATCTGGAATGTGCGTGTTTAAAATGCAATTATCCAAACATTTATAGTATTTCCGAGTTTAATGTTTGAAACATTTATAGATTCCCAATTAGTTAAATATTAGAGGCGTGACTAATTAAGATGCTTTAATATTTTATTGAAGTTAGGATTCGGGAGCGACGTCAATATGTTTGCATCAAGGGAGTTCTAGTATAAGGATTATGGAATGGGACTGGGTTGATTATGCAACCGAAGTGATAATATGGAGTATTGAAATTACAGATAGATTTAAGGGGGTGGAGGCAAATGGGCCATTATAGAAGTAACCGGGCTACGTAATTTAAAGGGGAGAGTTATGAGAAAACGATTGCTGGTGGAGCGCTGCGTCTACAGTGTCGATGGATTGTATGCAAAATGGAGAAAAAAGAGGCAATGGATAAGTATGTAAAAAGAGTCAGCTAGTAATTGAAAAAGAGTATAGGTATTAGAGTTGGAGTATTGATTTACTCCTCTCTAGGAGTTAGGCACAAGGCCAGTTTTTATCTTACTCCCACAAGTAAGATGTGACCCAAGGTCTGGTCGGGAAAGTGGGGTTCAAAAATTGCCTGGTCAGCCCCGTCGGCATTCCCCGGTATGAGCGCCTCAGGTAGTAAGCAATAAACTTATGCCTCCCCAAAGAGGGGAGGCAAAGCCTGGGAAGGTGGACCTCCCAGAACTGCACAGGACAGACCCATTGACCGGCGTAAATCAAGACTCGAAGGCCAAGACAACACCAGTATGGGGTGCAGTATCCATCGGAACAGATACTGCACTTTGATCTTAGCCAAAAGGCCAAGAGGAATTAGAGTTGGAGTAGAGGAAATTAAGGATTACTGGAGGAGAGTAATGTTAGTTCTCAATGTATGTTAATATTATGGGTTAATACAGTTATTAGGTGCACAGGGGAAAATACCCTATGTTATTGGGATGATTAGTTGTAAAGTTGGAAAGGTGAGGAGTTAAAAAGTTAACAAATTATAACATTTAAGAATTAGTGTAATGTTAGAGGGAGGTTGTTGGTTGAGGGAGTGTAAGAGGGAATAATGGGATTAATGTATTAACATTTTCGCTTGTGCCTGCAATTTGAGATAAGTTCGTTTTTAGAGTTAATCATGTTTTTGCTTTTAGCTGCTGTAGCTGTGATAAATGTTTCTAATGCAAATAGCTGGCAGAAAGCGGATCCTGGAGTATAGGATCTATACATTTTTAATGTTGACCAATGTAGAGAGATGGGAGTGTTTTTACGGTTGAATTTTTAAAAATAAATTAGATACAGAGGTGCCAGTGGTATTGATGTTATTGTGTTTGAAAGAGTGGATATGGTTTGAGATTCGGGTCTTGATGGGGAACCCACTGGCCTCAATGTAAGTGTGTATTTTGTATGGGGTTGTTATTGTGGTATTTGTGTTATTTGTCAGGAGTAGTTTGGGTTTGTATGCTAAAGCTCTTGGCCAAAGTTTAGTTAAAAATGTTAGGTGGAGAAGATAAGATAGCTTGAGGGGTAAGATAAAGGTAATTGTTAGTTAGCATTTTCCCCCCAAAACGAACTAACACCAGCATTCAAATTCTCCCTTAACACCATAGCCCTCCACATCGCCAACTCACTGTATTAAACGACACCCTAAATAACATCCCCAATACTAAACAACAACCCTCGCTAGCTGTACTAATGAGGCATGCAGCAAATACAAATGTTTTGTAAGAAAAATAAAATTAGTATTGGCTTTTGGAATATAAATAAACTTTGGTTACTTATATATATATATATATATATATATATATATATATATATATATATATATATATATATATAGATATATATATATATATATATATGATAATTTTATTTACACAGACATGTACAAAATCTGCGACACTGGCATGTCGATGTTATCGATCAACAGTTACTATAAACTGAGATCTCATCAGGCAGAGTTAAAAGCCGATCTTAACCTCAGATCATATTTGGAGAGAATGAAATGAAGGGATAAAGAAAGAGTAGAAGAAGAAAAGAAATTTAACATTTAAAAAATTGGGGCCGTTAAAAAAAAATTAAAAATTAAAAATCTTAAATGTCTAAAAACAAAAACAAAAAAGAAAAAATCTAAAAAGTCTAAAATCTAAAATCTGAAACAAACAGGATAAATAAATAAATATATAAAAAAATAAGGTGGAAAGAGAGGCATATAATGAAAAGAGAAGTGATAGGAAGGTAGACACATAAAGGAAAAGAAGGAGAAGAAAAGAAAACGTTTGTTGATTAAGATCGAGAAAGAAGAGATAGGAAATAGAAAGTAGGAGGGGGGAGGTGTACATGCACGAATCAAGTGTCAAAAAAGAAAACGACAGTTATTTTTAAGCCGAGCTTATAAATGTATTTTTCAAGTGAACTATAATATTGTGTATATGAGTGTATGTGTGTGTGCGGGCAAACCGATCAGACGCGTGTAATTGGTGTGGTGGTGGGGTGTTAATCAAATGTGTCGCCGATTCTGAATTTATATTATCTTTGTATTTTGTCTAGAGTTTATTAGCTTACCATTAATAAATTAATAAATCGAATAAATATAGTCGTTAAGTATAACAGGATTAGTAGTAGTAACAATAATAGTAATAATAATGGACACCCATAATAATTGAGATGAAATAATGAAAATAATAATAGATGATAATAAAAACTAATAATAATAGTTTAATTTAATTTAAAAGTACTAAAACAATATAACTAAAGAATAACTAGAAAATGCCAGCGTTATTAATTAATAATAATAATAATAATAATAATAATAATAATAATAACATCGACGACAACAACGATAATGGCGGTGAATAATATTTAAGAATTTATTAAAAAAATAATAGTTTAGGAAAGAAATAGAATAATTAAGAAATATTAGAAATACTAGGAGGTAGTGATAATCATAATAATATTTAAATAATAAGATAATGTTTGCCGATATTGTGATATGGGTTAATGGTTGCAATAATGCTGATCATATAAAAATAGTAATAACACTGGTTTTACCGACAGCAGTGGTAATCCCAGTAATCTTAACAATAGTAATAATGATAGTGAAAAATTAATAAATGATAATAGAACAGTAAAAATAGTAGTAGTAGTTATAATGATGATAATAATAGCAATAAAAATGAAAACAGTAATAATAATAATAATAATAATAATAATAATAATAATAATAATAATAATATATATATATATATATATATATATATATATATATATATATATATTCTGGGTCGGAATATGTGCATGTAACACTTATCGTTGGCTAGTTTTTGACTTTGAAGTAGTATTGTTTTATCTCCTTACATCAAGTGGATTCATGCCTTGTCTGGAGCGACTTTCATAAAAAGTATGCTATGTTGTTACTGGTTGGCTTTCATTGATCTTAAATTGGAATAGTTAAAAATAAAGTATTGATAGTATATGCTAAGACATATATCTTCACAATAATATATGTATATATATATATATATATATATATATATATATATATATATATATATATATATAGTCAACTACATACAGACTGTTTCGCTGTATCACAGATCTTCAGTGCGGCTATACCAGTTAGTGCCTCAAGCCGGGATTGAAATTCAACCGTCGAGTCGACAGTCGGCGCCTCTTCCCATGCACTATCATACGACACTGACTGATTGTAAGTGATATCTCAATGTAAACATTGTCAAGTGTCGGTGGTTTGAATTAGTTTTACCCAATGAGCTATGCCTTTACGCTAACGGCAGTTGGCCATATCCTTACAAATAAGCTCTACCTACGAAGGGAGCTTCATATAGTCATTCACACACAGACTGTTTCGCTGTATCACAGCTCTTCAGTGCGGCTAGACCAGTATATATATATATATATATATATATATATATATATATATATATATATATATATATATATTAGTGTGTGTGCTTACCGATAGCGTAGTGTAATTAATGATATTGCGTTTTTTTCTAATTCGAATAAGCATTTTAATATCTAAACACAACCAATAACGCACTCTATTCGCAACAAAAAAGGGACAAGCGTACAATTAAAAATTCTCTTGTTTCATGTTTCAAGCGTTTACCACCTGTTGTCTTTTCACATAATTGACAGATGGTAATAAATATAGTTGCTGTTAGTTTTAAGAATAAATTGGAAAGGAAAAAACACACTCACATGTATTGACAGGTGTTGTTAACGAAACTACGAGAATTTAAGATAAAATGTCTTTTTTTTTTCGTTGCCCGGGAAAATCTGATGGACTCATGAATATCCAGCCCCGACCACCGAACCTCGTGTAAGTATTTTTATTCGAATTACTAACTTCCTATAACTATACATGAAGAGTTCGAATGCAAATAGCGATAAACGCCATTTTCAAAATTACAAAGCTATCACTAGAAAAAGTGTTGCATTTCAACACTCGACCACACACCAAAATTATGTTTCACATAATATGATACCTGCATAATTTCCTTTTGTTTTAAATCGAAATAAGTTATTATACAAAGTCTATATTTAATATATTCGTCCCTTTATTATTTAAGGTCTCAATTTAAACATTAGATTTATTGCGTTTTGCAGTCGAACTGTTCGTATTTTCAAGATAAGCCTAAACTTAACACGTGTTCATTGCTATTCAATCTTATTTCATGTCATATTGCTATTCCATCTGATTTCATTTCATAATAGTAAAGATTAAAACCGACTGACCGATTTGTGTACGTTTTCAGCGTATCCAATTTTCTGTCCAGCTTATTGACAGTAAATCGGGGACGTTGAAAACGTACACATGGCAACAGACGTCAACAACAAAGGTATTACAGTGTTATTATTTTTTTTGGAACAAAAATGTGATTCTTATAAGATTCAGAAAAGAACAATGCATATCATTCAGCGACAGGATCTTTAACATTAGTAATATTTAAGAAAAAAGAAAATTATAGAGAATGAAGAATTTTGGGTATTGATTTACTCCTCTCCAGGAGTTAGGCACAAGGTCAGTTGTTATCTTACTCCCACAAGTAAGATGTGACCCAAGGCCGGGTCGGGAAAGTGGGGTTTAAAAATTGCCTGGGCAGCCCCGTCGGCATTCCCGGTAGGGGCGCCTCAGGCAGTAAGCAATATACTTACTCCTCTCCAAAGAGGGGAGGCAAAGCCTGGGAAGGTGGACCTCCCAGAACTGCACAGGACAGACCCATAGATCGGCGTAAATCAAGACCCGAAAGCCAAGACAACACCAGTATGTGGTGCAGTATCCATCAGAACAGATACTACACTTTGATCTTAGCTAAAAGGCCAAGAAGGTAGTACAAATATAAATCTGCCATATTGAAGATTACGTAACTGATGAAAAACGAGAGAATCTGATCAGCAGTATAGTACATGAAAGTCCAATTCCATGTATTAGTGTTTACATATACAAGTTTCCTTGTTTGTTTTTTTAAACATAGGTTTACTTAGTAAGTAATAAAACACTTGTAAAAATCGGTTTCGTCGTTAAAACGTAAGTCTTATTAATATTTTGGGTACTTTTATAGAGAACGACCCGTGTTTCCGTGACTTTGCGTTGTCAACGTTCGGGCAAGTCTCGGAACCCAAGGTCTATTTTCTACTCTTCTTATGTTGGATAATGGCCCTGTGCGGGCCGGACGCATCTTGAAGTGGACGTATGTGGGGAGATCGTTTGGTTTGGCTTGCGCGATTTAGTGCGGGTGGATCCGTACAGTCGAGTGCAAAATAAACTAGTTCTCACAATGGGAACTCACAGACGTTGACGGGGCTACCACGTTGACGAGACCTCAGATCAAAGGAGACGTCACGGGCTTTTTGTGTGGGAGACAGAGTTTTGCATTCTGGGTTTTAGAAGCAGGCCGAACGGACGATTTCTCTATGTCGTCTTCAAATGAGAAATGGGAATTAAATTCCCTAAGAGAATACAGGCATGAGATTCCTTCTTCCCCCCTTCTCGAATGGCTAAGGACTTAAGCTAGGAATTAATTACGATAGAGTAGTAATTTGGTCTCTCCCTTAACGTTGGTGAAACATCTCCAAGATCGACACGGTAGACTGAAGCCTGAAATAAACCAATCAAAGTTTAAAATATTGTTTTTCTCGTGAATCGTGGTATGAAGCTTTTTTGTTGTAGTGGCGATGTTCACGGCAGTACAGAAGAGAAGAAAGAAGATAACATCTAGACGACACCCCTCCACGCGACGAGGAAAGAGAGAAGGCATGAGAAATTAAAAGGTATGCAACATATACATTTTTGGTGTTAAAAATGACCAGTTGTTTAAGCGAGAACTGCCACGGCCTATTCCGGGACGGGTATACAAAGCGGGAACGGCCACGGTCCATTCCGGGACGGCTATGCAACATTTATTGTACCTTTTTATTAATAAGCCTTTTCGAAATAGTCAATAACATCCTCAGCTGTGTAATAACAAAAAAGGAGGCAAATCATGTTTGCACATCCAAATGAGCATTAAAAACAGAAAAACGTATTGTAAACAGGGAGACACTTTATACCAATGACTGTAAGCAGGCTAAATTTGTTAAGATTGATATATTATTAAAGTTCCTTTGTATTTCGAAAAATGTTGGGTTTCTAGCTCAATAGTGTATATATCTGTTGACTTGATTGGCGTGTTTTGACTAAACAAGTATGTAACTAGTAGATTTTTGTTGACTTGATTGGCGTGTTTTGACTATACAAGTATGTAACTAGTAGATTTTTGTTGACTTGATTGGCGTGTTTTGACTAAACAAGGATGTAACTAGTAGATTTTTCTATTATTAGACTAAACAAGGATGTAACTAGTAGATTTTTATATTATTGGACTAAACAAGGATGTAACTAGTAGATTTTTCTATTATTGGACTAAACAAGGATGTTACTAGTAGATTTTTATATTATTGGACTAAACAAGGATGTAACTAGTAGATTTTTCTATTATTGGACTAAACAAGGATGTAACTAGTAGATGTTTATATTATTGGACTAAACAAGGATGTAACTAGTAGATTTTTATATTATTGGACTAAACAAGGATGTAACTAGTAGATTTTTATATTATTGGACTAAACAAGGATGTAACTAGTAGATTTTTATATTATTGGACTAAACAAGGATGTAACTAGTAGATTTTTATATTATTGGACTAAACAAGGATGTAACTAGTAGATTTTTCTATTATTGGACTAAACAAGGATGTAACTAGTAGATTTTTATATTATTGGACTAAACAAGGATGCAACTAGTAGATTTTTATATTATTGGACTAAACAAGGATGTAACTAGTAGATTTTTATATTATTGGACTAAACAAAGATGTAACTAGTAGATGTTTCTATTATTGGACTAAACAAGGATGTAACTAGTAGATTTTTATATTATTGGACTAAACAAGGATGTAACTAGTAGATTTTTATATTATTGGACTTAACAAGGATGTAACTAGTAGATTTTTCTATTATTGGACTAAACAAGGATGTAACTAGTAGATTTTTATATTATTGGACTAAACAAGGATGTAACTAGTAGATTTTTCTATTATTGGACTAAACAAGGATGTTACTAGTAGATTTTTATATTATTGGACTAAACAAGGATGTAACTAGTAGATTTTTCTATTATTGGACTAAACAAGGATGTAACTAGTAGATTTTTCTATTATTGGACTAAACAAGGATGTAACTAGTAGATTTTTATATTATTGGACTAAACAAGGATGTAACTAGTAGATTTTTCTATTATTGGACTAAACAAGGATGTAACTAGTAGATTTTTATATTATTGGACTAAACAAGGATGTAACTAGTAGATTTTTATATTATTGGACTAAAGAAGGATGTAACTAGTAGATTTTTATATTATTGGACTAAACAAGGATGTAACTAGTAGATTTTTATATTATTGGACTAAACAAGGATGCAACTAGTAGATTTTTCTATTATTGGACTAAACAAGGATGTAACTAGTAGATTTTTATATTATTGGACTAAACAAGGATGTAACTAGTAGATGTTTCTATTATTGGACTAAACAAGGATGTAACTAGTAGATTTTTATATTATTTGACTAAACAAGGATGTAACTAGTAGATTTTTATATTATTGGACTAAACAAGGATGTAACTAGTAGATTTTTCTATTATTGGATTAAACAAGGATGTAACTAGTAGATTTTTATATTATTGGACTAAACAAGGATGTAACTAGTAGATTTTTATATTATTGGACTAAACAAGGATGTAACTAGTAGATTTTTATATTATCGGACTAAACAAGGATGTAACTAGTAGATTTTTCTATTATTGGACTAAACTAGGATATAACTAGTAGATTTTTCTATTATTTGACTAAACAAGGATGTAACTAGTACGTTTTTCTATTATTTGACTAAACAAGGATGTAACTAGTAGATTTTTCTATTATTGGACTAAACAAGGATATAACTAGTAGATTTTTATATTATTGGACTAAACAAGGATGTAACTAGTACATTTCTCTATTATTGGACTAAACAAGGATGTAACTAGTAGATGTTTCTATTATTGGACTAAACAAGGATGTAACTAGTACATTTTTCTATTATTGGACTAAACAAGGATGTAACTAGTAGATTTTTCTATTATTGGACTAAACAAGGATGTAACTAGTCCATTTCTCTATTATTAGACTAAACAAGGATGTAACTAGTAGATTTTTCTATTATTGGACTAAACAAGGATGTAACTTGTAGATTTTTCTATTATTGGACTAAACAAGGATATAACTAGTAGATATTTTTATTATTGGACTAAACAAGGATGTAACTAGTAGATTTTTCTATTATTGGACTAAACAAGGATGTAACTAGTAGATGTTTCTATTATTGGACTAAACAAGGATGTAACTAGTAGATTTTTATATTATTGGACTTAACAAGGATGTAACTAGTAGATTTTTGTATTATTGGACTTAACAAGGATGTAACTAGTAGATTTTTGTTGACTTGATTGGCGTGTTTTGACTAAACAAGGATGCAACTAGTAGATTTTTATATTATTGAGCTAAACAAGGATGTAACTAGTAGATTTTTATATTATTGGACTAAACAAGGATGTAACTAGTAGATTTTTATATTATTGGACTAAACAATGATGTAACTAGTAGATTTTTCTATTATTGGACT
Source organism: Sepiola atlantica (assembly GCA_963556195.1). Classification (NCBI taxonomy): domain Eukaryota; kingdom Metazoa; phylum Mollusca; class Cephalopoda; order Sepiida; family Sepiolidae; genus Sepiola; species Sepiola atlantica. The sequence continues at coordinate 96,746,836 of OY744529.1, read as the reverse complement.
AAACAAGGATGTAACTAGTAGATTTTTCTATTATTGGACTAAACAATGATGTAACTAGTAGATTTTTATATTATTGGACTAAACAAGGATGTAACTAGTAGATTTTTTATATTATTGGACTAAACAAGGATGTTACTAGTAGATATTTGTTGACTTGATTGGCGTGTTTTTACTAAACAAGGATGTAACTAGTAGATTTTTCTATTATTGGACTGCTTGGATTAAAATGGGCGATTAAATAAACTGAAGAGAACATTTTCGATGTTGACGATTTGGATTTTTGTTTGGTTTAATTTGATGGAAAAACATCACTGATAACACCTTCTCAAAACATCTTCAATCTATTATCAATAGAAAATGTATGTTTTAAGGAATAGCAGCGAAAAATGTTTATAAAAAAATTCGAAACATTTATCAAATTACTATATATATATATATACATATATATATATATATACATATATATATATATATATACATATATATATATATATACATATATATATATATACATATATATATATACATATATATATATACATATATATATATATACATATATATATACATATATATATATATACATATATATATATACATATATATATATATATATACATATATATATATATATACATATATTTATATATACATATATATATATACATATATATATATATACATATATATATATATATATATATATATATATATATATATATATATATATATGTGAAGATAAATGAAGGAAGAGAGATAAAGATGTGCGGATGACAAATCTATTACATCGTCGATTGTTCAATGCAAAATGTACTCGATAAAACATGTTTATGTTTATTTCCTTAAGCCAGGCTTTTCAAAGATTAAAATTTGATCATCAGTGGAATTACATAGATGGAGAAGTTGGCAGTGGAATAGCTCAAATGCAAACTTTTTAAATTTTAAAAACAATATAAAGTAATGGAAAGTACAATTCCAAATATAAAACATATATTATATAGAATTTGAACTAATAATCTTAAGTTAGAGAAATTAATAGTCAACACACTTTCTTATGTACGCACGTTTCTGATATTCAGGTTTATTGATCATCAAAATTAAATGCTTGGTATAATTTTAAATAGCCAGTAACTTCTTTTTATCAGTATATTAACATTTAAAATGTTTATTGATACATTTGATTGGTATATAATAATATGTATATATATATATATATATATATATATATATATATATATATATATATATATATATATATTTACAAAAAATAGATGTAGATGAGTCTTACGCAGGTAAATTCAACATTTACAATTCAAAATAGTAAGATAAATTTCAATAAATGCATTTATTGATCAATGAAACGGGTAGGTGGAAAAAAAAGAAAATTGCAAAAATATTGCCCAGGCCTTATCGTCTTACCCTCTAAAATGAAACGTCAGAATTATAAATTCAAAACACAAGCAATCGGATAGGAAATGAAGGGAAAATTGCTAAAGTTGGAGAAATCAATTAAGAGAAACAGAACAAAAGCAGAGGTAAACCTCAACGTTATGGGGGATTGTAATCGGGGTTCTCCAACTGATGTTGCAAAATCTTTTATCTACACACGCTAGGTCGAGAATTGTTAATAACTAATTTTTCAAAAATATTGAGATGATAGTTTGACCTCGCACTTTTTAAAACAGAAACCACCCATCGGAATACTGGTCAGAACAAATAGCTGTACCAACCAGGTGATTACTGATAGCAGATTAATGTGCATGAAAGTTCTTGGATAATCTCGAAACCTTTTTTAAACGAATATCACGTGGTACATGTTAGGCTTTTCTCAATACTAACCTTTGGGATGTACTGCCAACGGAATCAGCTTCATAGGAATTTATAAACAACATAATTCTTTAAAATAGCTGGCAAAACATCTTATTTAGGGGTGAAGGAAACCCAATTTAAATAAAGACCCGTAAAGGTTGGTGTTCTATACAGAGAAGTTTCAAACGTTAAACCATCTATAGACACTAAAACGCCAAAGAATGGAAGAGAACCACAATTTTCCACCTCCATAGTAAATGGCAACGTAGATGCAAGTCACAAAAAAGACGAAGAAATTGTTCAGCCTCACTCCGTGAAGGACAGCAAGCTAAAGTGTCACAACGTAACGTGTGTAAAAAGCCGGCTCGATCCTTTTGGAAAACAATTGTTTTTTTTCTTCAAATATCCAACGAAAACATAGGCTTAAAATAGACTAAGACGGCTAGCCATGGATATACCATCAATTTGCAGATACAGCATATTGTTAAAATGAAATAAACTAATTTAGTAGTAAGCTTCATCAGTTCAACAAAAATGTGGAGATTTATAAATTAATTAAGTTAAAGATGTATGTATACAAAAATTAATTTATAAATAAATTAATTAAGAATCTCTCTTTCTCTCTCCTCTCTCCCCTCTTCTCTCTCTCTCTCTCTCTCTCTCTCTCTCTCTCTCTCTCTCTATATATATATATATATATATATATATATATATATATAATAAAACTGATACAGACTGGCTATGATAAACATACCAGTGATTTCATACTAGAAATATATTTAATATATAAGTGACCCAAGTCTCGCATGCAAAAGACAAAGGTGATAAAATAATCTCTATTTAGTCTTAATTGAAATACCACATCAATTTAAAGCGACGTACAGCTTTCCAAATGCGTTTCTTGCATTCATAATTCGAAAGATATTTCATCTTCTAGACGGCACAGACTGATCAGAAGTTTGTCTTTATATCAATAATTAGTAATCTTTCTGTCCGTAGATCTTTTTTTTTGTATCTTTCTTCCATACGCTGTGAGGATGCCATCGTGTGTTTGCCACCAGACTCTAAAATCTCAACAACATAAAATTTAAAGCTCTTATTTAACTGTTGGACAGAGACATTTCATGTGAGACGAAGCTTCAAATTTGCCGTTTATATTTCGACCGAATTTCTCCCACGAGAGTGCTATCTATATACATCTGTATTTTTCGACTATAAAAGGGGAAGAGATGTGTCAATCAACTCTCGTAAGTCACAAGATCTTCTTTATATTAGACAATATACCTTGCATACATTTTTTTACATTTTCATGACAAGTTATGAAATTGTAATCCTAATATTTCTTAAAACGTACCATTTAGGCACCGGCCTCATATTAATTGATCTGATATACGACATTAGAATTACAACACACATGTATAACAGGTTTGCATCCGTTAGCCACACGATACACAGTTGATTGTATCTCAAATGATGTTCAACCTATTTTTTGTGCCGGTGTACTTCTCCCCACAACCACATTACCTTAGTCGTCTTTGCACGACTTTTTTTCGTAAACACCTATCTTTTTTTCGTAAACACCTAACTTTTTTTCGTAAACACCTAACTTTTTTTCGTAAACACCTAACGTTTTTTCGTAAACACCTAACTTTTTTTCGTAAACACCTAACTTTTTTTCGTAAACACCTAACTTTTTTTCGTAAACACCTAACGTTTTTTCGTAAACACCTAACGTTTTTTCGTAAACACCTACCTTTTTTTCGTAAACACCTAACCTTTTTTCGTAAACACCTACCTTTTTTTCGTAAACACCTACCTTTTTTTCGTAAACACCTAACTTTTTTTCGTAAACACCTACCTTTTTTTCGTAAACACCTACCTTTCTTTCGTAAAGCTGTATCAGAACACCTTGCTTCTGGTACGATAGTTAAAATCGTATCATAGTACGCAATTCTTTAAACAACGAACCCTATAATATATTCCTGGGCGATCGTATTCGACACAAAATGCGCCGTACGAGCTACTGTAAAATAATTCAAAACACTACACACCTTATATACGTGAAGGAACGAATTAATAATTGAAAAAAATATGAAATACATTTAATTAACATAAACAGTTCGATATCCACCCTTGTATAATATTCTTTTATCGATGAGGGTGTCTGTGTATATGTTCGTTTCCTTAATGTCTTCATTTAAAAAGACGCTTTTTATTTAATTGCATTAAACGTACGAACCAATCACCCTCACGGTTGGACGCTAACGACATATATAATAAACTACAAAAATAATTTAACGACGTTCCTTGTAAAAAATGTATAACAATGTCTTTTCTAAAGCCAGTTAGAAAGGGTATTGCGGGCGCTTGTCGCTCTATACTTTACCTTCCCGTTGAAAGTTATATTGAAAATCTCATTTGTTCAATTGTTATTCAATTTACTACAAACTTATTTTGTTATTCAATTTACTAAAAACTTATTTTGTTATTCAATTTACTACAACTTATTTTGTCTAGTAAAACTAAGACATTTTCTGTGTAACAGTAGGTTTCATAACATATATATATATATATGCTGATGATATATATATATGCTGATGATATATATATATATGCTGATGAGTC
>OY744529.1:96719902-96732402 GCA_963556195.1 Sepiola atlantica | reverse complement strand
CGGTATTTTATATTGGAGAAATCCCCATCCCATAACACGTTTTATTTGAACCTGGGATAATACGAGCCACTCCGGACTTTTTTTTTAACTTTTTTTTATCATTGTCACGTTATGTCTTTCGGCGGCATTCGTGACAAGATATATATATATGTATATATATATATATATATATATATATATATATATATATATATATATATATATATATATTAATTAGCTGTAATATCAAGATATGGATAAATAGATAGATAGATAGATAGATAGATAGATAGATAGATCAACAATTTCATAGATAGAATGAAAGGACGCAGAGAAAATATGCTGCAAAAATGAACGAATGAAAAAGATTAGGATGGGACATTCATTTAGTATTATTAAACTGGACAGGTGTTCATGAAATCTAAAGTAATGTACAAAATTTATTTTTATTATGGTCTTCCATAGCTAAAAATATCCGATTTTACTAATACCTGCTTATAAATAGTTTTAAAAGAAAATATGAGAGAAAAATGGATTTGCTTTGCATGAAATAAGAAAATATTCATCCCCTAAAGTTGTAATGTTAAAAAAACGCGCTATTTACAACAACAAATAGAAAAAAAACAACTAAATTCATCCGTTTCTTGTGCGCCTCGTGTCTCTATATCAATGGAAAATTAGACTCATGAAGGCGATAGACTAACACAAACTTACAGTTTTCGACAACCACTACCGACTTTGCGTCCGCTCTCTTGACTAGAACGTCACACCAAGTTTACCTATATTGTTGTGATGCTCTATAACACACACCGACATAGGAATTACAACATATATAAGAATTACAACTTATATATATATATATTTGTGCGTGTGTATTTTTATGTAATTGTTTTTTGACTGCAGCGTTCGTTGTTTTTGCTTACTACAACTATTTAAATTCTTTCACTTCCTAAGTGATTAAGATGCAGAAAATTGCATTATTAGTCGCCCATAACTTTATAGGACGTATTTGTCGTGAATATATAAACTTTTATTAATTTTATACGTACGTGTTTCTGGCCCATAGGCGTCATCAGCATGGCCAACTTAGATTGATGTCTATAGTCCAGCGTTTTACGAATAGACTACGACGCCCTGCCTAGAAATATGTACAGTTTTTATCACCTAGATATTTCATCAATGTTTATGTAATTATGTTTACTGGGGATTATATATATATATATATATATAAGTATATATATATATATATATAAGTATATATATATATATATATAAGTATATATATATATAAGTATATATATATATATAAGTATATATATATATATATATATATAAGTATATATATATATATATATATAAGTATATATATATATATATAAGTATATATATATATATAAGTATATATATATATATATATAAGTATATATATATATATATAAGTATATATATATATATATATATATATAAGTATATATATATATATAAATATATTTATGTATGTATTTTATTAATAGTCAAACTTTAAAAATAAAAGCTTTGGTGAGTGTTAAATTTTAACAACAGATATATATAAATGAACAATATGATACTAAATTCTAAAAGCCATTTCTTTATTCATAAAAAATTCATGTAACTTTACGGCCCGTTTTGGGCACACATGAACAACCATTACACACACACACATATATATATATATATATATATATATATATATATATATATATGTGTGTGTGTGTGTGTGTTTTTATTTGAAGGTTTACCAAACCATTTCGTTCAATATTTTTTGTGATGAATGATTCATTCATCACAAAAAATATTTTTCCTTTCATAGTTTATTTATTTTTCAGATTTTTCAAAGTTAAATAATTTTTCCTCACACGTGTTGTTCTACTCAAGCAGGTTCCTGCTTGGCAGTTCATCAGGGGAATTATATACCTGGAATAAGGACCCCAAAAACTGACAATACCGGATTTTACATTCTGAGAAAATATATTTTACTTAATTTAATGGCGTAAAAAACCGTCCCAACCGTTAGAAAATTAATTTTAAAAAGAATAATCTTTAAAATAGAAACTAAATTTTTAGAAACAGTATTATGGATGAATATTTTCTATCTAGTATTTATGGAATTTTCTTAAAGGGGTTTTCTGCGGGATTATGATCATTTGCCTCGTTCTATGTTTATCCCGAGTGGGAGCAAGTAAACCCTAGAAAAAGGTTCGTACGACCACATACATTGGTAACGGACGTTAATACTGACTTTCTTGAAGGAATAAATGCGGAATGCTCACACTATCAGTGGCTTGGAACGCTAACTTGATGGATTTTGTGTTGACCGTTTTGTTTTTGTTTGGGGGGGGGCGGTGATACCTTCATCGTTGTGCCGCCCGATGAGGAGGTGTATTCTTGCACATTGTTCCCGATTCCTTTGGACTGCATTGGGACTAATATCTTGTGGGTATGCATAGTAGCAACCATACTGTGAAAAATTCTTGAACTACTTTCTTAAGAGGTTTTTTTCTTAAATGGCCTCAATTAGGGCACACCACATCGGGTATTGTCAGTTGTTGGGGTCCTTATTCCAGGTATATAATTCGCCTGATGAACTGCCAAGCAAGAACCTGCTTGAGTAGGCAGTTTACGATAGCTTACCCATACCAATTAATCTTCGTGCGTGGAGGTTAACTACATCTGATCGATGCAAATCACGTGAGAAAACTAACCGCCACTAACAAATTATCACTGGATGCGAGAATGTCCTGAGAAGCTACACGTCGATACACAATGAAGTATTGGAGATTGTTGCGGAGGTTTCGAAGATATGTTGTGAGACTGCTAGTAAATCTCTCAATGTCACCAGAAGAACGATTCATTTCGTTAAATAAGGAAATAGTATAACATCTTCGTGTAAAATAGGCAGATATAGTCGTTTGATGGCTGCACGGAGTGTCACGTTGTATTCGACTTAGAACACCATCTCGTATTTCCAACTAAAATAACGTTAACGGATCAGCGTCCGTATATTGTCATTTGGTTCGTTTATTTGAAGAAAAGGTTTCATCATTGAATCGGGCGTTCCATTTGAGGAAACATTTGACTGGCCACATCAGGTTTAAAGATATGAAGATCTATGTAAACAATGTGCCAGAAATGGCCGGAAAACTATTGTATTTCCTATCGAAGTCGTATGTCAAGCTTTTATTACCAAATCAACCTTTGCTTTCTTGAATAATCTTGATCTTTCCAAATCAGATGAGAGTAAATACATAAAGAAAATAGAAGATAAGGCTCCATCTGCATCAGTGTGGATATGGCACTCGTAGTATCGTGAGATATTGCTAGGACGCCCAGGGTTAGTGATAATGATGCTTCGACCCCAAATCCATGCCTGAACCCAGAATCATCATCTGATGAAGACTTTGTTTTAAGCAATGCCGCTGTAAAAGCAACAGTTATTGTATCTCTGATGAAAAGCAAAGGCGTTTGCATCGGGATCTGATGCTCTTTGGTAGTTTTTGCTAATGCTTCTGTGGACAATCTATGCTAAGCAAGAACGTTACGTCATCTATTGCAATGAAGAGTGAGGATAAAAAAACTTGAGTTGGCGCATATGAAACCGCCACTAAATGCCTACAGGTAACGCATTTCGTTGACGACTTGGAGCAAGCACTGGCCCCTGGTAACATCCATATCGCGGGTAACCTTGTATCATCCATGAACATGGAGACCCTCTTAATACAATCAAAATTTGCTGAAATTTCGGGAAGAGGCATTATTATTGGTCATTTACCTATGTTTTAAATTTAATTTAAATCAAAAGAAGAAAAGTTTTCAGGGGGTGCTCCGGGGCCTTCTTAATATTATCAACATCCGATGAAATTTTTGGAATATACATTATTTTGGGTCATTTACTTATGGTGGAAATTTCATTTGAATCTAAGGGAAAACAGTTTTCAATGTGGGGGGGCAGCGTTGACGTGTTGTATTTTTTATATAGCCTATGACCTTCAGTGAGAAGTCAGTAGTCTACATGCCAATTCTCAAGCAATTCTGTCCAGCGGTTTGGGTGAACATAAGACACAAAGACCAGGTAGACATGTACACACAAAGAAAGTTACTATATATATATATATATATATATATATATATATATATATAGGGTGAGCCAAAAGTAGGTGGACAGAATATATTGAAATGTTTGTCGAAGCGTAAGAGGCAGACTTCAAAGCTGTGTAAATCAAGAAGGAAAACAGTTTGAACACTTGCGTTGATAAATAGCATTTCATTTTCATTAATATAATTGTTTTATTACATGTAATTGTACGTATAAGTGATCTCTAAATAAATGTTTTTTTACTGTCCACCTACTTTTGGCTCACACTGTATATATATATATATATATATATATATATATATATATATATATATTTGAAAACTATATGTTACATATTTTAGAAACGTACTGCAGTTACATTCAGATGGGCTGACTTTTTACATTTAAAAAAAAACTTACTATACATAGATCAAAAGATCCTGAAGGAGGTAAAACAGAAAAAGAACATATCCAAGGCATGGATTCTCTACACGAAAGCCTACGACAGAATTCCCCACGCACTAAACTCAAAATATCATACGGACAAATTCTACGTAAAAAGATACAAAGGGGGAAGAGGTCTGGTAACTAGAGAAAACACAACAACTGGCGACTAAGTATATTAAGGGTCTTTTTGAGAACCGTAAAAAAGCAAAATGTGGAGAACTCAACGGCAAATCCACCCGACAACCTCCTAGTTCTAAAAGCTAACTTTACTGGTGAACGGAAAAGAAAGAAACAATCTGGTAAGTTAGGTTAGGGTTAGAGTGAGGGTTAGGGTTACGGTTTTGATCAAAGTGGATTCTTTGTCTTTTCATTACGAAGAAACCAACTTATTTTTGTCACAGAAATAAGATCAGTGATCTCTTTATTGCTATTCCGACACTGTTAATATTTAACCAGAAGGGAATTCATCATATTTTCTTTTCTCTCTAAAAGAGAAAAAGTTCCACCGCCGATAGAAAAATAATTAGAATGTTATTTTTCTGTTGACTAAAGTAACAGGGTCACGACAAAAACAAAATAGAAACAAAATTAATAGAAAAAATTAATATAATCTTGTCTGTTCTCCTGTATTCTTCAAAGACATTGACTACGTATCACTAACTCATCGAGGTCCTGGTGAGGTTGAACACACGTGCCTCAGAAAGATCCTCAATAGTAAGTAGCAATCGTTTACACCAAGAAACCCCCTTCTACAGCAAGTTGAAATGCCGAGCATAGAAGTGCATGTTATATGTAATCTTAAGCGCTTGGCAAAGCATTTAGTTAGAATACGAAAATTTTATATAGGGGAACTGCAACATTGAAAACTTCGCAGACGCAAACCTTAGAAACGTTTTAAGGAGGCAGTCCAAAACAACCTGAAAGCCGAAATATGAACGTGGAGGACTAGGAGAGGATAGCTACTAAATAAAATGTATTTCAAAACATTAATTAATAAATCACTTATTCGTCACTTGGACATTGTTTAGTTCAGTAGCAAGTAATCCCGATTCCTTAGATATAATGGTATCACAGTCAATAGTAGTCTTCGAATGTCTGGCTGGCTTGGCAGGCCGAGAACAGACTCAAGGCGTTTCCACGAATAATGGCGACAGAGAGGTGCTCGTAATACGATTGTCTCCGGTGTTGAGTGTCATTAATAGACAAATGCTACGGAGGAACTCACGCGTGGCAGAGCCTATGACTTTACTCGTCTCCACAGCGATCAGTTGAAATAAAAATCTGTCGAGAAGTTCGGCATATTTTGACGGCTCGCGGTTCTCTGCTGACGCTGCTGCATGGCCAGGGTTTGTTGCCGATTCTATCACTGACGAGGGCTCAAAAGTGTCGACACAAGTCGCATCCCATATCAATGACTAACCGTTTTCAAATGAAAACACTGTCAGGCCATCAGGTCATTTTCGAATCCCCTCTGTCAAGGCCAACCGGTTCGAGGATCGACGCGAAGCCAGCCATGTCTAGTGCACGCCAGACGACATTATTGAGATCGATGTGCCTCGAAAATCCGCCGAAAGTGTGTGGAGTCCATATATGTCGACGGCTGAAAATGAAACCAAATATACACATAGTTATCAGGTAAACTAATTTTAAGTGTAGCTATAATCACCACATGATAACATTAAGGAGTGAAACATGCAGACATCGCATCACATTCTCTTTTAATAAATATATTGCGAAACCAAAACATATTAGCTCTAATATTAATTAGGTAATCTTAAAATTAGCCCTTCTTGTTGACTGTAAAAGATGCTGAGAGAGTAAATATATAATCATCAACGAAATCAATTTAATTTTTTTTTTAAACATCCATTACTAAATGTAGACACATAAACAAATGCTTAATTTGCTATTTAAATATTGTGTCAATTATTAATAATAAATCATGCTTCAGTATACAGATAAGTAATAATTAATATATCATACAAACTGGATTGTAGAATGAATCTAATAATATTCTAAAGCAAGTTCATGTTCGTATGTACGTTATCAGTCTCTGCCTATTTCTAAAAGAATGGTATCGCCCGATCAGCAAAGACAACGATTAGGAATTAATCTGATGTCGCTAAGGAAAACAATTCCGACTTTAACCATTTTTAAATGAATTGTTCCAAAATCAGATTGTGTCGTCCAACAACACAAACAGTAGACTTTTAAATGAATACCCATCTGAAAAAGTTACATTCGTTTGATTGATTTGAAGAATAGTTAGTTGGCAGTTGTTATTACTTTTATATTGACAATTATGTTTTTTAAGAAGAAAGTGAATATTCATTGTTGTAAAAATAATTAAATTATTACGATTTTAAATTATTAATGAAATAGGAGACGGTCATCTTATTTATTTAAAGACGATTTTGCTGACAATGACAATTATTTTATGGAATAAGAAAGAGTTATTTCTTCTTAATAGAATAAACCTTGACAGCAATCTATTATTTCAAAAGGAATATTATTAGTAACAGTAAATTATACAGATTGATTAGAAAGCACCGTGGAATTTCCACGAAGTATCGCTAATAAAAATATGTTTCTATTAGTGATGGAATAAAAAAATACACTAAGTAAGGTTAAAAAATCTTTGATATGAACTTTAAAAAATTAAATCAAAAAATACATAAATAAATACAAAAAATAAATTTAAAAATACATAGATAAATAAAAAAAAATTAAATTTAAAAATACATAAATAAATACAAAAATTAAATTTAAAAATACATAAATAAATTTAAAAAATTAAATTTAAAAATACATAAATACATAAAAAAATTAAATATAAAAATACATAAATAAATTTAAAAAATTAAATATAAAATTACATAAATAAATAAAAAAAAATTAAATTTAAAAATACATAAATAAATAAAAAATTAAATATAAAAATACATAAATAAATAAAAAATTAAATTTAAAAATACATAAATAAATAAAAAATTAAATTTAAAAATACATAAATAAATTAAAAAAATTAAATTAAAAAATATATAAATAAATTAAAAAAATAGATTTAAAAATACATAAATAAATAAACCTCATCTGATACGTTCTTATCATATTATTTGATGCCAAAAACACGCACATCGCGGTACACTTCTGACGATTGAATAAAACCGTGGAACTGAGTTAAAGCTAATTGTAGTTCCTTACTCATTATATAGGCATACGCCCACATAGACACAACGTCAATCTTTAGCTATGCAATGTGTGTGGTTCATGCGGAAGAACCAATCTGCCAAGCGCTAGTTTACTGAGTCACATGAGATCCCATAGCATGAGCCAACTACGCGAGTGTCAAATAAGAGTTGAATATAGACATGTGCAAGCGGTAGCCAGTGTCCTCCTATGTTATATCTGTAGAAAGACGTGTAAAAATAAGTCAGGGCTGCTGAAACATCCGCGTGTCCACAACCGGACAATTTAATTTTGGACATTTTCTATAATGCAAAATCATGGAACGGATGTTGACCAAAATTAAAATCAGTATTCTAGACATAAGACCTAGTAACATTATATCCTGATTTTAATCTTCGTAAGAGGACATAAAAGTAGTGAAAACCTGTTTTGTTTGAAGAACTATTTTTTGTTTACTTAGTTAACCCTAAACACGGAAAGTTGTATTTCATATGTAACATTGTGCCTCCTTTTCTTTAACATAGTTCACCCCAAACAAGGCAAGTTGCCTCTGTAGACGTAAGGAGCTACTGAGAATTAGGGTGAAAGTTTTGGGGGTCATCCTAAGTTGGGAGCTGTGCAGCGAGATGCTTGTTCACATTAGTTTGACATTTCTGCATGTCGGTACAGTCGGGGAAACAGAGATCAGACGGGAGTTCCAAATGCCAGCAGCTGGAGGAGATAAGCTATTGGAGTAGAATGCTCTCCGGCATCTGGGACCTTCACAGTGAAAGGATGGGGTTTAGCTGATTGTCGGGTTGGTTGGGGTTATTTACGTCGAAGGGGCACCAGAGCTGCAAGTTCATCGGGGTATATTCCATTCAAGCACTTGTAAAACAAGCAGAAGGATGCAACATAGCGGCGATGGGACAGGGGATTGTGCTTGGTGGATAGTGAGGGACCTTTTAGATTAGACACTCTTTTAAGGCATTGTCCAAGAGGGACAGACTGGTGGAGTGTGCACCAGCTCAGGTGTGACAGCAATTCTCCATGCATGGGCGGATGGTGACTTTATAGAGATATAATTTGTGTGAAGTGTTCTAGCTCGACAGTGGGAGCCCACTTTTCTGCAGCAGTCTTGGCAATTAGTTCCAATTCATGTTATCTGTGAATGTTAGGCCGAGGAGTTTGATCGTTGGACTCTCAGGTAGGGTGTTATTTGCCATGGTCATCGATAGTTGAAGATGTTACTCGTAGTTGTTGAAGGAAAGGAGTTTTCTCTTAGCAACATTAAATGTTACCATTCATTTGTGACCACATTCTACTACATACTGAAGTGTCTTTCTAAGGATTTAGCCATTGCCTCGGATATGTGCCCGTCCGTTTTACCCACATGACGAGAGTAGAGTGTGGTGTCGTCAGCAAATATACCCATCTCAGACACAATGTCAGCATAGAGGTCGTTTATAAAAATCAGGAACAATAAAGATCTAAGGATCGATCACTGGGGTACACCTTGATTTATGTCATTTTGTTTGGATGAACGGGCATCGAGGATAACCTGGATCTTTCTTTTGGATAGGAAGGATCTAATTATATTAAATATTTGTCCAATAATGCCATATGAATTAATTTTTAGGAGAATACATTTATTCCAGATCTTGGATATATCAACCGCTACCGCTTTAGCTTCAGTGTATGATATATGTGTTCAGAGATGACCGTTAGGATATGCGCAGTACAACATTATTGCCTAAATCTACACTGATGGTCAGAAAGGAGTTTATCATTAACGAGGTGACAGACTATCGCTAGATTGATTAAGAATTCAAAGATTTTAGCGAAGAGCGGGAGTAGACTACTGGGGCGATAATTCAGAGAGCCAATTCTATTTTCAGAGTTCTTGAAGACTGGTACCACAGAGGCAGTTTTCCAGCTATCAGCGAAGCAAGATTCGGCAAGGCATTTGTTGTAGAGTTTGGAGAGGGCAGGGCCAGTTCAGCAGAGCATTTCTTTATTACTATTACTGGTATGAGATCAGGCTCATATGCTTTGGAGGTGTCAACGTTTTTCATGATGTCCTGGATATGAGATGGTGTGATGGGCAAGTCATCAGTGTGCCTTGATTCCGCAATGGGAAAATTGGGAGTCCAAAATTGAGTTTAAGGCGAAACTCTGGGCAAGTACTTCATCATTATCAGATGGCGTGCTAACGACAACATTGTAATTGGATAGCGTTGTAATTGTTGATTGCCTATTGTTCACCACGCTACTGAAGATTTTCCATAAATCACGAGCACCTAGTTTGTGTGACTCGAAGCGGTTTCTCTTCATCTCTGTATACATTCTCTTTGCTTCATCTATTACACTATTACAATGATTTTTATTTGCAGTTGACATATGACGGTAAAATTGTCGAAATGCTTGATGCTTCTGAACAATAGCAGCTGCACAGTTCGATGTAAACCACCGTGGAGAGTGTGGCTTGTTGTAGAGTTTTCGCATGGGGACATTTTCTTCAATGCCTGCTTTGACTCATGGCATTCGTCCCACAAGCCTCGGGTAGTGAGGTCAAGAACAGGTCTAGAACCTAACCCTAACTCTAACACTAACTCTAACTCAAACAACATGCCGAACCTAAACCAAACCCTAACGTTACCTAAACCACACCCTTACCCTAACCCTAACCCTAACCCTTATCCGAACCCTAACCCTAACTTTAAGCCTAACCCTAACCCTAACTTTAACCGTAACCCTTACTCTTACCCTTACCTTAACCCTAACCCATAACCATAATCCCTAACACAAGGCCTTGCCATAACAATAACCCTTATCCCAAACCCTAACCCAAATCTTAACGCTAACCCTAACCATAACATAACCCTTAACCCTAAACCTTAACCTCAACCCTAACCCAAACCCGAACACTAAACCTAACCTAATCCTGACACTAACTCTTACCATAACCGTAACCTTACCCTAACACTTTAACTTAACCCGAACCCTAACACTAACCCTAACCCCAACCCTAAGCCAAACCGTAAGCCTAAGCCTAAGCCTAAGCCTAACCCATAACCCTAACGATAACTCTAAGCCTCACCCTAACCCTAACTTAACCCTACACCTCACCCGAATAAGGCTAATCTTAGCTATAACCCTAACCCTAACCCTTATTCCTAACACTAACCCTAACCCTAAGCCGAACCTAAACCCTAACCTTTACCCTAACCCTAACGCCTAGCTCTAAACCTTACCCTAAGCCTAAACCGAACCCTAACCCTAAACCTTACCCTGACCCTAACCCTAACCCTAAACCTAACCCTAACCCTAACCCTAACCTCCCACTAACCTTAACCTTAGCCCTAACATTAAGCCGAACCCTAACCCTTAGTCTAACCCTTAGTCTAACCCTAATCATTACCGCAAACACTAACCCTTACCCTAAGCTAAACCCTAATCTTACCTATAAGCCTTACCCTTACCCTAACCCTAAATATAACCCTTACCCTAAGCCTAAGACTAAGCCTAAGTCTAACCCTTACCCTAACCGTTGCCCTAAGCGGAACCCTAACCCTAACCCTAACTTAACCCTAACACTAATCTTAACACTAACACTTAATTGTTACCAAAACTTAATCCTAATCCTAACCCTAACCATAACCATAAGCCTAAACCTAAGCCTAACCGTAACCCTAACCTAGCCTAACCTAACCTAACCTAACCTAGCCTAACCCTCACCCTAACCCTAACTCTTACCTTAACCCCAACCCTTACCTAACCGTTTTTTTAACCCTCACCCTTACCCTTACCCTAACCCTAATCCTAATCCTAACCTGTACCCTAACCTTAACCCTTAACTTAACCATAACCAAACCCGAACCGTAACCCTAGCCTAACTTAACCCTAACCCTTACCCTAACCCTAACCATAACCATAACCTTTACCTTAATCCCAAATAAAAATCATTTAATTGGTTTGATCAAAATTGGAATAAGAATTCTGGACATAAGGTTTTGTAGCACATATATCTGAAACTGACTCATCGTATAAGAACATTATACTTATGCAAAATATAATGTTCTGTTCTAATTAATAAATTTAGTATTAAATTGTAGAATTGGCTTCCTGCGATTTATTGGGGAATAACATATAGTTATTTGAATTAGTGAAAGAACCTTGCAGAGAAAAAACTGTACGCTATAATGAAAGGAAATATACTAATCCATTGAATTGCTGTTAACGATTTTGACTAGGAAACCCTTATGTGTATAATGAGTACATCTTCGAATGTGATTCCTTAGCCCTTCTAATGGGAAATACGTATGTTCGTTTAATTTACTAGAATGTACGTATAACTGGGAGCCGTGAGTTGAGTGTCGACGCTTTTAAAAGTAGCTAGCCGTCTTTGTAGATCTTTCTCTGTCTGTCCCTCTTTAACATCTATGTATCTATCTTACCTACACCGGGGTTCGAAACATAAGGGTGTGCGGGTAAAGGGGGCGGGGGATCGGTGATGGCATCCTTTTGATCTTCCGAGCGACTCTAGTGGTCCCTTTTTCATGTAATATCTTAGTCCGTCGACAATTTCACAAACTTTAAGAAACGGCGGCGTGTACCGTGGGACACTGGGGGAAAAGTTGGCCCGCTTCGCCCGGGGGGTCACCGCTAATTGACACAGCAGGACAGAGCGTGACGTTTTACAAGGATTCAAAAACATACATCCCTCAGTCCACTCGTAGCCTGCCTCTCAACCGGTTTCTCCAGCAATATGCATTCCCCTTCTGTAAGCTAAGGCATCGGGGTTAAAAACGTA
>OY744529.1:96664902-96717402 GCA_963556195.1 Sepiola atlantica | reverse complement strand
TATCGGTGACAAAGCAGTCCTGTTTAGGGATAGCACTGCTTTCCCCATGATGGGGAGGGGGCGATAAAAGGAGCTCTAAACATATGCTTGCTCATCATTACCCTCGGCAGCCAACTGCAGCTGTCTGGGTATCCAACATGCAGTCCCAATAACAGAAGAAGTAAAAACTTTCATTTTGGATCTTGGAATGTCCGTACTCTACTTGACAATGATACTCAGCCAGAACGTAGGACGGCTCTTGTCGCACTTGAGCTTAAAAGGTTTGACATCGATATTGCTGCCCTTAGTGAAACTCGCCTGGCTGAAAATTCACAACTGACAGAAGAAAGGGGTGGTTATACCCTTTTCTGGAGTGGCAAAGGCCCAGAGGAGCCTCGACATTCTGGAGTAGGATTTGCTATCAAGTCCAATCTTGCAAAGTCATTGCCGACTCTTCCAAAGGGGTTTTCGGATCGCTTTATGACATTAACCCTTAATCTTGAATGTGATACCCGTGCTATTTTAATTAGTTGTTATGCTCCCACGTTGAACAGACCAGAGCAGGAGAAAAATGATTTTTACAAGCAACTAAGAGAAATTATCACTAATGTTCGACACAAGGACAAACTTATTCTTTTGGGTGATTTTAATGCACGTGTGGGTGTGTATAGTACATCATGGCGTGGTGTTCTGGGTCATCATGGCGTTGGTCGTATGAATGGGAATAGTCTTCGTTTGTTGTCTCTTTGTGGAGAGCTTAATCTGTGCATTACCAATACTGTATTCCAACAGAAAAACTCCCACAAGACTACATGGATGCACCCTCGTTCTAGGGATTGGCACTTGATTGACTACATCATCACCAAGAGACGTGACCTTGGGGACTTTCGTATCACTCGTTCGTTCCATACAAGTTGCTATCTTTCAGATCATGCCTGGCTTCGAAGTAAAACGTCTTTTCGTTTACAGCACAGACGAGTGAAACGCTCCTCTGTCCCTAAACAGATAAACATTCTACCATTAAAGAATACCGTTCAGCGGGCAGCACTGTCGGACCGTCTTGATCGCTCTGTTTAGATAACCGATGATATCGAATCTTCCTGGAAATCCTTGCGGGACGTAATTCGCACATCTGCATTGGAAGTTTTGGGGTTACCTGTCCGTAGGCATCAGGACTGGTTCGATGACCAGCATGTTGAGGCTCAGGAGTTGATCAATGAAATGCATAAGGCTCATAAAACCTGGATAGATGATAAGAACTCAACATTAAAGAGGAAATTGTACAAGGAATGCAAAAGTAAAGTCCAGAAAGCATTACGGCAGATGACAGAGGCATGGTGGTCCTCACATGCCAAATTAATGCAAGAAGCATTTGACAGAAAATACTTGAAAGTCTTTTATGAAGGTATTAAGAAAGTTTTTGGACCGCACGAATCTGGCGTTTCTCCCGTATCTGCAAATGATGGCACACTGATAAATGATAGAGCGGATATATTGAATCGCTGGAAGGAGCACTTCGAAGCGGTCCTAAAAAATACTTCCACAACTGATGAAGAAATACTTTCATCTATCACTGAACGACCTGAGATTCCTGAACTCTCTTTCCTTCTAGCAATACATGAAGTTTTCGTTGCTATTAGGTAAATGTCGTCAGGCAAAAAGTCAGGGAAAGACACCTTACCTCCTGAGGTGTTTAAGTACGGTGGCCAGACACTAGTGAAGAAGCTGCACAGTCTCTTTGTGAAGATCTGGAAGGGTGGAAATGTCCCTCAGGATTTCAAAGATGCATTAATTCAACACTTGTATAAGGATAAAGGCAATAGAAACATCTGTGACAACCATCGAGGCATCTCACTTTTGTCAATTGCACGGAAGGTCTTGGCAAGACTTATTCTCAACAGAATAATTAAACACCTTGTTGATGATATCTATCCCGAATCTCAGTGCGGTTTCCGTGCTGGTCGGGGTACTGTCGATATGATCTTTTCCCTTCTTCGACAAACTGTCATCAGGGATCTTTTATTTGCAGATGACGCTGCACTTTGTGCAACATCTCGGGAGGAAGCGCAACTGCTTGTGAACAGGTTTTCGGCTGCTTGCAAGGCTTTTGGTCTGACAATCAGCATCAAGAAAACAGAAGTGATTCATCAACCTCGCCTCACGGGTGTGAAGCAACGGTCACCAGTAAAGCAACGACCACCAGTACACAGTTTTCCAGATATTCCAATCCAAGTGGACGGTAAAGATCTGAAATATGTGAAAAACTTCACTTATCTTGGGAGTAAGATAAATTGGAGTGCCTCTCTTGATGACGAAATCTTTAACCGAATTACGAAAGCAACCACTGCCTTTGGAAAACTGCGTCATCGGTTATGGAAGGACAGGGGATAAGTTTCAGAACAAAAGTACTTGTGTATATAGACGTTGTGCTAACATCACTGCTTTATGGATCGGAATCATGGACAGTCTATCGCAACCACATTCAGAAGCTTGATGTCTTTCACAAAAATTGCCTTAGAACGATTCGTGGTGTCACCCTAAGAAATCGGATGTCTAATGCGGACCTATTTACATGCTGCGGTATTGGCGGAATTGAAAGCTTTTTGATGCAATCACAAGTGCGTTGGGCAGGACGTGTCTTACGTATCGAAGATGATAGAATACCAAAGCAACTGATGTACGGCGAGCTCAACAGTGGAAGGCGAAATGTGGGTCGACCGCTGCTTCGCTTTAAGGACAAGTTGAAGAGGAATTTGATATCTACTAATATTGCTTATCGTGATTTTGAACAGCTTGCTTCTCGACGGAAGGAATGGCGATCTGACTGCCAGAGGGGCATCAGGCGGTTCTCTGTAACTGCCATTGATCAACAGCGCGAAAGACGCGAAAAAACAAAAACATCTACAAGTATCCCAGCCGATTTTTCTCAAGATCTTCCTTCTTGCATCCATTGTGGGCTGGTTTGCAAATCTCTCGCAGGACTCAAATGCCATTTACGATTGAGTAAATGTAAGCATGCTACATCCATCGAAGACCTCATACGTCGAAATCGACGGGAGAGTCCATGATATATATATATATATATATATATATTAAATTCCCGAAACAGTTTTTCATGATAAACAACTGATGATCCCTTAAAATAGTGTTAGAAACAAACTAATATAATAACTGTAAAAAATAAATTGACTTACATGAATGATTTTCCACTGAAAGACTTGGGACTATTATTATTATTATTATTTTTAATATAGTTTTAATGGTTGAGAAAATTCCGAGACTATATATATATATATATATATATATATATATATATATATATATATATATATATATATATATATATATATATATATATATATATATCAAAATGAGGAAGAAGAAAAGGAGGAGCAAATCAAGCGATTCGTCTTGGCTGGTACAAGGGAATAGTCTGCTGAGCATCTGCAATCTCTAAAGAGGCTGACGTAGTCTTTTGGGGAACTAATGATGTCAATGCGGACCGCGAGCTGATTGACCAACATTTGGCCAAACCACCCCACAGAGATACTGGTACACATTAAGCAGTAAACATCATTTATGACTGCTACACTGTTATATGTCCATGCATATACATACATACACCCGCCCACACACACATATATATATATATATATATATATATATATATATATATATATATATATATATATATATATATATATATATATTGGTACAGAAAGATTAGTACAACTGCGTACCGTCGGTTTCAAACGCGAAAAGTCTTAGCCATCCGACTCTCTTCAGCTTCTGTTGTCATCTGTTTGGGAAATGTATGTATATATATATATATATATATATATATATATATATATATATATATATATAAATATATATATATATATATATAAATATATATATATATATATGAATTTAATACATGTAGAAGATACATTATGTTTTTTATTTTAACACAAAAAGATCAGTAGAAAATTTGAAAAAATAAAAAGGTATAATTGATCGAAACATTCTGTTATTTTTATTGTGTTTGCTTAAATAAAAAAAATTAAATATATATATATATATATATATATATATATATATATATATATATATATGAAAGAAAATAATTTTATATCGCTCAGACTGATGCTTATCGGAATCAAATTCTAAATCCAAGATAATCCGTAAACAGTTGCGTAAATATGTTATATGTACTATCAAATGTATGCTCCCTCCGGTCGCAAAACTTTCATAGTTGTTTTATTTAATTGCTCTCTCTCTCTCTTTCTCTCTATCTCTCTCTCTTTCTCTTTCTCTCTTTCTTTTTCTTTCTCTCTTTTTCTCTCTATCGCTCTTTCTCTCTCTCTCTCTTGAAATATAACTTACGGTGCGTTTGAATAATCAGAGGGCGGGTAACCAAATGTTCAAATGGCCGAATATTAATCTATTAGAAGCTTTTAAACGAATTTATTATTTAAATTTGAATGACGCGTGATGTTTGGGGTAGCCTCGGATTGGGTATATAACGAAGCTGATAAGTAGATATACAAAATAGGGCGATCAAAACTAATTATATAGTTTCGGCTTCAGACAAACAGACTGAAAGATACACAATCTCCATTATAATTAGATAGTATTACATATCTCATTTCTTCACTTTGCTATGGTCTGATTATCATGTTTTTACAAGAAAATATGAACTAGAAAATTTATGACGTCATAAAGGATGATTGGCAGCTTTTAGCAGTCATCAATTTTCAAGGAGGTTATATCATTTTCACGATAATCATCCATTTTAATCTGCTCTTACCCCGCTCTCACTTTCATTACTTCTCTTTATTTCTTTCCTATCCGCTCTTCCTTTCTCTTTTCCTATCTGTCCTCTTTCCTTCATCTTTTTTTTATCTGCTCTTACACCGCTCTCACTTTCATTACTTCTCTTTATTTCTTTCCCATCCGCTCTTCCTTTCTCTTTTCCTATCTGTCCTCTATCCTTCATCTTTTTTATCTGCTTTTACCCCGCTCTCACTTTCATTACTTCTCGTTATTTCTTTCCCATCCTCTATTCCTTTCTCTTTTCCTATCTGTCCTCTTTCCTTCATCTTTTTTTTATCTGCTTTTACCCCGCTCTCACTTTCATTACTTCTCTTTATTTCTTTCCCATCCGCTCTTCCTTTCTCTTTTCCTATTTGTCCTCTATCCTTCATCTTTTTTTATCTGCTCTTACCCCGCTCTCACTTTCATTACTTCTCTTTATTTCTTTCCCATCCGCTCTTCCTTTCTCTTATCTTATCTGTCCTCTTTCCTTCATCTTTTTTTATCTGCTTTTACCCCGCTCTCACTTTCATTACTTCTCTTTATTTCTTTCTCATCCTTTTTTTCCTTTCTCTTTTCCTATCTGTCCTCTTTCCTTCATCTTTTTTTATCTGCTTTTACCCCGCTCTCACTTTCATTACTTCTCTTTATTTCTTTCCCATCCGCTCTTCCTTTCCCCTTATCTTATTTGTCCTCTTTCCTTCATCTTTTTTTTATCTGCTTTTACCCCGCTCTCACTTTCATTACTTCTCTTTATTTCTTTCCGATCCGCATTTCCTTTCTCTTTTCCTATTTGTCCTCTTTCCTTCATCTTTTTTTTATCTGCTTTTACCCCGCTCTCACTTTCATTACTTCTCGTTATTTCTTTCCCATCCGCTCTTCCATTCTCTTTTCCTATCTATCCACCTTCCTTCATCTTTTTTTATCTGCTCTTACCCCGCTCTCACTTTCATTACTTCTTTTATTTCTTTCCCATCCGCATTTCCTTTCTCTTTTCCTATCTGTCCTCTTTCCTTCATCTTTTTTTTATCTGCTCTTACACCGCTCTCACTTTCATTACTTCTCATTATTTCTTTCCCATCCGCTCTTCCTTTCTCTTTTCCTATTTGTCCTCTATCCTTCATCTTTTTTATCTGCTTTTACCCCGCTCTCACTTTCATTACTTCTCGTTATTTCTTTCCCATCCGCTCTTCCTTTCTCTTTTCCTATCTGTCCTCTTTTCTTCATCTTTTTTTTATCTGCTTTTACCCCGCTCTCACTTTCATTACTTCTCTTTATTTCTTTCCGATCCGCATTTCCTTTCTCTTTTCCTATTTGTCCTCTTTCCTTCATCTTTTTTATCTGCTTTTACCCCGCTCTCACTTTCATTACTTCTCGTTATTTCTTTCCCATCCGCTCTTCCATTCTCTTTTCCTATCTGTCCACCTTCCTTCATCTTTTTTTATCTGCTCTTACCCCGCTCTCACTTTCATTACTTCTTTTATTTCTTTCCCATCCGCATTTCCTTTCTCTTTTCCTATCTGTCCTCTTTCCTTCATCTTTTTTTTATCTGCTCTTACACCGCTCTCACTTTCATTACTTCTCGTTATTTCTTTCCCATCCTCTATTCCTTTCTCTTTTCCTATCTGTCCTCTTTCCTTCATCTTTTTTTTATCTGCTTTTACCCCGCTCTCACTTTCATTACTTCTCTTTATTTCTTTCCCATCCGCTCTTCCTTTCTCTTTTCCTATTTGTCCTCTATCCTTCATCTTTTTTTATCTGCTTTTACCCCGCTCTCACTTTCATTACTTCTTTTTATTTCTTCCCCATACGCTCTTCCTTTCTCTTTTCCTATCTGTCCACCTTCCTTCATCTTTTTTTATCTGCTCTTACCCCGCTCTCACTTTCATTACTTCTCTTTATTTCTTTCCCATCCGCTCTTCCTTTCTCTTATCTTATCTGTCCTCTTTCCTTCATCTTTTTTTATCTGCTTTTACCCCGCTCTCACTTTCATTACTTCTCTTTATTTCTTTCCCATCCGCTCTTCCTTTCCCCTTATCTTATTTGTCCTCTTTCCTTCATCTTTTTTTTATCTGCTTTTACCCCGCTCTCACTTTCATTACTTCTCTTTATTTCTTTCCGATCCGCATTTCCTTTCTCTTTTCCTATTTGTCCTCTTTCCTTCATCTTTTTTTTATCTGCTTTTACCCCGCTCTCACTTTCATTACTTCTCGTTATTTCTTTCCCATCCGCTCTTCCATTCTCTTTTCCTATCTATCCACCTTCCTTCATCTTTTTTTATCTGCTCTTACCCCGCTCTCACTTTCATTACTTCTTTTATTTCTTTCCCATCCGCATTTCCTTTCTCTTTTCCTATCTGTCCTCTTTCCTTCATCTTTTTTTTATCTGCTCTTACACCGCTCTCACTTTCATTACTTCTCATTATTTCTTTCCAATCCGCTCTTCCTTTCTCTTTTCCTATTTGTCCTCTATCCTTCATCTTTTTTATCTGCTTTTACCCCGCTCTCACTTTCATTACTTCTCGTTATTTCTTTCCCATCCGCTCTTCCTTTCTCTTTTCCTATCTGTCCTCTTTTCTTCATCTTTTTTTTATCTGCTTTTACCCCGCTCTCACTTTCATTACTTCTCTTTATTTCTTTCCGATCCGCATTTCCTTTCTCTTTTCCTATTTGTCCTCTTTCCTTCATCTTTTTTATCTGCTTTTACCCCGCTCTCACTTTCATTACTTCTCGTTATTTCTTTCCCATCCGCTCTTCCATTCTCTTTTCCTATCTGTCCACCTTCCTTCATCTTTTTTTATCTGCTCTTACCCCGCTCTCACTTTCATTACTTCTTTTATTTCTTTCCCATCCGCATTTCCTTTCTCTTTTCCTATCTGTCCTCTTTCCTTCATCTTTTTTTTATCTGCTCTTACACCGCTCTCACTTTCATTACTTCTCATTATTTCTTTCCCATCCGCTCTTCCTTTCTCTTTTCCTATTTGTCCTCTTTCCTTCATCTTTTTTATCTGCTCTTACCCCGCTCTCACTTTCATTACTTCTCATTATTTCTTTCCGATCCGCATTTCCTTTCTCTTTTCCTATTTGTCCTCTTTCCTTCATCTTTTTTATCTGCTTTTACCCCGCTCTCACTTTCATTACTTCTCGTTATTTCTTTCCCATCCGCTCTTCCTTTCTCTTTTCCTATCTGTCCTCTTTCCTTCATCTTTTTTTTATCTGCTTTTACCCCGCTCTCACTTTCATTACTTCTCGTTATTTCTTTCCCATCCGCTCTTCCATTCTCTTTTCCTATCTGTCCACCTTCCTTCATCTTTTTTTATCTGCTCTTACCCCGCTCTCACTTTCATTACTTCTCATTATTTCTTTCCGATCCGCATTTCCTTTCTCTTTTCCTATTTGTCCTCTATCCTTCATCTTTTTTATCTGCTTTTACCCCGCTCTCACTTTCATTACTTCTCGTTATTTCTTTCCCATCCGCTCTTCCTTTCTCTTTTCCTATCTGTCCTCTTTCCTTCATCTTTTTTTTATCTGCTTTTACCCCGCTCTCACTTTCAATACTTCTCTTTATTTCTTTCTCATCCGCTCTTCCTTTCTCTTATCTTATCTGTCCTCTTTCCTTCATCTTTTTTATCTGCTTTTACCCCGCTCTCACTTTCATTACTTCTCTTTATTTCTTTCCCATCCGCTCTTCCTTTCTCTTTTCCTATCTGTCCTCTTTCCTTCATCTTTTTTTATCTGCTTTTACCCCGCTCTCACTTTCATTACTTCTCATTATTTCTTTCCCATCCGCTCTTCCTTTCTCTTTTCCTATCTGTCCTCTTTCCTTCATCTTTTTATTATCTGCTCTTACCCCGCTCTCACTTTCATTACTTCTTTTATTTCTTTCCCATCCGCATTTCCTTTCTCTTTTCCTATCTGTCCTCTTTCCTTCATCTTTTTTTTATCTGCTCTTACACCGCTCTCACTTTCATTACTTCTCATTATTTCTTTCCCATCCGCTCTTCCTTTCTCTTTTCCTATCTGTCCTCTTTCCTTCATCTTTTTTTTATCTGCTTTTACCCCGCTCTCACTTTGATTACTTCTTTTTATTTCTTCCCCATACGCTCTTCATTTCTCTTTTCCTATCTGTCCACCTTCCTTCATCTTTTTATTATCTGCTCTTACCCCGCTCTCACTTTCATTACTTCTCTTTATTTCTTTCCGATCCGCTCTTCCTTTCTCTTATCTTATCTGTCTTCTTTCCTTCATCTTTTTTATCTGCTTTTACCACGCTCTCACTTTCATTACTTCTCATTGTTTCTTTCCCATCCGCTCTTCCTTTCTCTTTTCCTATTTTTCCTCTATCCTTCATCTTTTTTATCTGCTTTTACCCGCTCTCACTTTCATTACTTCTCGTTATTTCTTTCCCATCCGCTCTTCCTTTCTCTTTTCTTATCTGTCTTCTTTCCTTCATCTTTTTTTATCTGCTTTTACCCCGCTCTCACTTTCATTACTTCTCTTTATTTCTTTCCCATCGGCTCTTCCTTTCTCTTTTCCTATCTTTCCTCTTTCCTTCATCTTATTTAATCTGCTTTTACCCCGCTCTCACCTTCATTACTTCTCTTTATTTCATTCTCATCCTTTTTTTCCTTTCTCTTTTTCTATCTGTCCTCTTTCCTTCATCTTATTTAATCTGCTTTTACCCCGCTCTCACTTTCATTACTTCTCTTTATTTCTTTCCCATCCGCTCTTCCTTTCCCCTTATCTTATTTGTCCTCTTTCCAGCATCTTTTTTTTATCTGCTTTTACCCCGCTCTCACTTTCATTACTTCTTTTATTTCTTTCCCATCCGCATTTCCTTTCTCTTTTCCTATCTGTCCTCTTTCCTTCATTTTTTTTTTATCTGCTCTTACACCGCTCTCACTTTCATTACTTCTCTTTATTTATTTCCCATCCTCTATTCCTTTGTCTTTTCCTATTTGTCCTCTATCCTTCATCTTTTTTATCTGCTTTTACCCCGATCTCACTTTCATTACTTCTCGTTATTTCTTTCGCATCCTCTATTCCTTTCTCTTTTCCTATCTTTCCTCTTTCCTTCATCTTTTTTTTATCTGCTTTTACCCCGCTCTCACTTTCATTACTTCTTTTTATTTCTTCCCCATACGCTCTTCCTTTCTCTTTTCCTATCTGTCCACCTTCCTTCATCTTTTTATTATCTGCTCTTACCCCGCTCTCACTTTCATTATCTCTTTATTTCTTTCCGATCCGCTCTTCCTTTCTCTTATCTTATCTGTCTTCTTTCCTTCATCTTTTTTATCTGCTTTTACCCCGCTCTCACTTTCATTACTTCTCTTTATTTCTTTCCCATCCGCTCTTCCTTTCTCTTTTCCTATCTGTCCTCTTTCCTTCATCTTTTTTTATCTGCTTTTACCCCGCTCTCACTTTCATTACTTATCTTTATTTCTTTCCCATCCGCTCTTCCTTTCTCTTTTCCTATCTGTGCTCTTTCCTTCATCTTTTTTTTATCTGCTCTTGCCCCGCTCTCACTTTCATTTTTTCTCTTTATTTCTTTCTCATCCGCTCTTCCTTTCTCTTTTCCTATCTGTCCTCTTTCCGTTCATCTTTTTTTTATCTGCTCTTACCCCGCTCTCACTTTCATTACTTCTCTTTATTTCTTTCCCATCTGCTATTCCTTTCTCTTTTCCTATCTGTCCTCTTTCCTTCATCTTTTTTTATTTGCTTTTACCCCGCTCTCACTTTCATTACTTCTCTTTATTTCTTTCCCATCTGCTCTTCCTTTCCCCTTATCGTATCTGTCCTCTTTCCTTCATCTTCTATTATCTGCTTTTACTCCGCTCTCACTTTCATTACTTCTCGTTATTTCTTTCCCATCCGCTCTTCCTTTCTCTTTTTCTTATCTGTCCTCTTTCCTTCATCTTTTTTTATCTGTTTTTACCCCGCTCTCACTTTCATTACTTCTCTTTATTTTTTTCTCATCCTATATTCCATTCTCTTTTCCTATATGTCCTCTTTCCTTCATCTTTTTTTATCTGCTTTTACTCCGCTCTCACTTTCATTACTTCTCTTTATTTCTTTCTCATCCTCAATTCTTTTCTATTTTCCCATCTGTTCTCTTTCCTTCATTTTTTATCTGCTTCCTCCCGTACTCTGCACTTCATTTACCATATTTTCATTTGGTAATCTAATATACAGATAAAAGGTGTGCACGATGACAAGCAGACACGCAAGTTACCAAGCAACATCATCAGAGTTTTAATAACATAATAATAGTATACGATATATAGCGAGAAAAAGAGATGTTTATATTATATTGCGTATTCCATTATATATCTTACACATTACATAACTCACTCTTTTTTAACTCCATAATAAATTAAACAACTCCAAATATAGTCGTATCCTTTGTCGCTTTAACTCACCTTGCAAGCCCCATCCGATTGGCAGCCTTATTTTTAAAGATATCCCTCGACCACCTTTTATTCTCTGATCACGGAAGGCTCTAAGTTGTCGAACTTTGTTTGGACTCTAGTCGGCTGCCGGCACAAACAAGACATCATAGAGAATAAATACCAGCACGTCGAAAGAATTTTTGCATTAAACTCTGTACTAGGTCTTTTCTCGGAGTTGGCACTGAAAATTCTACTGAGTTTTTAAGGTCAGCGTGTTTAATTGGATACGGGTCTTAAGCACACAGAAACTTTCACACACAATGGTCTCTGCTTGATCTGAAAGACAAAGAAGCCTTAAAGCGAATACACCGTTTTGTTCGGTTAGAAGAGATGTTCGACCTGACAGCAACCTGTCGGTCGGTAAGAAAACCAAGTATCATTATACTTGTTTTAAACTGGAGTCATGGTTTTGTTTAGAGTGACATTTTATTGTTGACGAAGTTACAGAGACGACATGGTTGAAAGCTCGATCGGTGTCGAAATGAAACACCGTATTTGGACGAAGGCAACGAACGATCACGACTTGTGCAGTGAATACACACGGACACGTTCGAATTTCAGCAATAACGCTGGAAGGTTTTCTATCGACATTCGAATGTCTTCAGACTATGTAAATCGATCCCAACTAGGGGCAGAGATTGTCTGTAACTTTTATAATATTAGTTAATTGGTACTGATATCGATCCTGAACCAGTTTTCGTGAGGTTCGACTCGGAAGCGTTCGGCTGTCCTGCGCAAACGCCCGAGTGTTGACGAGCCGAATGGTATCAGACGACAATTTTGATACGGTGCTGCGTCCTGTGATTGTAAGTTATATTTTGAAAATATTTTCTAAAAGAAACAACAACAAAAAAACAAGCAAAACATAGCGAAATTACTGTTATCAAATAAATATTTTTTTGATTTTGATACGTTGCTGCGTCTTATAATTTTTAGTTATAGTTGCAAGAAATATTTTAAAACACAAAACAAACAAAACAGAGCGAAATTACTGTTATCAAATAAATATTTTTAACCCTAAACCTAACCCTAAACCTAAACCTAACTCTAAACCCTAACCCTAAACTCTACCCTAACCCTAAACCCTAACCCTAAACCCTTACCCTAACCCTAAGCCTAACCCTTACCCTAACGCTAACCCCTAATCCTAAACCCTAACCCTTAACCCTAACAACAACAAAAACAAAACAAGCAAAAAATTATTATCATAGGACGCAGCACCGTATAAAAATTGTCGTCTGGTATAAATCGGCTCGTCAACTCTCGGGCGATTGCGTAGGACAGTCGAACGCTTCCGAGTTGAACCTCACGAAAACTGGGTCAGGATCGATATCAGCACCAGTTAATTATTAACTAGGAGATATGCTTTTCAGACGGGACAATTCTTCATACGCTTTCTTCTCACCAGCTTTCCTCTGACAGAACAGTTCCACCACCCGTACTTCCCCTTCGTTAATCCTTTGTCTACGTGTTTTCCACTACATGAGAATCACGATCCTAACGTTTTCCTTAACATACCCTGTCGTTCTTTGTAGAGTCAAAGTGTCACTCTTACAATCGCAATGCATTTTGTTCAACGCGGTACCTCCTATGCAGCTCAAACCAATAATTCAGATTATTGAAGACAATTTCTTATCTACTCTGTTATTTTTGTTATCGGCTGTTACTATACAAGATAATATAAAAACGGCTTTTCTTAAAATTGTAATCTTTAAATTTTGGTATTCAGTGCAATATCAATTTTCACTTTTTATTTCAATATGAATTGGATCAAATACATAGAAGACATTGCCAAGGCTGCGGAAAATGATTCACACCTGCCAGTATCCTATATCTCTCCAAAGCCACCATTCGTCGATACATGGAGTATTGTTGCTACATCAGGGCTGGTGCATCTACCACTAGTCTCTCTCTCTCTCCCTCTTTCTCTTTCTCTCTCTCTCTCTCTCTCTCTCTCTCTCTCTCTATTAGACAGGTTCCAAGTGATGTCGAATTATATTTTCAGAGTGACAAGTTGTGGAGAAACCGATTCAGTCAAATACAAATTGGCAAAAATTTATAGAAGCTAGAAATCATTGTAAGAGTGAAATAGCTGTAGTTAGGAAAAGGTATACAGAAATGGTCAGAAAACGCATTGAGTCGCAGAAATTAGGAACTCACGATTTCTGAGGAAATTTATTATAATGTGGTTAATAATGGGAAATCAACAATCACCCAACTATCTAACAACCATAACGTCGCTTGCACATCAACCGAGAACGATGAATTTCTTGCCCGGCAGTTCGTCTTTAACATCATTTTAGACTCCACAAACCACCGTTTCCCAAATTTCCATTTGCGGACAGAAAATAAGATTCAATAATCACCCCTTCTTATGTGTGTGGTATCATTGAAAACCAGAAACCTCCAAGGCGTGTGGGCCTGATCTATTCTCTGCTATAATAATAAATAAATTATTTCCTGAACTAGCCCCTTTTTTCTCTAAACTCTACAACAAATGCCTTGCTGAATATTGCTTCCCTGATAGCTGGAGAATTGCCTTTATGGTATCAGTTTTCAAGACTTGTGGTGAATGAACTAATCTGCTTCATTATCGGCCCATCATTATCCTCCCTCTATTCGCTAACATCTTTGAGTCATTAATCGATCAACCGTTAACCCACCACCTCGTAAATACTAAACTTCTTTCCGACCGACAGCATGGATTTAGGCAAGTCCGTTCCACTGCAGATATCGTAACAATCATCTCTGAATTAGACAAGGAAGATGAAGCTATGGCGGTAGCCCTTGATATATGCAAAGCCTTTGACAAGGTCTAGAATAAAGATCTCATAAAAATTAAATCATACGGTATTACTGGACGAGTACTTACTATAATAATACCATCATTAGACAAGATAAAAATTCATCTTGTTATCGATGGCCATAATCTAAACAACATGACATTAATGCAGGTGTGCCCAGGATTCGATCCTTGGACCATTATTATTCCTAATATTCATAAACTACTTTTGTGTTGAAATGTTATTCCAGATAGGTATATTTACCGATGACCCAACGCTCTATACCAGACATGTGGGAAAAACGAATGTGTACATATCCAAGGCAATGTCTGAAAGCTTAGAATATGGCCTCTAGTATGTCAGTAAATGGGGATGTAAATGGATGTTAACCTTAAGTAATACTAAACAAAGCTTATTTCTTTTAACAATTACAAAGAACCTTCTGAATCACCGATTGCCATGACTAATAACACTGTACCTGAGAGTTCATCATTCAAACTCCTCGGCCTAACATTCACAGTCGATATGAATTGGAACAAATACATAGAAGACTCCAAGGCTGCTGAAAATGATTCACACCTGCCAGTATCCTTGTAATGAGTTAGTCAAAAGGATAGAATAGAATGAGTTTAAGAAGACTGCCTTTGCTTGAAGAAGCTTTATACGACAAAGATCTACGCAGGGATCTAGTCTTTACGAGAAACAATGGCTGACCAAAAAAAGAAAGAGTGATCAAGGGAAGTAATTCACTTCCAAAGCATAGAAGGGGATTGAATAGTTCTCTTTTCATCACAATCATATATCTCTACAAAGCCACCATTCGTCCATACATGGTGTATTGTTGCTACATCAGGGCTAATGCATCTACCACTAGTCTCTCTCTCTCTCTCTCTCTCTCTTTATTAAACAGGTTCCAAAAAAGAGTTTCTAATTTAATATGTCCCGCACTGTCAACCAAACTCCAACCTCTGTCACATCGCCGCAGTATTGTATCTCTGTGCTTGCTTTACAAGTACTATAATGGGATTTGATCTGACGAACTCGTTGCATTTGTGCCCCTCGACGTAAATACCCCTGACTAATCCGACAAGCAGCAACATTCCCCTTTTTACTGTAAAGCTCCACAGACGCCGGAAAGTTTTCTAGTCTAATAATTTATACCCTCGAACCGCTAGACTTAAGAATTCCCTTCCTGTTACCTGCTTCCCTGACTGCACGTCAGGGAAGCAGGTAACAGGAAGGGAATTCTTAAGTCTAGCATGCAGAAATGTAACTGTAATGCCAACAGGCAGCTCGCTGCTCAACTCCCTACTTAGAGTGCCCCTGTAGATATGGTCCCTAATAGTAGCCCCTTTACGTCTCAGTGGCATTGTACCTTGTCTGGAATGAATAAGAGAAACAAACAATATAGCGTACCAAACCCCGTGAGCATAGCTACGAAAGAGATACTTGAATAAAGAAACAGAATCGCTACTAACAGTTGCACAAATCAACGCGATCAGAACAAACTACACAAAAGCAAAAGTAAACACTACCGAGGAAAACAGTAAATATAGCTCCTGCAAACAAAGAGACGAAAGGGTAAACGACATCATAAGCGAATGCAGCAAACTAGCACAAAAAGGGATACAAAACAGATATGAATTGGTGAATAACCGAGAACTGTGTAAACGAATTAATAGTAAGCATTCACATAAATGATACAGGCACAAACCGAGGCCAATATTAGAAAAACGTAAAGCATCAAATACCTTGTGACTTGGAAATACAAACAGAAAACTCATTGAAGTTAGCAGACCGAGCATAAGAGTCAACGAAAAGTATAAAACTTGAAAAAATGTAGACATGGCGGCCCAACAGTTCACATGGTAAAGGTCAAGAAAAGAGAAGATTAAGCTTGCCAGAGACCTAAACAGAATATGGAACCTGAAGGAAAACATCGTAATACCAATAATAATTGGAGCATTTAAACAGTTTAGAAATATCAGAAATAAAGTTTAAGATAAATTAGATTCAAAACGTAGATCAAAGCATGACACGGATCAAAATAGCTGACATATTAAAACAATATCTACGAGTTCGGAAGCCAACTAACCATATTCTCTATATAATTAAATAGTTTGTCATCGATTGCAATTTATCTAATAAATCAATATTTGATTAGAACTAGACACTTTTTCTTTGTTTAACCCTGGAGCGTTTGCTTTGCAATAAAAATGTATTTCCCTTTAGTTTCTTCCAAATAACATTTATTCTTGCTTGGAACTTTGTTAACATGAAGACATTTGCACTAATAATCTTCACAGCTTCAACTGCTTACGTTCTTAATGAAGATATATACTTCTGTCTATTTATGCCAATTTTAATTTGAACAATTACATATCTTTACAAGAACTATTAAACTACTTATTTGTTCAAATTAGTTGTATATCATATTAGTAAGCGAAAATGTATTTATTTTATTTTCTTATACTGTAGCCTACATACAAGTTTATAAGCGACCTTGGTCTCACTCATAGATGAATTATTTCTAAACAGTGTGTGTATTATTATCAACTAATTTTACTATTAATAATTTTAACATGTTATTTTTTAAACCTAAATACTATACTAATCATTTCAAACAAAACAACCTTGTCTTACAAACAAAACATTAGATATTTGATCACCTTACAATATTGCTAAATAAATATACAATTTAACATGAATATTTGGAACGCTTTGACATTTGTAACCTACATTTTGAACCGTTGCTACACGTTACGGTAAAAATAAGAAACAGATTGAAAGTGAAACAGACGTAAAGAGAGACAAAAAAACAGAAATAGCGGACAACGACAGTGAGCGATATATAACGAATATCACTATAAAAATAAAAAGAGATCGAGAGAAAGAAATTTAGAAAACAATGAAGTTGAGCGATAATCAAACATCCTACTACCATAACTACTACTAAACATACAGGTTACGGGCTAAAGAGAGGGATATATATATATATATATATATATATATATATATATATATATATAGAGAGAGAGAGAGAGAGAGAGAGAGAGAGAAGGAGAAAAGAACGGAGGTAAAGATAGAGAGAAAGATGGTAGAGAGAGAGAGAGGATGGTAATGAGCGATACATAAAGCCTCCTCCCATTATGCCTATTACTACAGATAATACTAGATCGTTGATAAAAGTTACGGTAGAGATAGATAGAGAGAAAGAGAGAGAGAGAGAGAGGTGGGGAGAGAAAGAGAGAGCTAAATTAAAACAAATAATTAAGAGTTTAGAATTCAAAAGTATTATAAGCCATCATGACTCAAAAAAAATCGTAAGCTACGTTTGTTTTATTATTTAAATTATTACCGTATTACTAAACATACAGGTTACGGGCTAAAGAGAGGGATATATATATATATAGAGAGATAGAGAGAAAGAGAAAAATAACGGAGGTAAAGATAGAGGGAAAGATGGTAGAGAGAGAGAGAGAGAGAGAGAGAGAGAGAGAGAGAGAGAGAGAGAGGATGACAATGAGCGATACATAAAGCCTCCTCTCATTATGCCTATTACTACAGATAATACTAGATCGTTGATAAAAGTTACGATAGAGATAGATAGAGAGAGAAAGAGAGGGGGGAGAGACAGAGAGAGCTAAATTAAAACAAATAATTAAAATTTAAATTTAATTTCTGTACCAATATATATATATATATATATATATATATATATAAATATATATATATATATATATATATATATATATTGGGGGTGTATGTATGTATATATATGGACATATAATAGTGTAGCAGTCATAAATGATGTTTACTGCTTAATGTGTACCAGTATCTCTGTGAGGTTGTTTGGCCAAATGTTGGTCAATCAGCTCGCGGGCCGCATTGACATCATTAGTTCCCTAAAAGACTACGTCAGCCTCTTTAGAGATTTCAGATGCTCAGCAGACGGTTCCCTTGTACCAGCCAAGTTTAGAATTCAAAAGTATTTTAAGCAATCATGACTCAAAAAAAATCGTAAGCTACGTTTGTTTTATTATTTAAATTATTACCGTATTTATCTATCGAAAATATCTTTGAAATAATTGTTTTTGCCAAACAGAATTAATACATGAGAGAAAAAAGTATCTCTTTTCCTCCAACTTATTTCGTGAAAATATTTGCCATTCAACAGACCGTCAACCTCGTCACACTAATACAAGTGAGAACCAAGATTCCTCCCACCACATATTCACACCTATACGAGCGAAACACATAGTTTCCTCCCACCACGACTATTACTACTACTATTACATCGACTGCTACAAATTACGAATTATTACACTACCCATCACGGCGATTACTTCTTATGCATACATTTTCTATACTTTAAAATAGTGAACTACACTTTGCATTCTTTTCTGATTGAAATTGTAATTCATTTGATGTCTGTTAATTATTTTCATATTTTCAATATCAGTTAGTCACAAAAATCAACGTGGAACCTAGGGTGAAAATGGAAGCAGAAAGTCTTAAATATTTGTTTTGGTCAAATAGAAGAAATAGAAGAAATAGAAGAGAGAAAATTAAATGCATCTCTTCCCCCATTATTTTAAAGAAAAATAGGGCGTATTGACCAGTCCACGAACCCCCACCTCTCCTTATACCAATACGAGCGAAACAACACTTTCTCCATCACGGGGTTTTGCCTCCCCGGGAAGGTTAGGCATAAGGCCAGTTTTATCTTATTCCCACAAGGTAAGATGTGACCCAAGGTCGGGTCGGGAAAGTGGGACTTGAAAAGTCAGCGCCCGAGAAGGTGAGCACTCTGGCCATTAAAAATTGCCTGGACAGCTCCGTCGGCATTCCCCGGTAAGGGCACCTCAGGCAGTAAGCAATAAACTTACTCGTCCCCAAAGAGGAGAGGTAAAGCCTGGGAGGGTGGACCTCCTAGAACTGCACAGGACCGTCCCATAGACCGGCGTAAATCAAGCCCCGAAGGCCAAGACGATACCGGTTTATGGGATGTAGTATTGATCTTGGCCAAAAGGCTAGGCATGAAATAACGGTTTAAATATAAAAATAATTTTTACAAATCAGCGATTTTATCTCATTTTCACATTACGTTTAAATTTTCAGTTTCAGTTTATTATATTGTAATCAACTTGATGTCTCAACGAACGCGACATAATGAGATATAAAAGACTCCCATGCGACGCCGGGTATGGTCAGATTGTTAAACATAATATTTAAACCTCTTTAATATCTATTTACCAATGTTAAGCGATCAGTAATGTATTTCAATTCTACATAACCTATTTTTCTTCTTCCTGTGGCCATTCTCTCTTCACTTTCTGACCCCAAATAAGGCAAAAGCTTATTTTTGAATTTCCAAGTTGGAGAGTAATGTTCTGATTAATCTATTTACATTCTGCCTATTGCAGACCTGTTTGGTTGGAACCGTCACATATCTGTATTTAAAGAGGCCGGCATTGCGTGCGCGAACGTGTGATCCATGTGTCTAAGCGTGCTTCTTCATTTCATACCATATGAACTGTGATTATCTATCTATATATATAGTATATATATATATATGTATATATATATAGTATATATATATATATAGTATATATATATATATAGTATATATATATGTATATATATATATATATATGTATATATATATATATATAGTATATATATATATATATATGTATATATATATATATATATATATATATATATATATATATATATATATATATACACACACATGGCTTAGAGGACTTAAATGACTTAAACAGAAGCATAGTCGTCGCCGACAAGCATGTCCGTTGTCAATTGCACCGGATGCCTCAGGTTTTAAAGAGAAAAACAAGACGGGTCTTCGGACGGACGAGTAGTGGTTCCAATAGTTTAGTGTTTACGGGGAAGGGAAGGGTTATTGACTGAACTAGCTTCGGTAACGTTTTCTTTATGGATTTCGCGGAAGAAATATCGTCACCGCGAGGAAATACGGCCTCTATGCACAGCGAAAGGATACA
Source organism: Sepiola atlantica (assembly GCA_963556195.1). Classification (NCBI taxonomy): domain Eukaryota; kingdom Metazoa; phylum Mollusca; class Cephalopoda; order Sepiida; family Sepiolidae; genus Sepiola; species Sepiola atlantica. The sequence goes on along the minus strand of OY744529.1, from coordinate 96,697,369 downwards.
CAAAATGATTACTGAAACCATTGACCGATATACTTATTATTTATAACATACCCGCAATGGTATAAAGATATATTATGTATTCTACCAAAAATTGGAAAAATCACTTAAAAGGTATCACGGTGTTTAATGAAACATGCCATTATATCTATTCACTAAAGAAGTTAAATATTATGACCGAGGTTACTTAATAATAATACAGGTAGTTAGAAGATATATTTCTTAATCGATTTTCGTCTCTATGTTAGAAAAATAAATAAACGGGACCCGTTGGGTCACTTTTTGAGTTCGGTTTAGATCGTTTAAATATAGACTAAATTGACTTTGCAAAACCAGTTAAACATATTAACTAAAAAGACAAAATCCAAAATTAGTTTCTATCCGTTCATTATATCTCCAACCGCTCCCTCTCTCTCTCGCTCTCTCTCTCTCTTCTCTCTCACTCTTTCTCTTCTCTCTCGCTCTGTCCGTATACACTTGCGTCCCCAAGGGAGCAGCGTTAGACACAAGGTCAGGTTTTAATGTGGGTAGATAGAGCGCTCTAGAAAGGGGGAACTAGATTGAGACTAAAATTAAAATTGGCCAGTCTAGAATTATTTCTCCTTCGTGACACAGGGCAGAACAGATAAGGTGGAGTATCACAACAAATACTGCACTTTGATCCTAGCCAAAGTTCTTTTTCTCTGTTAACTAGTGGTTTAATGGTGGACTTCCTTCTTGTTTATAATTGGCTATTCCAATCTTTTTTTTTCCTTTTTTATAGCACTCGATTTTAATGAATAAATAAATAGAGACATAGAAAGAGAGAGTCACGGAAACGAGAATGATAAAGATCCTATAAAATAAGAGTGAGGGCTCGAACAATAAACCGTCCGAGAGAACGAGAGTTATAGACAGAATGTCGATAAGAGTGGGGTCACTTAGTGAGTTAATCGCAAATTAAAGCTAATTAAAACCATTAAAATTGATTTGTCAACATAACGCAATTTATTTAATTCACGGGGAAGCATTCTCTTGTTCCGTCAGCCATGATCGAGTAGAAGTCTTCAGTAATTCGCAATTCCTAGTATCGTCCGCACTGAGGATTGAACCTTCAACCTACAGAAGACTGCACCTAAAACTGAATTTTACTAATAATACTAATAGATACACCTGAAGAAGGTCGGAGGTTACATCGACCGAAACGTTGTGAGAATAACACTCAAGATGAGAACCGTAGTCCGAATAATCAAAATTATACAAATTCTAATCGAAGTTTCGTCCTCTTAATAGACAGCTGTTAGAAGTCAGCAACCATACATTAAATGGTGATAGGGCAGAAATATGGGTCAAGAGCGGAATATTGCCACTACTGAAAAAAGAGGATTTTTGAGAGATTGGGAAGTATCATGAAATATCTAAAATATACAAGTTGCTTCTAAACAGAAGTAGAACACATCTGAGTCCATTCTTATGAATAAACCAACATTGATTTAATTCTGGAAAGCCAACTCTAGCTCAATACTGTAAAACTCAGAAGATTGATCGAGGGTTAAAGGCAAAACAACTTGAAGCTGTTATAACATTTTGTAGAAGTATTTTCTTCCGCATGTTTGACCACAAATAAAGACTCGAAACAAAAACGATTTTACGTTCTTTACATTTTATTCTGATGTACAGCGATATTAGCTTACTCTCATACTCTCGATGTACAGTGGGCCCCCTGAAGGAGAGAAAAGCACAGGACTTATTCGCTACACAGTGTCAATGTGCTTCTAGTCGTTTCCTGATCAGTGCACTGTATATATCTGTTATGGTATAATGGGCTTTGGACTTTGGTCTCTTCCATTCACAATAAATATTGGAAGCATATGCTTCTCAGTATTGAGATAAACTCCAGTCCAAAAAAGAAAACTAAAACCGTATTTTTATTTTTTCTCTGTTGACTAAGGTGCCGACACCAAATTCTACAGCTACGCGAAAAGCGTACTAAAAAGTGATTTTTTCGAGGAAAAAGAAAAAGGTTTTACATTCTTTTTACAACTAAGAATACGTTTAGCAAGCGTAATCTAAAGAAAGAACTTTCTAAAAGCCGTATTCTAAAGATACAGGATAAAAACTGTATTCTAAAAGGACACATTTTAAATATGGAAGACTTTAAAGCTACCCTGCCAGAACTGGTGAAGTATCAAATGTAACAGCAACAGAAAACAGAAGAAAGACTTTTAGAACAACTGAAAAAAAATTCCACAGCTTCTACTATAACAAAAGAAAGAATCTGACGAAAAGATTGAAGTATTAATGCAAACAATATCGATTAGGGGTCCAAGTAACGAAAACGATATAACCTTCTCGCAGAATGCCGTTAGGAGCGCAATTGACAATTTCACTTAGACGATAATAACACCTTTGCTTTTTTATCTTAGAAGATATGATGATTTATATAAAATAGATTGTGAAAATTGGGCAGACTCTAAAAAGGTTCACTTACTGTTCCGGAAATTAGGCACCACCGAACGTACTGAGTTCGTAGATTTTATTTTGCCCCGAAAAACGATCGATTTGACTTTTCCTTAAGCTGTAAATCTTTTAACATAATTATTTAGCGCTGCTCTATGCTTTTTTCAACAAAATATCTCACACCCCTAATGATGGCAAACATCACGTCTGATAGGTTCGCCTCCAAAACCGAGACTGCTAAAACTCGCTTCTCAGGAAGAACGAGTGACGTCACGGATCCCTCTGCTTCCCACGCAAAAGCCCGTGACGTCAGAGAGCCTCTTTCGCAGGTGCGCATTTACCCTTGATCTGAGGTCCCGTCACGCGGTGACCCTGTCACGTCTGTGAGTTCCGACTGTGAGAACAGCCCTTATTCTGCACTCGACTGCACGGGTCCCCCGCACTAATTTGCGCAAGTCAAACCAACGATTTCCAACAGATACGGCCATTCCCATAGGGCTATTATCCAACATATATATATATATATATATATATATATATATATATATATAGTCTCGGAAGTTTCTCAACCATTAAAACTATATAAAAAAAAAAACTTAAAAAAAAAACAAAAAAAAAAAACTTATAGTCTCAAGTCTTCCAGTGGAAAATCACTCATGTAAGTCAATTTATTTTTTACAGTTATTATATTAGTTAGTTTCTAACACTATTTTAAGGGATCATCAGTTGTTTACCATGAAAAACTTATATATATCCCTCTCCCCCCCTCTCTCTCTCCATCTCTCTCTATATCTCTCTATTCCTTGCGCTGTGTGTAACGAGTTACATTTTTAATGCGGTGCTAATGCAATTTGAATGAAACCCAATTTTGATACAACACAACAGAAAATAGATCAAATGACAGTATTCCAGAATGTATAATTGGCAACATTATTATCATAGTGAATTGTATCAGAATAAAATGGTGTCATATCTTTTTTATTTCCGTGGTATACATCCTTTTCAAAAAGACATTATCACTCGACCCGGCGAGTATTTTCGTCTGGACGTCGGAAAAAATTATGGAAAGTTTTCTGTAGCAATCTCGTAGAAATTAACATATAAGTTAATAATGATTTGTTGTAAATGTTTATTGGTATGGCTTACTTGTTTATTATTAAAATTATTATTAAATTATTAATATCTATTATTATTATTATTTTTCAATATATTATTTTGCCTTCATGCGCTTTATTCTACTTAAAAGTTTAAATTGTTTTTAATTAGTCAAAGGGAAGTTAATGATTTAATTAAATCATTAACGTACGTGTAAAGGTTTTATTTTGAAAAAAAAAAATATTTATTTTAATATATTGCTATGTTTATTATGTTACTATTATTCCAGATATCTTGTTATTGTTTCTATATAATATATAATTCGTTATTGTATTTAGTGCAGTTTTAGAGTTGTTAAATATCTGTGTACTATGCTAATATTTTAGTAGTGTTTTGGTTTATTAATATATATATATATATATATATATATATATATATTTTATTTATTTATAAATACAGATTTTAATCAGACATATAGACCAGTGGTTTCTGACAGGAAAATTGTTGAATCCTGTCAGAAACCACTGGTCCATATGTCTGATTAAAATCTGTATTTATAAATAAAAAATATTACGCTCTTAATTTAATTTAATTGAGCACCCTGCTGGTATTTCTCTGTTATTCTTTTTTTAGTATACCCTTATACTTTATATATATATATATATATATATATATATATATACATAGTTATTTCTCGCGTCCGTGTGGGCATATGCGTTAGGCTCGTGATTCTATACTGATATATATATATATATATATATATATATATATATATATATATATATATATATATATATATATTATTTATGTACAAACACATGTGAAATCACATGTGCAAACTATGTGCACACATACATATATATGTTTATTACTATTTGGTTTTATTGTTTTTTATTCGTTTATTAATTGCATATGTATTTATTTATGTGTATTTGATATATATATATATATATATATATATACATATATATATATATATATATATATATATATATATATACATATATATATATATATATATATATATATATATATATTATAGCAAGCATGAAGGGAAGACGAAATCTATCGTTCATGATTAAAAGTTAATAAAGAGAGAAAAAATGCACGCCGACCGGGTTCGCCCTCTCTTAAAAAAGGCTGTATCGAGGGATTTTTGAAAAAACGGGGTGAAAAGAGAGAGTACAGAAAATAAAATAGCGTTATGTTATAGTACAATGGAGGATGAATCTTAGAGACTGATCACATCTAGTCCCAATAGACATTCCCTTTGCTTGCAAAGGGAGGGACGTTTAAGGCGAACGTTGATCGTCTCCAAGATTTTTAGATGGTATAACGAGTGAGCATGACTGAGAATGGTGAAGAGTCCATGCTAAGATTCTTAGCGCACGGCGGGTTTTTAAGTAAATGATCTGTAATGGAAAACCCGTATGTGTTATATATATATATATATATATATATATATATATATATATATATATATATATATATATATATATATATATATATAAACAAGTAAAGAATGAGAATACAAATTGTATAAAACACGATTTCTATTTAGTCATCAGTTGTTCAAAACAAGGGGTATCAAACACAAGAAAATGTATTGTTCTTTCATTAAAATTATCTTTATATCATTTTAAATTATAACTTTTCATAATTTCACTTCACCAACTCATCTGTTTGCATTCCTTTGACGATAAGATTTCATGTGTTCAAAATGTATGGCTTAAAGAAGGAATAATAAAATTTCTTATATTTGAAATCCCTTTGTTTTGAACAACTGATCACTTAATAGATATTGTATTTTGTACAATTTTAATTTTCATCCTTTAGTTGTCTATATAATTGCTATATTCCGTATATTGAGCATCAATATTTCATAATTTTTAGTTATACATCATATCTTTATTATCTTTTTCTTTATATATATATATATATATATATATACATGTATATATATATATATTACATATATACAGATATAATATTGATAAATTTTACGTAAAATAAAATTAACATAAAAACAATATTTTCAAAAATGCTCAATACCAAGTAGAGCATTTCTAAAAATGTTGTTTATGTAATGTATATATATATATATATATATATATATATATATATATATATATATATATATATATTGCGTGACAGTTTCCGTGGGCCGAGTGGATATGGCTGACTCTGTGTACCGGGTTCGCGCCTCCCGACCGTCTGAAATTATTACTTCCCTGCACTGATGAGAGAAATAAGCTTGAAACGCTAGCGTCTGTAGGTATAAATAATTTAATATTTATTATAAATATATATATATATATATATATATATATAATTTCGTCCGATGGTTCCTTAAGATACTACTCTAATTTATGTTTACCATTTCCTCTAAATTCTCCTCATTTCATTTGAAGATATTCTACTTTATTTCTGTCCTTCATCTGATATCGCAACCTGCACCAACATTGTATTCATCTATTAGAACCGAAAACTATTTCGTTAATCGATCTCGTTTTCGAGATTGGCTTTGTTAATATCTTTTCTAGATAGAAAAGAAAAATTTATAAAATTATCGACATTAATTAAACATGTTATTACTGATTTTTGAAATTCTAAATAAAATCGCATCTCCTTCAGTAGCTTTTATATTTCCCCCTTTTTAGTAGTTGTCTCATTATTTGTATGCATTCACATCTCAAAAGCACATTCCTATGTCTATGTTTGAACACCGGAGCTCAGACATGAAAGCAACTTTGTTTATTATGAAGTTTAATTAGACTTTTTTGAAACAAGCTTTCTATCCACCCAATCATTCAATTTGCTCTCAATTGCAGCTAATTTCCATTATCCAATCATGTGTAGCTGACTTGTCGCACACTTTACACGATATTAATATATATTTAACTCATGTGAATTATTTAGAGGTCTAAACACTTTATATTTTTAAAGTTCGCTTCGAGTGGACATTCATCCCCCCACTGAACATGTTTTACCTTTGATTTTCATGAGATTTAAACCACTTTTAAAATACAATATCGCAAAATTAAACGAGCGATAAGTATAATAAAATTGCCCCTTTAAGATTAGGGTAGTAAAATTGGGTTAAAAACGGACCGCTTAGTAAACGTGTCAAGGAAGAGACTTAATGAAGGAAGCATATGTGTTTCGGGGATTATCGTCCTTACGAGGGGCAACTGAATTTGTCTCATTTGAGGGTTCTTGATAAGGTGCAGAAACGTATCTGCAATTTGATTGGCCCCACCCTTAATTCTGCTCTGTAGTCTCTCTCTAACAGACGTCATGTTGCTAGTCTCAGTCTTTTCTATAAATACTATTATGACATGTGTTCTTACAGCTTATGTGATCTAGTCGCTGCTACCTTTGTTCCATCTCGTTTGGCTCGTTGGTCTAGTGGTCTCTATCAATTCGCTGTTTTTATACCTCTTTGTAATACAGCTACCTATTCTAGTATCTTCTTTCCAAGAACCGCAAGCTTGTGGAACTCTCTTCCTGTTAACTGTTTCCTCCTACCTATACACCTGGTCTTTTCAAGACTATGGTCAATAGGCATCTTCTTTATATTTTGTTCCTGTTTGCTCCTTACATCAAGTAGCTTCGTTCCTTGCCTGGAGCGATTTTCATTAAAAAAAATGTAAATAAACAAAATAATATTAAAAAAATATGATGGGTGTTGTTTTTATTATTGCGACGACTATTGGCACTGTTGCGAGGAATAATTTCACAATAAGGAGATAGGTTATATCTTCGTTTCTATTAAAAAAGAAGAAAGGGAAGACGCTACAATGTACTCGCTGTGAACTACAATCAACAGCCAGGTGTGACACCATTGGCAAGACGAGCGCGAGGCCATATTTATGCGGGACGAAGATTCGTCCAGCTATTCTACAAAAAAAAAATGAATGTTAATTATCATTTAATTGAAGGTTAACCTTTTAAAGCTATCATTTCAGCCGTGCAATCTCTGTTTGCACAATTGCGGTATGGTTTTAATTGCGTTTAAATATTTGGACATCTGACTTATTCCAGTTATATAAGAGTCCAATTATCCTCAATATTAAAAAAAAAAGAAAAAAAACTTATTCTTGGGCTGGTATCTCGGCTAGTATTTATATATACATACAATCCTAACCTCGCGTGCTATTGTTTCTAGAAAACGCGGCAGTGTAAAACGCGATTCCAGGTTGTCAGAATGGCATGTAAGGACCACCCACAATCTAACACCGTGAAAATATCGAATGTTTCGAAGACGACCCTTCCATTCACTCCTGCTGGAATTGTCCGCTGATTGTTGACAGGATCTCATTTTTGTTATTTCTTAAATTTGGTTTCCTTTTTATCTTGCAGACATCGTTTTGTTTTGGTAAAAACATTCAACAACGAAACCTCGTTCGGGTTCATCGAGCACGACAAAAAGAAACGGGAAAACAGAAATGGTTTCCGAATTCCATCGCGAATAACAAAACAAGCGTTGCCATTCTTAGGCTGGTGCCATTCAAGCTGCGCGTTTTATGCGATGAAAGCAACAAACGAATTGACGGATAACCCAAGTGAAATGCGTCACAAAGCAAAGAGAATGATATTAAAAGAAAATGATATTTTAAGAAAATAATATTTTAAGACAATGGTATTTAAAAAACATTATATTCTAAACTTAAATGCAACAAAAGAAAGAAAACATATGTAAAAATAAACCGTTACAGGCCAAAGAAAATCTTTCAAACTTATGTGTTACAGACCAAAGAAAATCTTTCAAACTTATGTGTTACAGACCAAAGAAAATCTTTCAAACTTATGTGTTACAGACCAAAGAAAATCTTTCAAACTTATGTGTTACAGACCAAAGAAAATCTTTCAAACTTATGTGTTACAGACCAAAGAAAATCTTTCAAACTTATGTGTTACAGACCAAAGAAAATGATAGTTCAAAATTAACACTGACAAAGCTAATAAAATGATATTAAAAATTAAACGTGATAGACTAAAGGATATGATAATTCAAATTTTAGCGTTGCAGATAAAAGGACACGATAGTTCACACATAAGCGTTACAAACCAAAGTAAATGATAGTTCAAACATAAGCGTTACAGACAAAAGAAATGATAGTTACAAAATAAGCGTTACAGACCAAACAAAAAGATAATTCAATATTGAGCTTTGCAGACCAAAGAAAAAGATAATTCAATGTTGAGCTTTGCAGACCAAAGAAAAAGATAATTCAATGTTAGCTGTGCAGAACAAACAAAAAGATAATTCAATATTGAGCTTTGCAGACCAAAGAAAAGGATAATTCAATATTGAGCTTTGCAGACCAAAGAAAAAGATAATTCAATGTTAGCTGTGCAGACCAAACAAAAAGATAATTCAATGTTGAGCTTTGCAGACCAAAGAAAAAGATAATTCAATGTTAGCTGTGCAGACCAAAGAAAAAGATAATTCAATATTGAGCTTTGCAGACCAAAGAAAAAGATAATTCAATATTGAGCTTTGCAGACCAAAGAAAAAGATAATTCAATGTTGAGCTTTGCAGACCAAAGAAAAAGATAATTCAATATTGAGCTTTGCAGACCAAAGAAAAAGATAATTCAATATTGAGCTTTGCAGACCAAACAAAAAGATAATTCAATGTTAGCTGTGCAGACCAAACAAAAAGATAATTATATTGAGCTTTGCAGACCAAAGAAAAAGATAATTCAATATTGAGCTTTGCAGACCAAAGAAAAAGATAATTCAATATTGAGCTTTGCAGACCAAAGAAAAAGATAATTCAATGTTGAGCTTTGCAGACCAAAGAAAAAGATAATTCAATGTTAGCTGTGCAGACCAAAGAAAAAGATAATTCAATGTTGAGCTTTGCAGATCAAAGAAAAAGATAATTCAATGTTAGCTGTGCAGACCAAAGAAAAAGATAATTCAATATTGAGCTTTGCAGACCAAAGAAAAAGATAATTCAATATTGAGCTTTGCAGACCAAACAAAAAGATAATTCAATGTTAGCTGTGCAGACCAAATAAAAAGATAATTCAATGTTGAGCTTTGCAGACCAAAGAAAAAGATAATTCAATGTTAGCTGTGCAGACCAAAGAAAAAGATAATTCAATATTGAGCTTTGCAGACCAAACAAAAAGATAATTCAATATTGAGCTTTGCAGACCAAAGAAAAAGATAATTCAATGTTGAGCTTTGCAGACCAAAGAAAAAGATAATTCAATATTGAGCTTTGCAGACCAAAGAAAAAGATAATTCAATATTGAGCTTTGCAGACCAAAGAAAAAGATAATTCAATGTTAGCTGTGCAGACCAAAGAAAAAGATAATTCAATATTGAGCTTTGCAGACCAAAGAAAAAGATAATTCAATATTGAGCTTTGCAGACCAAAGAAAAAGATAATTCAATATTGAGCTTTGCAGACCAAAGAAAAAGATAATTCAATATTGAGCTTTGCAGACTAAAGAAAAAGATAATTCAATGTTAGCTGTGCAGACCAAAGAAAAAGATAATTCAATATTGAGCTTTGCAGACCAAACAAAAAGATAATTCAATATTGAGCTTTGCAGACCAAAGAAAAAGATAATTCAATGTTGAGCTTTGCAGACCAAAGAAAAAGATAATTCAATGTTGAGCTTTGCAGACCAAAGAAAAAGATAATTCAATATTGAGCTTTGCAGACCAAACAAAAAAGATAATTCAATGTTGAGCTTTGCAGACCAAAGAAAAAGATAATTCAATGTTAGCTGTGCAGACCAAAGAAAAAGATAATTCAATATTGAGCTTTGCAGACCAAAGAAAAAGATAATTCAATATTGAGCTTTGCAGACCAAACAAAAAGATAATTCAATATTGAGCTTTGCAGACCAAAGAAAAAGATAATTCTAATATTGAGCTTTGCAGACCAAAGAAAAAGATAATTCAATGTTGAGCTTTGCAGACCAAAGAAAAAGATAATTCAATGTTGAGCTTTGCAGACCAAAGAAAAAGATAATTCAATGTTAGCTGTGCAGACCAAAGAAAAAGATAATTCAATGTTGAGCTTTTCAGACCAAATAAAAAGATAATTCAATATTGAGCTTTGCAGACCTAAGAAAAAGATTATTCAATGTTAGCTGTGCAGACCAAAGAAAAAGATAATTTAATATTGAGCTTTGCAGAGCAAAGAAAAAGATAATTCAATATTGAGCTTTGCAGAGCAAAGAAAAAGATAATTCAATATTGAGCTTTGCAGACCAAAGAAAAAGATAATTCAATATTGAGCTTTGCAGACCAAAGAAAAAGATAATTCAATGTTAGCTGTGCAGACCAAAGAAAAAGATAATTCAATGTTGAGCTTTGCAGACCAAAGAAAAAGATAATTCAATATTGAGCTTTGCAGACCAAAGAAAAAGATAATTCAATGTTAGCTGTGCAGACCAAAGAAAAAGATAATTCTAATATTGAGCTTTGCAGACCAAAGAAAAAGATAATTCAATATTGAGCTTTGCAGACCAAAGAAAAAGATAATTCAATATGTAGCTTTGCAGACGAAACAAAAAGATAATTCAATATTGAGCTTTGCAGACCAAAGAAAAAGATAATTCAATACTGAGCTTTGCAGACCAAAGAAAAAGATAATTCAATGTTGAGCTTTGCAGACCAAAGAAAAAGATAATTCAATGTTAGCTGTGCAGACCAAAGAAAAAGATAATTCAATATTGAGCTTTGCAGACCAAAGAAAAAGATAATTCAATGTTGAGCTTTGCAGACCAAAGAAAAAGATAATTCAATGTTGAGCTTTGCAGACCAAAGAAAAAGATAATTCAATATTGAGCTTTGCAGACCAAAGAAAAAGATAATTCAATGTTGAGCTTTGCAGACCAAAGAAAAAGATAATTCAATGTTGAGCTTTGCAGACCAAAGAAAAAGATAATTCAATGTTGAGCTTTTCAGACCAAAGAAAAAGATAATTCAATATTGAGCTTTGCAGACCAAAGAAAAAGATAATTCAATGTTGAGCTTTGCAGACCAAAGAAAAAGATAATTCAATATTGAGCTTTGCAGACCAAAGAAAAAGATAATTCAATGTTGAGCTTTGCAGACCAAAGAAAAAGATAATTCAATATTGAGCTTTGCAGACCAAAGAAAAAGATAATTCAATGTTGAGCTTTGCAGACCAAAGAAAAAGATAATTCAATGTTGAGCTTTGCAGACCAAAGAAAAAGATAATTCAATGTTGAGCTTTGCAGACCAAAGAAAAAGATAATTCAATGTTGAGCTTTGCAGACCAAAGAAAAAGATAATTCAATGTTAGCTGTGCAGACCAAAGAGAAAGATAATTCAATGTTGAGCTTTGCAGACCAAAGAAAAAGATAATTCAATGTTGAGCTTTGCAGACCAAAGAAAAAGATAATTCAATATTGAGCTTTGCAGACCAAAGAAAAAGATAATTCAATGTTGAGCTTTGCAGACCAAAGAAAAAGATAATTCAATATTGAGCTTTGCAGACCAAAGAAAAAGATAATTCAATGTTGAGCTTTGCAGACCAAAGAAAAAGATAATTCAATGTTGAGCTTTGCAGACCAAAGAAAAAGATAATTCAATGTTGAGCTTTGCAGACCAAAGAAAAAGATAATTCAATGTTGAGCTTTGCAGACCAAAGAAAAAGATAATTCAATGTTAGCTGTGCAGACCAAAGAGAAAGATAATTCAATGTTGAGCTTTGCAGACCAAAGAAAAAGATAATTCAATGTTGAGCTTTGCAGACCAAAGAAAAAGATAATTCAATATTGAGCTTTGCAGACCAAAGAAAAAGATAATTCAATGTTGAGCTTTGCAGACCAAAGAAAAAGATAATTCAATGTTAGCTGTGCAGAACAAACAAAAAGATAATTCAATATTGAGCTTTGCAGACCAAAGAAAAGGATAATTCAATATTGAGCTTTGCAGACCAAAGAAAAAGATAATTCAATGTTAGCTGTGCAGACCAAACAAAAAGATAATTCAATGTTGAGCTTTGCAGACCAAAGAAAAAGATAATTCAATGTTAGCTGTGCAGACCAAAGAAAAAGATAATTCAATATTGAGCTTTGCAGACCAAACAAAAAGATAATTCAATATTGAGCTTTGCAGACCAAAGAAAAAGATAATTCAATGTTGAGCTTTGCAGACCAAAGAAAAAGATAATTCAATATTGAGCTTTGCAGACCAAAGAAAAAGATAATTCAATATTGAGCTTTGCAGACCAAAGAAAAAGATAATTCAATGTTAGCTGTGCAGACCAAACAAAAAGATAATTCAATATTGAGCTTTGCAGACCAAAGAAAAAGATAATTCAATATTGAGCTTTGCAGACCAAAGAAAAAGATAATTCAATATTGAGCTTTGCAGACCAAAGAAAAAGATAATTCAATGTTGAGCTTTGCAGACCAAAGAAAAAGATAATTCAATGTTAGCTGTGCAGACCAAAGAAAAAGATAATTCAATGTTGAGCTTTGCAGACCAAAGAAAAAGATAATTCAATGTTAGCTGTGCAGACCAAAGAAAAAGATAATTCAATATTGAGCTTTGCAGACCAAAGAAAAAGATAATTCAATATTGAGCTTTGCAGACCAAAGAAAAAGATAATTCAATGTTAGCTGTGCAGACCAAACAAAAAGATAATTCAATGTTGAGCTTTGCAGACCAAAGAAAAAGATAATTCAATCTTAGCTGTGCAGACCAAAGAAAAAGATAATTCAATATTGAGCTTTGCAGACCAAACAAAAAGATAATTCAATATTGAGCTTTGCAGACCAAAGAAAAAGATAATTCAATGTTGAGCTTTGCAGACCAAAGAAAAAGATAATTCAATATTGAGCTTTGCAGACCAAAGAAAAAGATAATTCAATATTGAGCTTTGCAGACCAAAGAAAAAGATAATTCAATGTTAGCTGTGCAGACCAAAGAAAAAGATAATTCAATATTGAGCTTTGCAGACCAAAGAAAAAGATAATTCAATATTGAGCTTTGCAGACCAAAGAAAAAGATAATTCAATATTGAGCTTTGCAGACCAAAGAAAAAGATAATTCAATATTGAGCTTTGCAGACTAAAGAAAAAGATAATTCAATGTTAGCTGTGCAGACCAAAGAAAAAGATAATTCAATATTGAGCTTTGCAGACCAAACAAAAAGATAATTCAATATTGAGCTTTGCAGACCAAAGAAAAAGATAATTCAATGTTGAGCTTTGCAGACCAAAGAAAAAGATAATTCAATGTTGAGCTTTGCAGACCAAAGAAAAAGATAATTCAATATTGAGCTTTGCAGACCAAACAAAAAAGATAATTCAATGTTGAGCTTTGCAGACCAAAGAAAAAGATAATTCAATGTTAGCTGTGCAGACCAAAGAAAAAGATAATTCAATATTGAGCTTTGCAGACCAAAGAAAAAGATAATTCAATATTGAGCTTTGCAGACCAAACAAAAAGATAATTCAATATTGAGCTTTGCAGACCAAAGAAAAAGATAATTCTAATATTGAGCTTTGCAGACCAAAGAAAAAGATAATTCAATGTTGAGCTTTGCAGACCAAAGAAAAAGATAATTCAATGTTGAGCTTTGCAGACCAAAGAAAAAGATAATTCAATGTTAGCTGTGCAGACCAAAGAAAAAGATAATTCAATGTTGAGCTTTTCAGACAAAATAAAAAGATAATTCAATATTGAGCTTTGCAGACCAAAGAAAAAGATTATTCAATGTTAGCTGTGCAGACCAAAGAAAAAGATAATTTAATATTGAGCTTTGCAGAGCAAAGAAAAAGATAATTCAATATTGAGCTTTGCAGACCAAACAAAAAGATAATTCAATATTGAGCTTTGCAGACCAAAGAAAAAGATAATTCAATATTGAGCTTTGCAGACCAAAGAAAAAGATAATTCAATGTTAGCTGTGCAGACCAAAGAAAAAGATAATTCAATGTTGAGCTTTGCAGACCAAAGAAAAAGATAATTCAATATTGAGCTTTGCAGACCAAAGAAAAAGATAATTCAATGTTAGCTGTGCAGACCAAAGAAAAAGATAATTCTAATATTGAGCTTTGCAGACCAAAGAAAAAGATAATTCAATATTGAGCTTTGCAGACCAAAGAAAAAGATAATTCAATATGTAGCTTTGCAGACGAAACAAAAAGATAATTCAATATTGAGCTTTGCAGACCAAAGAAAAAGATAATTCAATACTGAGCTTTGCAGACCAAAGAAAAAGATAATTCAATGTTGAGCTTTGCAGACCAAAGAAAAAGATAATTCAATGTTAGCTGTGCAGACCAAAGAAAAAGATAATTCAATATTGAGCTTTGCAGACCAAAGAAAAAGATAATTCAATGTTGAGCTTTGCAGACCAAAGAAAAAGATAATTCAATGTTGAGCTTTGCAGACCAAAGAAAAAGATAATTCAATATTGAGCTTTGCAGACCAAAGAAAAAGATAATTCAATGTTGAGCTTTGCAGACCAAAGAAAAAGATAATTCAATGTTGAGCTTTGCAGACCAAAGAAAAAGATAATTCAATGTTGAGCTTTTCAGACCAAAGAAAAAGATAATTCAATATTGAGCTTTGCAGACCAAAGAAAAAGATAATTCAATGTTGAGCTTTGCAGACCAAAGAAAAAGATAATTCAATATTGAGCTTTGCAGACCAAAGAAAAAGATAATTCAATGTTGAGCTTTGCAGACCAAAGAAAAAGATAATTCAATATTGAGCTTTGCAGACCAAAGAAAAAGATAATTCAATGTTGAGCTTTGCAGACCAAAGAAAAAGATAATTCAATGTTGAGCTTTGCAGACCAAAGAAAAAGATAATTCAATGTTGAGCTTTGCAGACCAAAGAAAAAGATAATTCAATGTTGAGCTTTGCAGACCAAAGAAAAAGATAATTCAATGTTAGCTGTGCAGACCAAAGAGAAAGATAATTCAATGTTGAGCTTTGCAGACCAAAGAAAAAGATAATTCAATGTTGAGCTTTGCAGACCAAAGAAAAAGATAATTCAATATTGAGCTTTGCAGACCAAAGAAAAAGATAATTCAATGTTGAGCTTTGCAGACCAAAGAAAAAGATAATTCAATATTGAGCTTTGCAGACCAAAGAAAAAGATAATTCAATGTTGAGCTTTGCAGACCAAAGAAAAAGATAATTCAATGTTGAGCTTTGCAGACCAAAGAAAAAGATAATTCAATGTTGAGCTTTGCAGACCAAAGAAAAAGATAATTCAATGTTGAGCTTTGCAGACCAAAGAAAAAGATAATTCAATGTTAGCTGTGCAGACCAAAGAGAAAGATAATTCAATGTTGAGCTTTGCAGACCAAAGAAAAAGATAATTCAATGTTGAGCTTTGCAGACCAAAGAAAAAGATAATTCAATATTGAGCTTTGCAGACCAAAGAAAAAGATAATTCAATGTTGAGCTTTGCAGACCAAAGAAAAAGATAATTCAATGTTAGCTGTGCAGAACAAACAAAAAGATAATTCAATATTGAGCTTTGCAGACCAAAGAAAAGGATAATTCAATATTGAGCTTTGCAGACCAAAGAAAAAGATAATTCAATGTTAGCTGTGCAGACCAAACAAAAAGATAATTCAATGTTGAGCTTTGCAGACCAAAGAAAAAGATAATTCAATGTTAGCTGTGCAGACCAAAGAAAAAGATAATTCAATATTGAGCTTTGCAGACCAAACAAAAAGATAATTCAATATTGAGCTTTGCAGACCAAAGAAAAAGATAATTCAATGTTGAGCTTTGCAGACCAAAGAAAAAGATAATTCAATATTGAGCTTTGCAGACCAAACAAAAAGATAATTCAATATTGAGCTTTGCAGACCAAAGAAAAAGATAATTCAATGTTAGCTGTGCAGACCAAACAAAAAGATAATTCAATATTGAGCTTTGCAGACCAAAGAAAAAGATAATTCAATATTGAGCTTTGCAGACCAAAGAAAAAGATAATTCAATATTGAGCTTTGCAGACCAAAGAAAAAGATAATTCAATGTTGAGCTTTGCAGACCAAAGAAAAAGATAATTCAATGTTAGCTGTGCAGACCAAAGAAAAAGATAATTCAATGTTGAGCTTTGCAGACCAAAGAAAAAGATAATTCAATGTTAGCTGTGCAGACCAAAGAAAAAGATAATTCAATATTGAGCTTTGCAGACCAAAGAAAAAGATAATTCAATATTGAGCTTTGCAGACCAAAGAAAAAGATAATTCAATGTTAGCTGTGCAGACCAAACAAAAAGATAATTCAATGTTGAGCTTTGCAGACCAAAGAAAAAGATAATTCAATCTTAGCTGTGCAGACCAAAGAAAAAGATAATTCAATATTGAGCTTTGCAGACCAAACAAAAAGATAATTCAATATTGAGCTTTGCAGACCAAAGAAAAAGATAATTCAATGTTGAGCTTTGCAGACCAAAGAAAAAGATAATTCAATATTGAGCTTTGCAGACCAAAGAAAAAGATAATTCAATATTGAGCTTTGCAGACCAAAGAAAAAGATAATTCAATGTTAGCTGTGCAGACCAAAGAAAAAGATAATTCAATATTGAGCTTTGCAGACCAAAGAAAAAGATAATTCAATATTGAGTTTTGCAGACCAAACAAAAAGATAATTCAATATTGAGCTTTGCAGACCAAAGAAAAAGATAATTCAATATTGAGCTTTGCAGACTAAAGAAAAAGATAATTCAATGTTAGCTGTGCAGACCAAAGAAAAAGATAATTCAATGTTGAGCTTTGCAGACCAAAGAAAAAGATAATTCAATATTGAGCTTTGCAGACCAAACAAAAAGATAATTCAATGTTGAGCTTTGCAGACAAAAGAAAAAGATAATTCAATGTTAGATGTGCAGACCAAAGAAAAAGATAATTCAATATTGAGCTTTGCAGACCAAAGAAAAAGATAATTCAATATTGAGCTTTGCAGACCAAACAAAAAGATAATTCAATATTGAGCTTTGCAGACCAAAGAAAAAGATAATTCAATATTGAGCTTTGCAGACCAAAGAAAAAGATAATTCAATGTTAGCTGTGCAGACCAAAGAAAAAGATAATTCAATGTTGAGCTTTGCAGACCAAAGAAAAAGATAATTCAATGTTAGCTGTGCAGACCAAAGAAAAAGATAATTCAATATTGACCTTTGCAGACCAAAGAAAAAGATAATTCAATATGTAGCTTTGCAGACGAAACAAAAAGATAATTCAATATTGAGCTTTGCAGACGAAACAAAAAGATAATTCAATATTGAGCTTTGCAGACCAAAGAAAAAGATAATTCAATATTGAGCTTTGCAGACCAAACAAAAAGATAATTCAATATTGAGCTTTGCAGACCAAAGAAAAAGATAATTCTAATATTGAGCTTTGCAGACCAAAGAAAAAGATAATTCAATGTTGAGCTTTGCAGACCAAAGAAAAAGATAATTCAATGTTGAGCTTTGCAGACCAAAGAAAAAGATAATTCAATGTTAGCTGTGCAGACCAAAGAAAAAGATAATTCAATGTTGAGCTTTTCAGACCAAAGAAAAAGATAATTCAATATTGAGCTTTGCAGACCAAAGAAAAAGATAATTCAATGTTAGCTGTGCAGACCAAAGAAAAAGATAATTCAATATTGAGCTTTGCAGACCAAAGAAAAAGATAATTCAATATTGAGCTTTGCAGACCAAACAAAAAGATAATTCAATATTGAGCTTTGCAGACCAAAGAAAAAGATAATTCAATATTGAGCTTTGCAGACCAAAGAAAAAGATAATTCAATGTTAGCTGTGCAGACCAAAGAAAAAGATAATTCAATATTGACCTTTGCAGACCAAAGAAAAAGATAATTCAATATGTAGCTTTGCAGACGAAACAAAAAGATAATTCAATATTGAGCTTTGCAGACGAAACAAAAAGATAATTCAATATTGAGCTTTGCAGACCAAAGAAAAAGATAATTCAATGTTGAGCTTTGCAGACCAAAGAAAAAGATAATTCAATGTTAGCTGTGCAGACCAAAGAAAAAGATAATTCAATATTGAGCTTGCAGACCAAAGAAAAAGATAATTCAATGTTGAGCTTTGCAGACCAAAGAAAAAGATAATTCAATGTTGAGCTTTGCAGACCAAAGAAAAAGATAATTCAATATTGAGCTTTGCAGACCAAAGAAAAAGATAATTCAATGTTGAGCTTTGCAGACCAAAGAAAAAGATAATTCAATGTTGAGCTTTGCAGACCAAAGAAAAAGATAATTCAATGTTGAGCTTTTCAGACCAAAGAAAAAGATAATTCAATATTGAGCCTTGCAGACCAAAGAAAAAGATAATTCAATGTTGAGCTTTGCAGACCAAAGAAAAAGATAATTCAATATTGAGCTTTGCAGACCAAAGAAAAAGATAATTCAATATTGAGCTTTGCAGACCAAAGAAAAAGATAATTCAATGTTGAGCTTTGCAGACCAAAGAAAAAGATAATTCAATGTTGAGCTTTGCAGACCAAAGAAAAAGATAATTCAATGTTAGCTGTGCAGACCAAAGAGAAAGATAATTCAATGTTGAGCTTTGCAGACTAAACAAAAAGATAATTCAATGTTGAGATTTGCAGACCAAAGAAAAAGATAATTCAATGTTGAGCTTTGCAGACCAAAGAAAAAGATAATTCAATGTTGAGCTTTACAGACCAAAGAAAAAGATAATTCAATGTTGAGCTTTGCAGACCAAAGAAAAAGATAATTCAATATTGAGCTTTTCAAGCCAAAGAAAAAGATAATTTAATATTGAGCTTTGCAGACCAAAGAAAAAGATAATTCAATATTGAGCTTTGCAAGCCAAAGAAAAAGATAATTCAATATTGAGCTTTGCAAACCAAATAAAAACATAATTCAATGTTGAGCTTTGCAGACCAAAGAGAAAGATAACTCAATATTGAGCTTTGCAGACCAAAGAAAAAGATAGGTCAATATTGAGCTTTGCAAACCACAGAAAAAAGATAATTCATAGAGAAGGTTTAAAATATGGCTTCAGTTCTTGGTTAAAACTCGTCCAATCCGATTTATTGTGTTAAAGTACGCACTTATACTTTTTTGTATTTGTGAGGTGTTTTTTTTTTAATTGGAGTGATAGACTAGAAAGTAAAAAATAAAAAATAAATCTACAATATAAATACCTTGGAATAGATAGGAAAATCATTTTAATGTTATACTATTAAATCAATAAAATCAAACAAAAACAAATGATTAACCTCTGCTAAAATGCAAAACTTTTAATGCAATTATATATGAAGCGACCCTGGAAATATGTAGTCGCTATTTACTTGCGTCCTCACCGAAGGATATTAGATATTTCCCCTAGCCAAAACGAGTACGTAGTCGTGATTGACTTAGAAATCGTGTAATATAAATATTTGAATAGTGAGTCGATTCAGCAGTTGGTGAGACACAAGAAAAGTTAATAGGTTAACATTTCGGGTGTTCTTTCTCAGGGCCACATGAAAAAGGGGTTAAACAGTGAATAATCATGGGCACGCGTGAAGCTACCCGTTACTCGATCGGTGATTATTTGTTAAAAAGAGCAAATTATTCTTTGTCTTTGTTAGAGAACGTGGTCATACGAAAAGGTTAGGGTTTGTGTTAGGGTTAGGGTAAGTTTAGGGTTAGGGTTAGGGTTAGTGTAAGGGTTAGGGTTAGTGTTAGAGTTAGAGTTAGAGTTAGTGTTAGTGTTAGGGTTAGGATTAGTGTTAGGGTAAGGGTTAGGGTTAGGGTAAGTTTAGGGTTAGAGTTAAGCTAAAGGGTAATAGTTAGGGTTAAGGTTAGGGTAAGGTTAGAGTTAGGCTTAGGGCTAGGGTTAGGGTAAGGGTTAGGGTTAGAGCAACATTATGGTTAGGGTTAGGATAAAGGGTAAGGGTTAGGGTTAGGGTTAGTGTTAAGGTTAGGGTTTAGAGTTAGTGTATGGGTTAGGGTTAGGTTAGGGTAAAGGGGTATAGTTAGGGTTAGGGTTAGGGTAAGTTTAGGGTTAGGGTTAGAGTAAAGGGTAAGGGTTAGGGTTAGAGTAAGGTTAGGGTAAGGGTTAGGGGTAGGGTAAGTGTAAGGGTTATGGTTAGGTCCACACATTTTTACGCAGTCCTTTGAGTTATAATTTTACTCTGCAAGATCTTGCAAGCTGTACTGGTTTGAATTAGAGAGCATGAAAGACAGTGCCGCATCGTATGGTCCTCCTCTCCAAATTCGCAGATGGTTGAGTCTGTTTTTTAGGCCCATCTCGTCAGATACACATTTGTTTCCGAGGGTTAAGTATCCTCTATTTGGACCCAAAGTGCTTCTAAGCCATGAGAGGGGGTTTCAGAAGCGATTTCCATGTTAGTCCACAGCTGCAGTCTGGTCTCTTCCTAATATATTGTTAGGGGCTCGACATAGCTGAGTATGCTTCTCCTTGACTACACTCGCTGGACCGTTTGTTCTATGTCTATGAAGAAGATCGCGTTCATCACTGGTTGCCTCGGTGATCCCTATTCGGCTGGCAAGTTCCTGTCTAACATCTGAAGGGGCATTGCAAACAATGAGATACAGGTTGTTCAGGTTGATAGGCTTCAGGTAACCAGTTATCAAGCAGAAGCTGTTATTAAACGCTGGGTTTAATTTATTGGCATGGGGTAATCTCTCGCATAGTTTGCAGAATAATATCACAAGGCCAAGGCAGTACATCATAGTGTGTGTGTGTGTGTCTGTGTGTGTGCGTGTGTGTGTGTGTGTGTGTGGGTGTGTGTGATATGCCTCCTCACAGGGATTTGATCAATTTCCGTAATATGTTGACTTTCAATGTTGTGTTTTTGATTTGTTTCTTGAACCAGGAGGGGCCTTTCACAGTTACGCCAAATTAGAAAGGGTTGTGCGGTTTTCAAGTTGTATTCAAGATCACACGATGGTAAGATATCGGCTCGCTTCCTGCTTCCTGGGATAAGACAAGCAGACTTGAGTCTTAACAGGGTTTGCATGCAGGTCGTTTTTCTCGTGATAGAGGATAACTCACCGAACGTGAAGTTGTGGTTTGGTTCAACTGTTTCAAACGTAATCTCTTGAAATATTACACAGAGGTCGTCAGCGTAAATGAACCGCACACAATGTTCTGGTTCATTGGTTGATCGTTGGTGTAGATTGTATACAGTACGTCGAGGTAAGCCATACTCTGTCTGCTGTTTCGAGTGTCATAGAAGCGCTTGTATTTCAAGATGGCTCCAACGCGGTCTCTGAGTGCTTGGCGGGCAGATCAACCAACACAGCTCCTGTTACCAATCCTTTCTGAAACTCATCCTCAGTTTGCTGTGTAAGTCTCAATAATTTGCTTGTTGCGGATTCTCCAAGACGGAATCCTGCATGTCGAGAGATTATAGCTGGTTAAGCAACTGCGATCAACTTATTGAGGATCAGGCATCATTGAATTTGATACGTCCTCGATGATCATTCTGGCAGATGGTATCGCCGTTGTAATTTCTTCTGACCCTGCTCTGGGTAGTCCTAAGAGATCAACTACTGTCTTGGAGAAGAGGTTGATTTATGGCTAATTGCCTAAGGTTCCCCTACCGGGTAATGCCAACGAATCTACTCAGGCATTTTAGGGAGCCACAGTGAACCATCACTTGTACGTCGGATTACAATCTCCACGTTTCAGCCTTCTGCTACATCTTCGCGACGTGTTAGGGAGGTTGAATGCCTCTTGAGCATAAGGTTTTTAAACAGCTTAAACAAGTATTATATGATGTACCTCCTTAAACGGGTATCATAGATGTAAAATTGGATGTAAACCCTTTGTACACGCAGGATCTTGGCCTGGTTCTAAAAGACCGATGATTTTGTTTTTTTCTTCAGATTTGTACTGTGTTTAATATGAGCATGCAGTTCTTCAACTCAAGGATCCATTTGGTTGTCATAGACTTAAAGTGCTTGATCTCCTTCCTGAAAATATAATAAGGCTGGTGGCTGCACCAGTCTTAACGGCACACATGCAGATATCGAGCTCTTCAAGCAAGAATGGCTCAGTCAGTTCGGTGCTGTTGGGGTACTTAATTCGGTCTACGTTTCGTCTTAACTATCCGGTGGTGAACTTCCCATTGAGCAACAATTACTGTCCGCGGTGATTGTTTATTGCTGTTGAATTCAAGTTGATGTGTTGTTGGTTAGTTTTCGACTTAGAGGTTTTCAGAGTAATACATTAATATTATAAAAGGTGTTTTCGTAGTCATTAATTCATTCCAATAAAGATACTGGTAACTAATATCAAAGTGAAGATGGCGGCAGGGTCACCACGTGTGAACTAGAATAAAACGATTACGACGGTCCCGAAACGAACTAATACAGAATGCCAAAACTAGTGCAGAATATAAAAATGGGTAAACCTAATCAATTTTGTTGTACTGCATACACTCTCGACTGAATTAGTCCGCATGGTGTGAAAAGACAGTGGCTACTGTCTTATCGGCTATAGGACCCCGGCAACGTGTGGGATAGCCGATTGCTGTAAAGACCGAAGGGCCTATTCATTATGGCCTCGTGCGTATTATATACGCTAAAAAGCATGTGCCCGCTCACAGCAGAGGAGAAACAATGTTGACGGCAGCGAAGGCGGGAGAGAAGAGACCGATATTTTTTAAATAGGCGCTCTCCTGGGTTTTCTGCAGAGATTGAAGGAGTGGTCTGTGATTGGCAGATTTTCATCCAATCTCTTAGTATTCACTGCGCTTAATAATAATTCCAATATAACATGGCCAATTTCATAGTCAGCGGGTTATCCATTAGGATGATCAGGAATCCCACTCCATTAAATTTTACTTACATAGATAAATAAAGTAAGGAAAAAACTAAAAAGAATCAGGGTTGTTAATTCATTGTGTCAATATTTGCTCAGTTAGCCCTTAAAAATCAAATGACTCCTTCTTGGTGTTTATCCTTGATATATTTATCAGATACATAGCTATCCGAGTATTCATTTAAGATTCTTCCATACTTCTCAAACCTTAAGCAGTGATTAATATTAATATTAATATTAATTCTCATCTCCTTAATTGACCACTTCACTATGCTGTCTTGTGGTCTTTTCCTCGTCTTGCCGGATTCCCGGACAAAAAAATATCTTGTCTGATGGAGTGTCTAGCTAAGTATTGGAACTTGAGGTAACATAACGAGGAGAAAGTGAATCATTTCTTGTATGAGCCAGTGTGTGGTCATCTTATATAGTATCTTATTTGGGCTTCGAATACTATGTTATTGTGGTCAGAGTTTACTCGTAGGCCGAACTATCCTCGTCAGGGGATCCTGAAAAAACCTGTATTGAGACACTGAAGAAACTCAAGGATTGCGTTTAGTAGACATTCAAACGCTCTCGTATTCTGTGCGTTTAACAATGAAAATGTAATTTACAATATAAATGCTATTTCAAACGCTGCATGACAGAGCTACGACATTTCTATTTCAAACTTAAGCGTTACAGACTGACAAAAATAGAATTTTAAAATTAATTTGCGAGATGAGAAATCCTTTTTAAAACATACGATTGACAGACCAAAATAAATGCTATTTAAAACTAAAGCGTGAGAGATATGTAATGGACAGATCCCCTCTGACATGAACGCCAAAAAATAGCCTGTGCTATACATGAAAGCTTGGAAGGGTAACTAGCATAGCTTCTATGTGAACTGATAAAATGAAAAGAGTTGAGAATGAAAACAGAATAAATGGAGAACAGCAGGAACGACGGTTTATTCATAGAAGATTTTTATCCCGAAGTTTGTTGGTTTTGTGAGTTGCTTTCTTACGGAAATAAAACTGCCTGCCATTCAGAACATTATTTCCTAATTAAAATTTACTGTACGTCTTTCTTTTTTATTTACAGAAAAATTCACCTTTGTTCGGTCCACGTTCTCCCGGAAGACTGTGCTGCCACGTATACAAAGCAAACGTCAATTGGTAAAATTCACAAATACTTTCTTTTCTAAAAATACGAATTTGCTAGATTGAGTGATTCAGAAGACAAGCTATTCTAAAAAAGCATATTTTAAAATTATATAGACAGACAAGCGGAAGTAGCCATAAACGCCGGGGTTCCCAAACTTTTCTCTGCTGCACGCCAATCCAAATGAAAAGAGTTTGTTTTTAATATTATGTTTTAAAACTTTAAATATAATTAAATAATTATTATTCAGGTTTATTATGATGACGATCGATATCGGCCAGGAAATAACTGGAACGCGAGAGCAAAAACAAACACAAAAACAAACAATTGTTTAGTGTAAGATCCGAACCCTGAACGATCCCTCCAAAACTGACATTCAAGCGAACGCTTTATCCACATGGCCAATCTCCACCGACATAAAATAGTTTGTGCCGTTCATGAAAGCCTGAAAGGGTAACTTGCATAGCTTCCAGGTTAGCTGATACAAAGAAAAGGATTGAGACTGAAAACAGAACAAACTGGAGAACGGTAGGAACGACGGTTTATTGATAGAAGATTGTCCGGAATTATTTAGGTGTGGGAGTGCGTTGCTTTCCTACAATCTACATCGGCATCATGATGGCATATACAATCGATCTGAAGCTTACACTGGAGTTTAGTGGCTTTGTACGCTGTGTTCTTGCAAGATTTCTCAAAATGCTATTTGAAAATTAAACGTAACAGACCAACGGAAATGCTAGTCACCACTAAATCGTAATAGACTAAAGGAAATTATATTTCAAAGTTAATCTTGGCAGAACAAACGAACTGTTATTTAAAATATAAACGTGTGAGACGAAAGAAAATCCTACTTCAAACTTAAGCTTGACAGACCAAATTAATGCTATTTTAAACCTAAGCTTGACAGACTAAATAAAGGCTATTTTAAACAAAAACGTGACAAACAAAATACATGATATTTTAAAATAAAGCTCCACAGAACAAATACATTCTATTTTAAAATAAAGCTCTTCATCCACAAATACATGTGCAAAAGAAGCTTGCAGTCTGATGTGTAGTGATGATTAATGTGAGATATGGGAGACATATAAAGAAAGAATTGCATAAAACTCCTCTGTATAAATCCACACAATTTATTTTCTATTTACAACTAAACAAAGAATTACTTCTTAGTTTAGACGTATTACTTGGAAACAGCTGTGTGACACGTCTTGATACAACATGTCTACTCTCTTGAATGTATAAGGGGCATTACTATTCTACAAAGATTTTTTAAGACAAAGGAAATAACCTAAGGCAAAGAGTAACTCCCCCTTTAATATGTTATGTAGATGAAATCTGTTTTTCATCTAACACCTCTCTTTTGAGCTGTGTGTTATTTGGGTGTGTTGTTGTGTCTTTACCTGTATTGGATTAGCACAATTTACACGATTTGCAGTGCAAACCAAGATCCTTGATAAACACTTGAGTTAAGTCCTAGGTTTTTCCTTTTGCATAGATGGGATGCGGTTTTTAGGCAAATGAAATGCATCCAACAGTATCTCTAATTGGAAATATCTTTTTTCGTACCCTGCATATTGGTTTCTATGAGATACGAGGGTCACAAATGAGTCACATGTCCAACTTAAACAGCAGACTGATGTCATAAATTGCCATCTGGTTTCGTGCAAGACGAAACCCTGTGCCCAGTTTTCTTTGTCATTCCGATAGTCTTTTGCTAAGACATTTTATTCCGGTTTGAAACTGCGACTTACTGCAACATAATACCGGTTGAACTACCGTTCCCTTTCTATCTTTCTATTGTGATAAGTTTGTGCATCTGGGCGAATGGCATCCATTGGTAAACGTACTTTTCGGTTCAATTGAGCTTCAGCCGGTTAACTACCATTAGGGGTATTTCGGCTTGGCGTAGCTCTATAACTCCCAAAGAATAACCCTAGGATTTCTGGAGTGAGTTCAACGAGTGTTATTTTAAATGCATCCGTAAAACGCTCGACTTGTCCGTTAAAGTAAGGATGAAATGGCGGTTTGCGTATATAGCTGAACATTTTAGTAAAGTGAAAACATAATATTGTCTTCGTGTCACCAAATCTGCTGTAGTAATTTTGAAAGAGTTTTCTCTGAGGTAATGCCACTCATTTAAAACGTTTCAGGCCATTTATTGTAAGCATCTACTGGGCGTAGAAAACATTTTATCACACTTGGTCCTGGAAAGTCAATGTGAAGACGTGAATACGGAATACGCTTTAAAAAAGGTTCTGCTTTTCTTGGAGCTTTTGCAACTAACTGACATTTTGAACAGTTTTGGCTCAGTTTTTTTAATTGTTTGTCAATATTTGACCAATAGACATAGCTAGGCGCTAAAGCTTTCATCCAGCTAATACCTTTATGTCCAAAATGAAATCACTTCAATACACAATTTTGAAATGTTTATGTAACAATCACACGTTCTTAATAAAGGATACATCCATTAAACTGAGACAATGATGGACGCTGAAAAAAATGGTTGAATGATTTTTTCTGTACATACCTGAGGCCAGTTTGTACGATAAAAGTGCAACAATGTTTTGAGTAAGGGGTCAGAATTTGTAACCTTGCGGAGTATTTGTGATGCGAGCACTGAAATTATTTTTCGTTCCAAAGATAATGATGAAATGACTCAATATTCTTTGCCTTGTGTTTGTTTATCTATGGGTCTGCATGAAGCATATGCATAACCAATTGCATTAGTTGAACAATAGCTGATGGAGAAATAATTAATCGAACAGTATAGTGGTCCACCTTTGCAGATGGTAAGCTGTCTAGACTGGGATACCTTTCTTGGGTCCGAAAATGCTAACAAGAGGTGTATGATATGTGATCAAGGTAAAGTGACGTCCATATAACATTTTGTGATTTTTTGTAGCCAAAATCATCGCCAATTCTTCCTTCCCTATGTGAGTATTGTTTCGCTCTGGGTGGGTCAGTCACCTGGAACATGAGCAATCGCTTTTTGGCTGCCATCGGAAAGCTACGTGAAATCAGATGCATCAGAAACAACAATAATATTCACGTATTACTTGCAGTATGTGAGTAACATATTTGAAGTACGTAATTATTTTACCTTATTAAACACAGACTGACACTCAGTGGACCATTTCAATGGTACTTCCTTTTTTAAAAGATTGTTGAAAGGTGCTCGAACTCGATGAAGTTCTAGCGGAAATGCATTGTCGTGGTTAACCATGCCATGGAAAAAGCTTAAAGTTTTAATATTTGCCGGTTTCGACAATTTTTTAATTGCTGAAACATTTTCTGGGTCTGACCGGCGGACCAATTTTATCAAAAATAAATCCCAGATATTTAAATTTTGTTCGATAAAAATTCACATTTTCCAACTTTTACATAGAATAGAAATTAAATGCTCTAAAAGTTCCTTTTTTGTGGCACCTGTAACTGTAACCCTAACCCTAATCCTAACCCTAACCTGTAACAATGATATCATCGATTAATGCGGCAACTTCTTTTCAATCCGGTTAACATTGCACAAATTGTTTGCTGGAATATGGCTACAGCCGATTTGACCCTGAAAGGAAGGCGATTCAATCTAAATAGTTCTATGTGTGTGTTGATTGTCAGAAGCTCTGTTCACTCCTCATAAACCTCCAACTGTAGTCTTAACCCCAACCCTAAACCCTAACCCTCACCCTAAGCCTCACCTTAAACCTAATGCAAACAATCAATTTTTGCAATAAAATTTCCACAATTTAATTGGGCCGTTTGGGTATAAAAATAGGTTTGGCATCAGACTTTAATTTAAGAATAGCCTTTCATTTGGTGCTAAATTTTCGACCCTTCTGAAAAACATTGCTATATTTAGCCTTAAGTATTTTTGTAAATTGTTTTATACAAGAAATCGAAGAAAGATTTACAGTGTTAATAACACGCTTGAGAAGAATATCGAAAAAATTCAATCCCTCTATCCAGTCTAAACAATGCAAATTTAAATCAGAATTGTAAGAGAGATAGCATGTTCTAGAAAAGATACATTGTAATTTAACTCACCCGTTGGCGTAATTGGGTTGCCTGGCGCATGTATAGCTATATGATGTGTGTCTAAAAACGCTGGATTCCTAATATGTTCCCACATAAAACGTGAGATAAGGGTAATATCTGAAACTGTGTAAAACTGAAAACGAACTGGATAGCTATTTACAAAAACAGTTTGCAGACACAGAATTTGATTTTGTGTCTTCTGACCTGTTTTTTTTAATTTCTTGTGTGTCAAATTTTAATGACTTGTTGAACTTTTTGCTTTTCTGAGAATTACAAAATCCTTCTTTATCCGTAATGTAAGAATTCCTGGTACTTAGGCTTATTAAATAGACAACATCGCGAAAAATGCATCTTGACACAATTCCAGCAATCACTTGGATGGGTGTTCCTTGGAAGAGGTTTATTCGCCTTTACTCGGACATTGTTTGTAGTAGATGGTTTATATGACTTTTATACTATCGTATTTAAGGCTTAATAAACGTTGGCATTCTGTAGTGAGGGCTTTGACGGCAACATATTTATCCTGGTCCAAACTTGAAAGTAGGTGTGTACGAATGTCCGTATCTTGTGAAGATTTTTATTCTGCAATAAATATCAGACATTTGAACTGATCCTCTGTGAGGGATTTCATTTGAAATTACCCCATTCATGGTTTACATAACCAACAAATATATATATAGTCGGCAGATGTTGACTCCACGACACATAATCATAAGAAGCAACGTCACGCATAACCAAATGAAGAACTTTATAGACTTTTGCATGTGCCTTTTTTGGTAGTTTTGAACAAATATAACGCACGTTGAAAAGCGATTTTTGAAAGCTAAAAATGTATGTAAGCTGTTACACGGTTTCAGTGAAGCTACTATATTTTGCTTCTATCGTAAGTATAAGATTAATGTAACGAGTATGCATCCCCAGGCCTGATTTTCTTAACAATTAATGCATTTGTAAGCTATCGTTGTTATTAAAACAATCAGTTGAGAAAGTGTCTTCCCAACGTGAACACCATAAAGTAAAAGTAATTCTTCGACGCTCGTCGTAGACGAATTCTTTAATGTTTGCATTAGTTATTTGGGTGTGCACGTATTGCGTTTTCAGTGTCTGTGTAAATTGTTGAGGCAAAGCCTTAATTTTGATTGCTCAAATAACGTCTATTAATTTTTTAACATTCTGATATAATAATTATATAGAAATGCCATTCTTTCTTTTATGTTTTTTCTTCAGAAGAAAACGAGATCTGTTATTCTTTGTTTATCTCATCGTCATCGCCATGTGATGTATATATGAGAAATAGCACGGATATAAAGAAGAATTAAACAAAGCACTTCAGTATAAATCAAGAATGAATATTTATTTTAATCTATAACTGAAGAAAGAAGTACTTGTTAGTTTAGACGTATTACTTGCAGGGAGGTGTGTGACACGTCTTAATCTAAGAATGTGTCAAAGACATACACCTTCTCTAAATCTATTTAGGGCAAGATAGATAACCAAGGCCAAAGAGTGTCTTCCGTTTTTATGTGCTTTCTGGATAAAATCTGTTTTTCATCTAACACATTCCAAAGAAAATTTTACATTAAATTTAAGCGTTATATATTAATAAGTATGTTTTTTTATAAACCCATGGAAACCCACGTACACAATTCTTAGAACTTAAGTTTAAAAAAAAACAAAGAAAATACCGTTTCAAACTTAAGCTTGTCATCTATAAAAGAAATAAAGATAGTGATACTTATATTGATAGAAAGTAGATATGAATTTAATTGTTGATTACAACTAATTAACTTACACGCAAAGGACTCGTATTCTTTACAAAAAATTGCAATTAAAAATTTATACTCGAAAGCTATAGTTTATTTTATGTTCGCAAGTCGGATTTAAAAGTACGAACAGTTTTTTATATAATTCTGGTCTGATCTAGACAGGTATTGACACAAGCCAACCAGATCCAACAGCAGACGTATGCAGGTGTTAAAACACCGTTTTTTGTAGATAGGAAATATCAAATCCTTTAGAGCTTGCGGATAAACGAGGCTACAGGTGACTTAATTAATCCGGTGCGAGCGTTCAGGTTTCAATTTCATTAAGTGCAGAAACTGGAATTTTAGAACCATGATGATAATGATGATGATGATGATGATGATGATTATAATGATGATTATTATTATTTCATAGTAGCTTTTGGGTGTTTTTAGTTGGAGTTTTCTTTTTTTGAAGATCAAGTCAATTCCCTTGACCATAGATATTCAAGCTTCATCTTAACACTTTCGCCGTTACCAACAGGCACACCTTTTACAGAATTGGAAAAGTAATATGTCTCGTCAATCTGTTGACGCCATTTATGGTGGCTTTTCGTTATGGTTCCAAGCGTTCCAATGACAACGGGAATCACCTTTACTTCACTACATTTCTATTTTAGATTTTGATATTATTATTATTATTATTATTATTATTATTATTATTATTATTATTATTATTATTATTATTATTATTTTCAGTATTATATATATATATATATATATATATATATATATATATATATATATATATATATATATATATTAATACGATAGCGTGTATGTTGGTGTGTCAAGCTTACATCAAAAGCTCTGCGCATGCGTGCCGCAAATAGATTTGGAAAACCATTCAAGTTACTTAGTATTTCCCTTTGGCGCAACGGTTCGCGACGTAGGATTTAGACGTGACTTTTGACGTCGGCTCGACTGATTTATAGTTCGATCCAAACCAACCTCTAAGATTTGTTTTTACATCGAAAGGGGGTAAGTAAAGAGGTGACGGCCGGAAAGACACGTATTAATACGATAGCGTGTGTTATTTTGTGTGTCACGCTTACATCAAAAGCAACGACCTTCCGAATCTGTGTATGCTACTCATGAATTGGAGTCAAATTTAATTTAATCTAAAGCATTTACAAAGTAAGGTTTAGTCGTCGAAATATTACCTTCACTAGAAATATTGTATATAAAGAAGTTTTGTAAATTGTTTCATGTATTGTTCATTTTTAAAAATAAATGTATCATATTTTATGCAAACATGTATAGGTTAGGAACAAGATAATTAGTATTGAAAACATCATTTCGTGTAATTTACACGGGTCCCGCTAGTTATTATTATTATTTTATCTGTATCATCATTATTATAATTATTATTATTATTATTATTAGTAGTAGTAGTAGTAGTAGTAGTATTGCTATGATTCTGCGTTGGTAATTAGTACGCTTAATGGCTATCGAGATCACTTCTTCCTAAGCTGTGGGAGGTCGACCGCGTTGGTGCCCACGATGCTCATATACGTTTTTATTACATCTCGCTTCTGGTGTAAAATGTTAAATTAGATTATTAGATCAGCACACCAAGCGAGAAAAAGGGGCATCTGGTGTGCAGGTGTTGTAGTTGACACGCCTTCTTCTCCAAAAATGTAGCGTACCTCTCAACACAGACAGTGAAACTCACCTTCGCCACGTTAGAAACTTCTTCACAGGTGAAAATACTTTGCCAAAGTCATACGGACCGAATGCAACGTATTGATGAACGTAGTCATTTTACAACATCTTTTTTTTATTATTACTAGCGAGACCTGTGGAAATTCCACGGTTATCTAGGTGTTCACAAATACTAGTGTGACAAACAAATTAGATGGTAATAGCACACTATACCTACTCATTATTAACTTGGATATTAAAAAGATAATTGCGATGTAATTTAGAGGCTTATTAGTCAGCGTTAAACTCAACTGTTTGCTCGAAATAAAAAAAAGCCTACAAGTAAATGCATTTCTCCAACACAGAAATAAGTTTATTTCAGGATTCTATTTATTGATTTAAAGAAATAAAACATATTTCAATAAGTCCTTATTAACTTTAATTCTTAACCTTAATACTAACCCAAGCACTAACCGCAACCCTAATTCCCTAACTCTAACGCTAACCCTTATTCCTTAA
>OY744529.1:96629902-96659902 GCA_963556195.1 Sepiola atlantica | reverse complement strand
ATAGATATATATATATATGTACTTATATAAATATACTGTATGTGTATACATATATACATCCACACACACACACACATGTGTTATATATATATATATATATATATATATATATACTGTATATGTATGAATATATACACACACACCCACACACCCACACACACACACACATATATATACACAAACTATTTTTTAAAATTAATTCAATTATGAATTATTTTTTGTATACAGATTTTTTTTAAATTAATGTACAAATTAATGTTTGCGTACACAAAAGGTAGTCATGGACGAGCGTTTCTGGCTATGAGCCGACATCAGCTACACACACACACACACACACACACACACACACACACACACACACACATATATATATATATATATATATATAAATAATATATATATATATATATATATATATATATATATATATATATATATATATATATATATATATATATATATATATATATATATATTGCTCTGAATTTGCATTGAGTACTCTCATAAACCCGGTTTCAACTTCCTTCGGATACTCCCTGGATATTGATAACTAGTTAATTATATATATATATATATATATATATATATATATATATATATATATATATATATATATATATATATATATATGCTAACATTGTTAAAAATAACAGAACTCGTCTGTTTAATTATATCTTTCTTGATTTTTCAATTTTTCAGATGGTCTTTTTCGTATTAAAATCAAAAATAAAATGTTTCATAGGATTCACGAACGTTTTCGATTCTTCGTCGAATCATCCTCAGGTGTCGAAAGCACCTTGTATGAATTCAATACAAAAAAGAACATCAGAATAAATTGAAAAAATAAAGAAAGATATAATTAAACAGACGAATTCTGTTATTTTTAACAATGTTTGCATGAATCAGAAAGTCCTGCTTAAATACACACACACAATATTCTCACTCTTTCTCTCTAACTCTTCCCATTCTCTCACACTCTCTCACTCTCTCATTCGCTCACTCCCACTCTCTATTCTCATTCTCTCTCTCCCTCTCACTCTTTCTCTCTCACTCTCTCACTCTCTCTCTCTCCATCTCTTACTCTCTCTCTCACTCACTCACTCTCTCTCTCTCTCACACTTTCTCACACTCTCTTTCATTCTCATCCTCTCTCAATTCTCATTCTCTTTCTCACTCTCTCACTCTTTCTCTCTCTGTCTCTCTTTCTCACTCTCTAACTCTCGCTCTGTCACGCTTTCTCTCTCACTCACTCACCCACTCTCTTACTTTCTCACTCTCTTTCTCACTCTCACAGTCTCTCATTTCTCTCTATGCTTCTCCTCCTTGGCCTTTTGACTAAGATCAAAGTGTAGTATCTGTTCCGATGAATACCACACCCCATAAACTGGTATTTTCTTGGCCTTCGGGGCTTGATTTACGCCGGTGTATGGGTCGGTCCTGTACATTTCTACGAGGTCCACCCTCCCAGGCTTCGGCTGCCCCCTTTGGGGAGAAGTAAGTGTATTGCTTACTGCCTGAGTCGCACCTACCGGGGAATGCCGACGTGCCTGCCCAGGCAATTTTTAATGGGCAGACTTCTCACTTTCTCGGGCGCTGGCTTTTCAAACCCCACTTTCCCGACCCGACCTTGGGTCACATCTTACTTGTGGGAGTAAGATAAAACTGGCTTTGTGCCTAACCTTCTGGAGAGGAGGTAAATAAATACTCCTATGTTTCATTCTTAGCTACAGGTGTAATAGTATCACTAAAAGTCGTGTTATTCCCTCTTACTTATAATGAACTATTCCGATCTATGTTTCTTTCTTCTTTATTACCCCCCAACTAAGAGAGAGAGAGAGAGAGAGGGGGGGCGAATAAAGATTAAAATGAGAACTATATTTAAGAGCGGTGGCTCAAACATTATTCATTATAAGAAAGAGAGTTATACACAGAAACCTAGTGCAAAATAGGTCACTTGGTGAGCTAATTGCAAATCAAAGCTTATAAGAAAAGAATGGAATTTCATACAAACATATCGCAATCCTAAAAAACTAAAGAGATATATCTTAGCATGTATTTCGTGATGTTAAAATATATAGTAAAACGCCTCCGAGTTAACTAACTCAGCTTTGGTATAATGTATATGTAACAAAGAAACTCACAGAAATTATGCACGAATTTGACGTCAATATCAAATGGCCTTTTCGGAAAAATGAAAAATAAACGTAAAAAATCTGATAAAACAAGAAAACTCCCTGTTATTTAATAACATTCATCTTAATTAAAATATTAGGCTTCGTCAGTGTTTGCACACGCTATTTATCTAAATATATTACTAAAATATTCATATTAAACTAGCGGGACCCGTGTAAATTACACGAAATGATGTTTTCAATACAAATTATCTTGTTCCTAACCTATACATGTTTGAATAAAATATGATACATTTATTTTTAAAAATGAACAATACATGAAACAATTTACAAAACTTCTTTATATGCAATATTTCTAGTGGAGGTTATATTTCGACGACTAAACCTTACTTCGTAAATGCTTTAGATTAAATTAAAGTTGGCTCCAATTCATGAGTAGCATATAAAGATTCGGAAGGTCGTTGCTTTTGATGTAATCGTGACACACACAATAACACACACGCTATCGTATTAATATGCGTCTTCCTGGTCGTCGCCTTCCTACCTCGCTCTTCGATGTAGAAAAAAGAATCCAAGAGGTGTGGTAGGATCGAACTATAAACTAGTCAGGCCGACATCAGAATCCTATGTCTCTAACCGTTACGCTAAAGGGAAATACAAAAATTAGGTAACTTGAATGGTTTTCCAAATCTAGTTGCGGCACGCATGCGCAGAGCTTTTGATGTAAGCGTGACACACGAACGCACACGCTATCGAATAACGTCAGTAATAATTTCTAATGACTAAAAGAGAAAAAGAAAAGAAAAATACACACCGTTGACTTGCTATTATAGTTTGGAGGATGCCTTTTCAAATTCATTCTAAAAGTCTGGTTGTCTGATTTTCTTTTTTGCTTTCTCGCTCCCTGACAGCACTTGAAATGGTTTCATCCGAATGTTAGGTATTACAAATTAAATATTTATTTATAAATAGCATACTATGCCTCTTTAAGAAATTAAAGTTTAGCACTGTAGAGATGTTAAAAATAGACCGTCAAAAAGTTCTAATCCAAAGTTCCGAATACGTTCGTAGAACACTCTCGACTAGTCTTCTATCTGTACCCGCTTCTCAATAGATATAATCTTGATTTCCCTAAATTATATGACGGTTTCCGTTGGACGAGTGGATATGGCGGCTGCTTATTGATTCTAGGCTGGCTCTGAGAACCAGGTTCGCGCCTCTCGACAATCTAACATTTTTAATTTCCTGCACTGATAAGAGTGTCACTCTATAGCAATACCCGAACTTTCAATATTTTTATTGATGCCATAAAAATGAAATATTTAATTAGATAGATCATCTAAAAGTTATTCATATAATTTTTACCGGAAAACTAAACACAACTAAAATCAGTTGCTTAAAAGTAAACTAAAAAGGGCGCATAGTAAAAAAAAAAAGTATATAATTAAAAAAAAATAAATATGGGTAAATTTGCAGATAAACACCCTCCATAAATACCCCACCACCCCTGAAAAATGACATTCTACTTTTTTAAGTGATTACGTGTGAACACCATTGAAAACGGCAAGAAAGAAAAACAAATAATTTAGAATTTAGAGTGAAGGATAAGTTGTATATATATTGAACATAAAATGTTCCTACATTTCAGGACAATTTTATTTTCTAGCGTAGTAAGAATAAAAAAAATTACCACTAACCCTAAATCCGAGTGGCAGGGTCATAAAACTGCACGTAATCTCTTAAAGAAGTATCGGCCCCCTAAAAACAGCGGCGGATTTAACTCCCATGAAAAAAGAATTTAATTAAGTGCCCTAAAACTGACCCGAAAAATTGGATTCATACACGAAAATTTCCCCACTTTAAATTATAAAATAATTGTTTCTTTTTCTTTCCTTTTTCCTCTCAAGTTAAAAAAAGTAGGGGTTTTTTTTGGGGGGGGGGGGATTTAGCGGAGAATATTAATCTATAATCAGTCCTAAATATGAATCTCTATTTTTTTTTCGTAATCTTGACAGATCGTAGTGCTATTAATTGTTTTCATTTGTCAATTAAAATAGTGAAAAGGTCTTTGTAAACATTAAAAAATAAGTTTGTTGTTAAAAGTTATTTATTTATTTTTCACGGAAAATGTAAAAACTGCAAAAAGAGGGCGAGAGAAAGGGGGCAAAGAGAGAGCGCGAGCGAGACAACCACACTCTCCCTCCCACTCCCCCTTTTTCTTCTCGCGTCTGCTTCGCTCTTAGCTAGCCAAGGCAACACAACTATCCCTTCTACCCCTTTCTTTTCACGCTTCTGCCTCGCTCGTAGTAAGCCACAACCTTCGGTAAGGTCGTAAATGAGCGCATTGAGTTAACACTTCTGGTGTTTTAGTTATTTTTTCCGATTCATTTATTAAATAACTTTAATTAATTACTGTTAATATAGACGAAACAATTGAATATAGATAGCAAACATAAGCCAATGCAATTCCAAATTATGAATACTAAACATTAATTAATTATGAACAGGTTAAAAAATTGTTATGCTAATTAGGCAGTCGAAAGTTTCTCTCTTAATCTTTTATCTTCCTTATATAAATATAAATAATTAATGCTATTTTATTGATTATAATACAGGAGTGATGAATGAAAAATAACTTTCGTATTTATTCATTTAGATAAGGAGTGAGAAATAGAGTGAGGGAGAGAGATGTATAGATAGACAGATACATAGATATAAATACTGAGTGTGAGTCAGGCTCCGTTTTTACACTAAATCATTTTCCTATGTAATTTTATTAGTAAAAATACATGCAAAACTATACCTGATTGTTAGTACTATGTTATGTTTAAGTACACGTTTATTTTAATAATTCCTATTAACCATGATTCGTAATTAACTCTGAAAGCGACTCATCTATGTCTTAACTTATGTCTATAACTTCCACATCTTCTCACTTGATGTATTTCCTATTTAATCTGAAGTTGATATTAATACCACTAATGGATTTATTCGGTATTAAATTTACGGAACAAATTTTCATGAAAAATTAGGCAGTATGCCAATAAATTCGGTAGGGAGTCGTTCCAGTCTAAAATCTTCTCTTAAACTCGTGTTAGATAATAGTATTGGTGGTTGCAGATACAGACGACGCTCTTAGAGATGGTGGCAGTAGCAAAGGAAGGGAAGTGACGTCACTTCCGGTCGCGTTGATTTCAGTCTTTTTCTGTTCCTGACGCTTGAGGAATTCGGTTGCGTGAAAACTATCATCCTGTAAACCCCAATGGGAGAAAACAATAGCGAAGATAGTATAAGTTTCTCCAGTGGTTCTCTATCTCTCTCCTTCACAAAAGAAACCACCCGTCTGTCTGTTTGTTTAACACATATTCGAAACCCAAAACGGCGTTCGGTTTGATCTATTCATGATGATGACGATGACTGCGAAATGCAGCCCACTACGACGAGCGGCTTGTGGCAGTAAATGGTGGGCACCGGCCAGCCGGAATAAGCAGATGGCTGACACTCGAAGGGAAGCAGAAATACCACCTTTCTGATGAGAAGTATCGAACATCGGACGATCGAAAATGTAAAACTAGTCACTTTCACCAGAATACCGCATTTGCTTTATGGACTTAGGTAATCCCCAGCGTTTGATCAATTTTATTTACAAGAAGAAAATGTACAGATATATGAATCCTGGAGAGTAAGACGACTATCCCCGGCCCCTAAAATAGAAA
This sequence comes from Sepiola atlantica, assembly GCA_963556195.1. Lineage (NCBI taxonomy): Eukaryota > Metazoa > Mollusca > Cephalopoda > Sepiida > Sepiolidae > Sepiola > Sepiola atlantica. The sequence goes on along the minus strand of OY744529.1, from coordinate 96,654,054 downwards.
GACCCCCCAAATTACATAAATGGTAGGTTAATAAATCCCTCCAAACCCTTGCTAATTGCAGACCTCCCACTGTTTCCAACTTTCTCAGTGCAATAAACAAGCAGGTATATCTCTATGTGGGAGTGGAGTTTAAAGGGGGAAGAGAAGAAAAACAGGTTTGAGTTGGAAAGTGGATGGTTATCCACCCAAGAGTAAAACGACTTGCAGAAGCCGAGATAAAATAAATGTATGGAGTGGGATTCTTTGAGAATCACCAATATCAGAAAAGTTAAAGTTGGGACGGGATTTATTTACTAGACATGGCAGGGAACGCATACTCGCATCTGGCTCGTCTTTTAATGCACACCCTCGTGGTGTGCACCCATCTTCTGTAAACCTTTCTAGGGTATAATCTTTTCCTATCACATCTAATATTAATCTTAAGCTCATGCTTGAAGAATGAAATCAAATCGTAAGCAGAAAAAAGATCCACTCGTATGTACTATATTAGACGTGTCGTCCACGTCACAAATCTAGTCACGGCGAGAATCGCATAGAACACCAGTTGTTTCTGCCTAGTCCACGACGGTATTTTATTGTAGATAATCCATTCTATATACAGGCAAACCAACTGCTCGTTGATTTTGTGAGTCGATATTTCGTTGGCATACTTCCAACATTAACGACGATTGCTGCAAGTGAAGGAGGCGTGCATGACTGCTCATGGTCACCCAAGGAAGAAGAAAATTGCTTCACCCTTAAGAAAAGGAAATACCAGGGTACCCTCGAAACCCACTTACTACAACCGGCTTGATCAGACTTCAGCTACCCGGACACGTAACTATGTCAAGATCTCAAAGAAAGAAGGAAATCGGGGAAATATGAACCTCAGAGGACATGGATATTAGGTAGGTGGTAAAAGCGGTCTGAAACGGACCCACCGAAGACAAAATAAATAGGGGAAATACTCCGAAAAGTTGAGGATCTCAGTGACACAAACTATCAATCAGGGCTGTTGAATAGGGGTTTATTGTAAAAAGAAAGGGTCGACCGATAGAGACAGTTATCGACACTGGATCGGAGCTCTCGCTTTTCAAAACACCAGTTTTTGAGGAGTTAAAGCGAAAAATGGGAACTTAAGGATTCTAATTCAACAGTAACCCTGGCAAACGGGCAAAAGAAGGTACGAGATAGCATGGTTCCTCCACCTGTCAAAGTGAGTAAATTAAAATCTTCGTCAAGGTTGTTTATCACTCCAGACTTGGATCGAGAGTTAATATTGGGCACAGACTAAATTAAAGCAGAACCGAACCGAAACAACATTTCACTCTAACCAACTAAACGTAAGGAGTAGAATACACATTTAGGGAGAAAGTGGCGTTGTCGCCACGCATCGCAACTTCATACAGTGTGAAAGTGATTCCGAACAAACCGCTGAGAATGATGCCCTTCCCCGTCGGTCGAAGACTCAAGTCCCAAAAGGAAACCTGTTAAGAAGCAGTTAGAGTGTCCCCCACAACAGATGCTTGTGTTCCGTATGACCTCAAAGACATTATCACCTTTCACGCCAAAAATGGGCTTAAAATGACAAAAAAACTTTAAAAAGGCCAATCACGCCCAAACCCAGATTTAATATCTAAAAAAAAGACTCAGTTAAAAGAATTCCCTAAATTACGCCACACTATCCCTAACCCTAACCCTAACAAATACCCTAATCTACACCACACAAAATATTAAATTAGCAGTAGCAGGGGGTGAAACAGAAAGGCTGCTTGAAACAACCGAAAATTCGTGCAGCAGTGTAATGGGGTGGGAATGAAAGGGTCACTGACTAACCACTGGTCAAGACCAAGACAAATTAATTTAAAAAAACAACAAAATCATATTAAATAATAAAGTCAAAGTAGATTGACTATTACAGAAAATAGGTACAATTTGGTTTTTCGAAAAATAAAAATAAAAGAAAATCAACTTATGTTTCTAGAGAAAAAATGATAGAGTATAATGTTGAAAAGATTTTCATGAATGCTGATTGAGGCAAAAGTCACACAAAAAGGGTGACGAATGTAGTGACCCTTTTGTGGGAGCTAGGGTTCTACACATTTATAAGCCCTTTTACCAGTTTGTGATTGTCCTTGCAGGGAGAGACGTAAAAATCGACAATCGATAATGAACCTTTCAACAGCCATTGTTAAACTGAGAGCGTCAGTGACTCTCTCTTTACCTCCCTTTCTCTTTCATGCATATTGTGTCTCAGTCTTTCTCTTTCACTCTTTATCTCTCTCTTTTCTCTCTCTCTCTCTCTCTCTCTCTCTCTCTCTCGTTTATCATAGCGAGGGAGATATGAACAGTTTTGGTATTCGACTCGTGGAGGTCGGGTGTCGCCAGCCCAACTCAGCCGACCCGACTTTCAAGTTTTATTTTTTCGGTAAAATTAAATAATTATATTTTTGACATATAAAAATGTGCTGTTGCTCCTTTATACAGCGTTCAATGAGTAATTCTTAAGAGCGAATTTAAGGCGCCCAATGACGCCTATTGACGTCGCCGTATATACCCGACCGGGTATAAACCCCTTTCAATAAAAGGATGTGACTACCGTTTCTCCGGGGGTTAGTGTGGTACAGTGACAAGACGCGAATAGCCATCAGATACTCTCCCCGGTAATCGATAATATCACAATACTATCCACAAATATTAGGCTGAACCTGTATAAATATAAAACAAGTTATATAAATGTAATAAATATATCCTAAAGCTAAAATACTATATTTTTATTGTCGCATTATATTATTATTATTCCTAACTTCATATATAATTGTATGTTCTTTATTTAAAGTGTAATTTTAAAACGCATATATATATATATATATGTATATATATATATATATATATATATATATATATATATATATATATATATATATATATATATATATATACAGGTATTTAAGAATGCTGAAGACAATACAGAGAGCCGGATTAATGAGAAGATGAAAAACACAAAAATAAAAAATCGAAAATTCCGGCATCCATCTTGCTGGATTACACACACTCTACTTTTCTTTTGTGTCTATTTTTGACAATGGGATGGATCTCCCGAAATATCAAATAATTTCCAATCATCCGGACACTATACACAGTTATACCATTATAATCAATAATAGACCGCTTACTGTAGCTATGGAAAGTTTCAACTCTTGACGTTGACACATCCAAGTTTGTATAAGGCTACAGTAAAGACATATGTCTTATAGATTTTCTTTCTGATTTTGTATGGTATGCGTTTAGAAGTTAGGGCGATTTTGTGTGATTTACAGCTGTTTGTCCGTCGTGCGATGAAGACAGCTTGTGTCCAAGATAAATACACTCTGTAACTTGTTCTATTCGTTGTCCGTTGATGTTTTTTTTTCGGTGGGCATGCATTTAGTTTTGTGCATGTTAATAGAAGGACTAACTTCTTTCGTATACTTCACAAGATAATCCAGAAATAACTGCGAATCAGAGCCGGAGTTACTGGTTGCAGCTATGTCATCTGCATCGCTCAGATTGGACAAAAGATGGCCACCAATTGAATAAAAAAACAGGTCTACATTGTTGTTCTATTTTCCCTATAACTGATGTCATAATGACGCAGAATGGAAGCGCTTAATAGACATCGCTTCGGATGCTTCCTTGGTCGTTTGGCTAAGATCAAAGTGTAGTATCTGTTCTGACTGTCCTGTGCAGTTATGGGAGGTTAACCCCCTCCCAGGCTTTGCCTCCCCTCTTTGGGGAGGAGTAAGTTTATTGCTTACTGTCTGAGGCGCCCTGCCCAGGCAATTTTTTGAGATTCACCTCACTCTTCCTCTAGAGTGAAAATTCCCACCTTCCGACCTTGTGTCACATTCTACTTTGTGGGACGTAGATAAATAGGTGAATAGACATCGCTTTGCTTACATCTTGAAGATTGTGATTATGTGTGATGTGCCTATATCAGTTTGACTTGTAGCAATGGAATTAGCATAGGCCATTTTCAAGAGGTGTATATACTGTTTATTCATATTTGTGTCTTCCAAAAGCTTTCAAAAAGATGGAAACTTGATGCTATCAAACGCTTGAATAAAATCAATAAAGGATTATCGAATTCTATGGACTTCTCTGTTATTTGATCTAAGGCGATAATTTGCCTTGTTGATATGCAGCCTGAGAAGTTGGGAATAATCATAAATATCTATGTTGATACCTTATGCTAATACTGTGACATACAATTTGCAAACACGACTTATAAGTCTGATTAGGCGATAATTTCTGCAATCGAGTCGACTGTTCTTCTCATGCATTACAGCGACCGGTGCATTTTTGAAAGCTTGCGGTACATTACCAGTTGAAAGTATCATGTCGAACAATTCCAAAACAATATTTGAGAATGGTTCTACACCAGCTTTGATGAACTCAGTGTGAATATTATCAAGGCCAGAACTTTTGCCCCCTTTCAAAGATACAATTGAATGGTCTAATTCGCCTTTCAAAATAAATGGTATTGTTTCTTCTGTATTCTCATAAACTTGATGTGTGCCAGCTGAGTTATCCACCTATAGCTTTTAAAGATACAATTGAATGGTCTAATTCGCCTTTCAAAATAAATGGTATTGTTTCTTCTGTATTCTCATAAACTTGATGTGTGCCAGCTGAGTTATCCACCTATAGCTTTTAAAGATACAATTGAATGGTCTAATTCGCCTTTCAAAATAAATGGTATTGTGTCTTCTGTATTCTCATAAACTTGATGTGTGCCAGCTGAGTTATCCACCTATAGCTTTTAAAGATACAATTGAATGGTCTAATTCGCCTTTCAAAATAAATGGTATTGTGTCTTCTATATTCTCACAAACTTGATGTGTGCCAGCTGAGTTATCCACCTATAGCTTTTAAAGATACAATTGAATGGTCTAATTCGCCTTTCAAAATAAATGGTATTGTGTCTTCTGTATTCTCACAAACTTGATGTGTGCCAGCTGAGTTATCCACCTATAGCTTTTAAAGATACAAGTGCATGCTCTAATTCGCCTTTCAAAATAAATGGTATTGTGTCTTCTGTATTCTCATAAACATGATGTGTGTCAGCTGAGTTATCCACCTATAGCTTTTAAAGATACAATTGCATGCTCTAATTCGCCTTTCAAAATAAATGGTATTGTGTCTTCTGTATTCTCACAAACTTGATGTGTGCCAGCTGAGTTATCCACCTATAGCTTTTAAAGATACAATTGAATGGTCTAATTCGTCTTTCAATATAAATGGTATTGTGTCTTCTGTATTCTCACAAACTTGATGTGTGCCAGCTGAGTTATCCACCTATAGCTTTTAAAGATACAATTGAATGGTCTAATTCGCCTTTCAAAATAAATGGTATTGTGTCTTCTGTATTCTCATAAACTTGATGTGTGCCAGCTGAGTTATCCACCTATAGCTTTTAAAGATACAATTAAATGGTCTAATTCGCCTTTCAAAATAAATGGTATTGTGTCTTCTGTATTCTCACAAACTTGATGTGTGCCAGCTGAGTTATCCACCTATAGCTTTTAAAGATACAATTGAATGGTCTAATTCGCCTTTCAAAATAAATGGTATTGTGTCTTCTGTATTCTCATAAACTTGATGTGTGTCAGCTGAGTTATCCACCTATAGCTTTTAAAGATACAATTGCATGCTCTAATTCGCCTTTCAAAATAAATGGTATTGTGTCTTCTGTATTCTCATAAACATGATGTGTGTCAGCTGAGTTATCCACCTATAGCTCTTCATAAAAATGCGCCCGCCGTTTCAAAATCTTATCTTTGTCAGATAGGATGCTTCTGTGTGTATCCTTAATTGTACCTTGGCTTTGCTTTTACTATTTTTAAATCAGCCTAGTACCGCTTGTGATGGAGCAGTGTACTGATTAAGTCTACCTCTTTATCTATTTCAAATATTTTGTCTCTCCTAATCGGCTGCTTTGACTTCGTTATTGCTATCTTGTATTCTTTGGAAGAACATCCTTTCTCTCTTCTTTTATTATGCTTGTTTGACATCCAGTCAGGAGATAAGTGCTAAGCTGCATGCACAACTTCATTTGCAGAACCTTTGTGTGTCTATTGCAATACGAGCGCTGACTATCTGTCTAAAATTTGAGGTAATACGACTCAAAAGTAATTTTGTTTAAAGTCGAGGTTCTTTGACCAGTCAATCAAGCCTCAATTTGAAACTGCATTTTATTCGGTCTCTCAAGCTTAATTTCTAAACAACATTTTCGTTGGTTTTTAAAGCTCAAGTTTAAAACAGAATTATTATCTATTTCAACTATTTTCTCTCTCTTTATCGGCTTCTTTGACTTAACTATTGCTATCTTGTATTCTTTGGAAGAACACCTCTTCTCTCTTCTATTCTTATGCTTATTCTTCAACCGCATATTGAGGCAGTGTTTGACATTCAGTCAGGAGATAAAGGCTAAGCTGCAGGAACAACTTCATTTGCAGAACGTTTGATGTTTTTGGTGATACCTTCAAACAGCAAATCTGGATCTGTGACTTCATAAAGAGTGGCAAAACGGTTTTGAAACTTGAATTGAAAGGCATATTTGTTATGTTGTTCTTTTAAAGTACCAAGGTTGCATCTTTGGGCCCCAGATTGTGTTTGTGGCCATGAAAAGGAACGGCTTACTTTTGTTCGCAAAAGTTTGTGGTCGGCAATGTCTGGTTTAGTGATGATCCCACTATCGGTAACCTTCTGTTAGACTTCGAACCTGCAGGTTAAAATAAAGGTAATCTGATGTTTGGTCCGTCTATCAAGGGATGTCTAAGTGAAGATTCCGGTCTTTTGGAACAAGGTATTGGTCAGAATGAGGCCATTTCTGACACAGAATTTTGCAAGAATTTCCCCCCGAGAGTTTGCATTTTCAATCGAACTTATTTTTAAAAATTACTTTCGTTACTAAAATTATTGCTATGCCTACGTTCGCTTGACAAAGGAGTATGTTTTATGATTGATGCGGGGAGACTTTGAGTTCACATATGTTGGATTAGCATTAGCTTTTAAATACGGCTTTTATGTATTTTTATCTAAGTTGAAAGTAAGATTTAAAAATGTAGTAATTTGTATATTTGCTAATACTTCTACTCTTAAGCCTAATTTTCTATTTCCAAATATACAATTATTTTAGTTTTTCACTATGGACCTTGTTAGATTTCTTTATAGACCCATATAAGTACTGCTTTATAGCTTACTACCATAAATATATTTTCATACAATATATATATATATATATATATATATATATATATATATATATATATATATATAGAGAGAGAGAGAGAGAGAGAGAGAGAGATAGATAAAGAGTTCGAATGCAAAACGAGGTAAGTCCAATTTTTCTAAATTGAGACATTAAACAATACCAGGACAAATACATTTAATCTAGACTTCGCCTAAAATCTTATTTACATTAAAAGTCAAAGGAAATTATGCTGGTATCATATAAGGTAAAACATACTTTTTATATGTAATCTAGTGTAAAGATACAACACCTTTTGTAGTGATAGCGTCGTAATTTTGAAAATGGCGTTTATCGCATTTTGCACTCAAACTCTTCATATATATATATATATATATATATATATATATATATATATATATATATATATATATATATCAGGTTGGAAAGAAAGTAATGTCGTATTTTTTACTTCATCACTTTGCAGCCTCCTAAGTTGTACACAGTTCTGGAATGTTTGGTGAATTGGTGTCTTCATATCTTGCTTTGCCTTTCAGATATAGTAATTGGTTGGAAAATATTAAGTTTAACGGTCTCAGCCGACAAAAAATAGATATTAGTGGGGAGGATCTGAGACATTGCATACTTTATGAATTCAAAAAAGGAAACTCAGCTGCAGAAGCTACAAGGAATATTGGAACTGTCTATGGGATAAATGTCCTGAATTATCGAAAATGTCAACGGTAGTTTGCAAAATTTTTTTCTGGAGATTTTAACCTGTCAGATCGGCGACGTTTTGGAAGGCCAAAATCAATTAATAAAGACGCCATTAAAGACGCTGTGTTGGCCAATCAAAAGTTAACCAGCAGGTAATCAGCTCAACAATTCAATATAACCCATACCAAAATTATTTCATGCCTTCACGCGTTAGGAGAAGTTAAAAACTTGGACTCTGGGTTCCCCACGATTTGACCGACGCTCAACGAAATCAAAGATTGACGGTTTGCAGATGTTTGCTATCCAGGAATCATCGATAACCATTTTTTCATAGAATTGTGACTGTAAATGAAAATTGGGTTCTTTACAAGAATACAAAAACGATATTGCGGCTAAAATTGAACGCAAGTTGAATGTGCTACTTGCGACTAACCGGCCACACGATGCAACTATGCTGCTACTACTCGCCCCTACTTGCGACTAATATTGAACCCACGTTTGATGTGCTACTTGCGACTAACCGGGCACACGATGCAACTAGGCTGCTACTACTCGCCGCTATTTGCGATTAAAATTGGACGCAAGTTGGATGTGCTACTTGCAACTAACCGGCCACACGATGCAACTAGGCTGCTACTACTCGCCGCTATTTGCGACTAAAGTTGAACGCAAGTTGGATGTGCTACTTACGACTAATCTGCCACACGATGCAACTATGCTGCTACTACTCGCCGCTACTTGCGACTAAAGTTGAACGCAAGTTGGATGTGCTACTTGTGACTAAAGTTGAACGCAAGTTGAATGTGCTATTTGCGACTAAAGTTGAACGCTAGTTGGATGTGCTACTTGCAACTAACCGGCCACACGATGCAACTAGGCTGCTACTACTCGCCGCTACTGCAGTAGCGGCGAGCAAAGTCACCTCGTGTGATCGAAGCTTAAGAGATCCGATAGATTTTCAGCAAAGATTAGTATATTTGGTCTACTTGAGGCTTTTCGATTAACGGAGGTTTGATTGGCTTTAACCATTTTGTTTAGCTATATTTTATGAAACAAACAGACTAAATAATAATTTTTCTAAACATAATGTATAATCAATAATAAAACCAGCAATTTGCGTTTAGAATTAAGAGAGGTAGTTGAAAATATTCACTGATCCGAATCTGTAGCTTTCTGTATGTTGACGGTTTTTTTTTCGTTGTGTCTTCCTATGTTTTTTTTGGGGGGCGGGGGGGTTCATGTGCTATGAAGATTATTCAGTGTCGCTTTATTTCTTTGATGTGGATCCTCGACAGGATCAATCAATCATAGTTGAATCGTGCGGCTCCAACCACCATATATGTTTTACTTTATATTTTATATTTATGTTTATTTTTTATTATTTAATTATTTTAGATAATATGACGATTTTAGATCAACATTTAAAACTATCTGTACGCCGAACTCACTTGAGTAGGTTAAAAGATTCAAAAGTTTCGTTAGACCAGTGACATTGTGAAAAGATTTCACATTTAGTACCATATTACCAACAATTCGAATCTAACACTAGACAATTTCTTGTCTATAACATTCCAGTAACTACCTAGCCGATACCAAGCATCATCATAAAGCTGAATATATTTTTTAATAAATGGATGAAGAATATACAGGGTGAGCCAAAAGTAGATGGACAGTAAAAAACATATATATTCTTGATTTATACAGCTTTGAAGTCTGCCTCTTACGTTTCGACAAAAAATGTTTGTTACTGTCCACCTACCTTTGGCTCACCCTGTATAAAAATGTACTTAGATTGAAATCTTACTATAATTTTTTTTGTTTAAAAAATTTAGTTTTGGGTTATGAGATGATGGTGGCTCTGGAAGAATGGAAGGATGATCACAGACGTTTAGTAAAGTGTACTGAACCTGAAAGAATCTGACTGGAATTGAATATTGAATAAAAAAGGGGTATAATCTTCCACTGAATGCACCAACATCTCCGCATAGGTATAAATAAATTTGTTTAAAGGGAACACTAGAATATTACGAAAAATTGTTCGGCAAATTGGCTTTTGTCAAAAAGAGGATGTTTTATTCTGGAGTTCCATCTCGTCTTGCCGATTCTGGCATAGGACGAGAACAGGTTATGATGTCTTGTTGTCACTACGTTTTATCGGGAACTAAATAATATTTGGCGCCAAATCTATTAGCGCCAATTTAAACGTGAGTCTGCGCAGAAGTGTTCTCTAACCTAGGCAGTCACATAAATCTAGGTGTCACCGCGCATGCGTCAAGCCGAACCACAGCTCAACATAGCGCAAGATATTGCGCAAAAGTCCAAACCAAATATATCTATCTAAAATTAAAGAAATGTTGAAAAACTCGGCAGAGACGTGTACTTAAACTAGTATATATATATATATATATATATATATATATATACATATATATATATATATATATATATATATATATATACAGGGTGACCCCCAAAAAGGGGCCCCAAATCTGATTAAGCCCCAGTTCTTAGTGTTTCGTCCGAATGAAATGAATTTTGGGGCATAACTAGTTTATTATATTCACAACATCATATCAAAACACTAGGGTATTTGGCCTTTTTTTCTCCATTCTACGGCATGTGTTCTAGATGGCCTCCAGTTAGCTCCGTGCATTTCTTGAGGCGCAGAACGAAGTTGTCCATGACGTTCTTACAGACTGAATTGGGAATGGCTCTCATCTCCTCCCTGATGGCTTCCCTGAGTTCCGTGATGGTTCTGGGTTTCCTTGCGTACATTCTGTCCTTAAGATAGCCCCAAAGGAAATAATCTTGGGGGTATAGGTCCGGGCTATGGGGTGGCCACTCAAAATTAGTCTTGAGACTGATTACTCGGCCTCCGAAGTTCTCTTTCAGCCAATCTCAGGACAGGTTTGAGGTGTGAGAACTTGCTCCGTCTTGCTGGAATCAGAACTTGCTCATGAGCGACGGGTAGAGGGTCTGGAGCTCACTCTTAAAGGTTTTGAGGACCTCCACATACCGCTCCTTGGTGACTGTCACTGCTGCGCCAGATTCTTCGATGAGGATTGGTCCGATGATGCCTCTGACCGAGATTGCAGCACACACCGTGCAATTAGGAGAGTGCAAGGGGTTGGTGGCTACTTCATTGTGTATGGAGGACCCCCAGAAGACATTTGTCTTGGAGTTTGCCTTTCCGTCAAGATGGAAGTGGGCTTCATCTGAGGTCCAAAGGAGGTTAAGGAAACCTGGTGTCTTCTCGATCTTATCGAGCATCTTGACTGCCATAGCGCTCCTCTACTTCTTATCTGAGGCTGTAAGGGTCTGCAGCGTCTGTATTCTGTATGGGTAACCCCTGATATTGTTCACCAGCACTCTCCTGCAAGTCTCACGGGAGATAACGAGGGACTGACTTCGCTTACGCACAGAGCGTTTCGGACTCTCCTGAAGAGACTCTCTCACACTTTCGACACGCTGGGGTCTCCGCTTCTTGACACGTCCCGAGTGGCTTGGACGGTTCTCACTGGCAGCGTTGAAGTTCTCCACGGTCCCATACTTCTCGAAGTGGTCCACCCAGTTCTGAATTCTGCTTTTGGGTGGAGCCTTTTCACATCCGAACTGATGCATGAAACTGTCCTGGGTTTTCTTAAACGAGCCTGTCTTGTAGTAAAATTTAACACATTTTGTTAAACGAGCCTGTCTTGTAGTAAAATTTAACACATATTGTTAAATTTAAGAAGGAATAAGTAAAATAAATACCTTTTGAAGCATTAAGGTGTCGATATCAATTTTTTTATAAAAAGAAAAATAATAAATCGAAACCGATTTTTTTTTTTAAATTATAAACCAGCATTTTCTCTTTTGTTAGTTTAAAGTGATACAGATATTTCGCCAAAACCTGGCATCCTCGGTGTGTAATATATCCTGATGTCATCGGATTTGTATTTTTTTACCTCTTTACCGGCTTGTTGTTATTACAGCCGGGCCAAATGGGCAAGTTGTTGTCTCCCACCATCAAATATGAAGAACGTGAATGCAGCACGTGATTTGTATAAGTGTTTTAAGGTTCATTTTTTTTAAAAAAGCATCTATTGTTAAATTTAAGAAGGAATAGGTAAAATAAATACCTTTTGAAGCATTAAGATGCGATATCAATTTTTTTTATAAAAAAGAAAAATAATAAATCGAAACCGATTTTTTTTTCTTTTTTTCTTATAAACCAGCATTTTCTCTTTTGTTAGTTTAAAGTGATACAGATATTTCGCCAAAACCTGGCATCCTCGGTGTGTAATATATCCTGATGTCATCGGATTTGTATTTTTTATCTCTTTACCAGCTTGTTGTTATTACAGCCGGGCCAAATGGGCAAGTTGTTGTTTCCCACCATCAAATATGAAGAACGTGAATGCAGCACGTGATTTGTATAAGTGTTTTAAGGTTCATATTTATTTTAAAGACTTCTTCAGCATGATAATATCAAGAAAAATATCATGCAAGTACATGAAAAATATTGGGTTTACATGATGGGTTGATGGGAAGAAGTAGTAGCCACTGCTGGGAGCAGTAGCACCGGGGTCTGGGCTTGTTGAAGTCAGTAGCATGGAACTAATATATAACGAAAACCCCCTTTTTAGTTTTTCCTTTTTGCATTTCCCATCACGTCGGATTACCTTCATCGTTCCGTTCTCATATATATATATATATATATATATATATATATATATATATATATATATATATGATTACATGTCTGTGTAAATAAAAATAATCATATATAAAGCTCTATTTGATATTGAGCACTTTTTATAAACCCGGTTGAAATTCTTTGGATTACTACCCTGTGGATGTTTTTACCTGGATTATTACCATTATATATATATATATATATATATATATATATATATATATATATCCACATACAAACGGTTTCGCTGTATAACCGCTCTTCAGTTCGGCTAGACAAGCAAGTGCGTCAAGCCGCGATCGCAACTCAACTGACAGTCGGCGCTTCTAACCTTTACACTACCTGCTGAATGTAAGTGAAATCTCAATGTAAACATTGTCAAGTGTCGAGAGCTCGAATTGGTTTTACCCAATGAGCACTGCCTTATGTGTAATAATTATTCATAATAATAGTTTTTAATTAACCCATATACACATGCGTTTCATGCTGAAGCTGCAATCATTGGTATTGGAGGAGACAATCATTGCCGATTCGAACCCCGATACGAAAGTCATATTTTACGCAGTATATATATATATATATATATATATATATATATATATATATATATATATATATATATACAATAATATTTTTATAAATAAATATTAATTATTTAAATACCTACAGACATCGATGTTTCATGCTAACGCAATCTTGTAGGAACTAATTCTCAACGGTCGGTGAGCGCGAACCCGATCACAAACCGCCACTGATTCGTAGTCGAGGATCTTATCCATCGGCCATAGCCAATTAGTTAGTAAATATAGAGGAATTTTAAATGTAAATAGCGAATCGGCGGCTATGTACCAAGCAGTATAGAGTGATCTACGAAACGGCGCGTTCGGATCGTGCATATAGCTATTTGCACTGCTTATTATTAAAGTTACTCGAGAGTGCCCAGCCTATATATATATATATATATATATATATATATATATATATATATATATATATATATATATATATATATATATATATATATATATAATATGACTGCATGAATAGGACGTTAATTTTCTCATGGGAAGTTGCTTGTTTTCTGATTTTTTTTCTGTTGTCTGTTTTACAATATATTTTTTCTATAGGCAAACTTTTCCGAAGAGAAGCGTGGTTTAAAGATCCGGAATCGACATATATATGTATGTTTGTTCATCTATTTGCGAAACGGTCAGTCAGAATGCACCAAAGTTTTAGGATTTTAATGGAATTAAAAAAATGAATACAAATTTGGTCACTGGCATTTAGCGTAATATTGTTTATCTATATATGCTCTGTAGTTAAATGTTAACAATTATCGAGCTCTCACCTTGAATAGTTGTATATATAAACAGGCGCAGAAACAATTGTATGAATAAAGATGTTTTTTAGTAATTCTGAACATTTATTAAATTTTATATATATATATATATATATATATATATATATATATATATATATATATATATATATATATATACATTTTTTCATTGTTTTCCTTTGAAAAGGGGTAAGTAAGTGAAATGGCGGAAACAATATTGAGGAAATTTGAAAAAATGTGTGCTATTTGAAAAGGGCATAAACAATCGTATGGATAAAGATGTTTTTGAACAAATTCGGAACTTTGATTAAATTACATTTTGAGCTTTGATATAAACACTATTGAACTATTAACCCAGTGTAATTTAAGTAAATTTAAGTAATATATATATATATAAATATAATTATTTAATTGATATACACATACTATTATAAGGTGATATAATATTATAAGGTGATATAATATTATAAGGTGATATAATATTATAAGGTAATATAATATTAAAGTAATATAGATAGTATATATTTTCAGTATGTACTTAAACAGTGTTCAATACATGAGTATTGATTTACTCCTCTCCAGGAGTAAGGCACAAGGCCAGTTTTTATCTTACTCCCACAAGTAAGATGTGACCCAAGGTCGGGTCGGGAAAGTGGGGTTTAAAAATTGCCTGGACAGCCCCGTCGGCATTCCCCGGTATGGGCGCCTCAGGCAGTAAGCAATAAACTTACTCCTCCCCAAAGAGGGGAGGCGAAGCCTGGGAGGGTGGACCTCCTAGAACTGCATAGGACAGACCCATAGACCGGCGTAAATCAAGCCCCGAAGGCCAAGACAATACCAGTCTATGGGGTGCAGTATCCATCGGAACAGATACTACACTTTAATCTTAGCCAAAAGGCCAAGAACGATTATGAAAATATATTTATGGCAAGTAAATGATTATAAGAAGTAATTCACTTGTGGGAATCATTACAGAGAGTAGAATGCAACATTTTCAATCGACTGCCTTGCATGAAGAAATATAAAGGATCGGGCTTAAAAGGGTCGAGGGTTAGGGTTAGGATTAGGGTTAGGATTAGGGTTAGGGTTAGGGTGATGATTGGACAAATACAGAAAAATAAACAGCATCCTTCAATCGGGAAAGAGACAGGGGAATCCGCAAACTTCTGCCCGTCTAAAAGGACGGACCGGCGAGGGGTTAGGGTTAGGGTTAGGGTTAGGCGATGCACGGACGGGCGAGGGGTGAGCGCCAAGTACTAAGAACGCGATAGAAAACGTGAACGACTACACCCCTTCCGAATTTAACTCTCATCTCCCCCCTCCCCTAGTACCGCATATATTCTCTCCCAGGGGAACGCGTACCCCCAGTTTCAGTACACCCCACCCGCTCTCCTAGACGAAGTAAACAAAGGGATATAATCAGAATTTGAAAGATCAAAGGCAGGCACTATCATCACGGAAAAAATGCAGTCACTAAAGAAGCGGGAATTCTTCTTTCGGCTTTCTCATTCGGCCGGTAAATTGAAAACATCTTTTGGTATTTGTCGGCGCCATTGACAACAAAAGGCAAAAAGAAATTACCGCAATCCAAAAATTAGGTCATATTTCTATCCAACTCTGATATCGCGATATATTTAAGTAGATAAATGGCATACATGTTTTTCCTTGTTTTCGGATATAAACCGAAAAGACGAGTTGCACTTGTCTCTCCCTTTCTCCTTCTATTTTTCTCTCTATAAATCGGCCCTCCTCTCTTGCCAACGCCCCTCTCTCTCTCTCTCTCTCTCTCTCCCTCTCTTTGGGGAGCAAAATTGGTCTGCCGAAGGAATCAGTTATGCCGACTTCAAATCCTATCAGATATGGCCATTTACGTACTGATATTAATCCGACACTTCCCATCCCCTCCCAAAATATAGATAAAACAAGCAGGGGTATTCGGCGTTTCCCGGGAATGTATGAAGACATCTTTATACTCTTCCGTCTAGACCTGATCCCCTATGTTAGGCTTTTTATTCTTTTCTATAACTTTTAATGGTATTCCATCGATTTCTTTGATTTCTTGAACAAAAACATATTTTTTCTTAATCCACCATAACTAGTTTTTTCTTTGACAATCCCATATAAATTAAGATTATAGTAAATTTGTTTACCATAAACTGCTCGAGGCCAAACTAAATCAGAATATATAAGGTTTGTAAGAGTATATTTGGCATTTTCTAAGATGTTGTCTAAAAGACATACATACATACAGACAGACAGAAAAGCTCCCTTTTATATAATGTTAACTAACAGGGGTTACCCAGCGTTGCTCGGGGCAAAATTGTAACAATCTCTCTCTCTCTCTCTCTCTCACTCTTCCTCTGTCGCCCCTCACCCCTTTATCCCCTGCCCTCTCACCCCCTGTCTCCTGCTCCCTCACCTTGCCCTCTCACCCCTCTTTTTTCCCGAGGCAAAAGTGTAACTATCTCTCTCTCTTCACCTGTCCCTTCTCTCATCCGCTTATCCCATCACCCCTGCCACATCACCCTTCTCTCCTGCCTCCTGACCCTGCCCTTTCATCTCCTCTCGTACCCGAGACAATAGTATAACAATTTCTATCTCTTCTCCTGTCGCTTCCTTATCCCCTTATAGCCTCACCCCTTCCCGCTCACCCCCCTTTCTCCTGTCCCCTAACTCTGCACTCTCACCCCTCTTTTACCCGAGGCAAAGGTGTAACATATTACTATCTCTGTTTTCCCCGGTTGTCCCTCTAAACCCCTCCCCCTCCGGTGCAAAAGTGTAACAGTATCTTTCTCTTCCTCGGTCGCCCCCCCCCCTTTCCCCGGTTTCCCGTAACAAAAGTGTAACATATTTCTATTAAAAGTACTATGTCGTCCTCGGTCGTCCCCGTCACCCTGCTCCCATTGTCGATGTATATCTAAGTCATTGTTTAAAATAAAGAAATTATCAACAGTCGGTGCGGATCGACCTATCAACGTATTGGTTTTCGTTCTCTATCGCTAATCATCGCGCCGAAGAGACAGAGTATACGTTCCTACGAAAAATTGGTCACTTATACGCTTTTAGAATTTGTGTTTTTTATTGTGCACGCCGCACGTGCGGAAAAACGAAGCAATTCGACCATCCCCCGGCGGTAGATTTCATGTCGGTTCTACGTGAAAAAATGGGTGTTTTTTGTCCAATTTTTGCATATTATACGTCCGAAAGATGGACGATTTCGAAAATGTCAACTGTGTGGTATTAGCCGCACATACAAACACACACACAGACAACTACCCTTTATATTAGAGATAGACTAGCATATTTACCTGGCGTTACCCGGAGGCATGAACAAAAAAATAAAACAGTTAAAAAGTGTGTGTAGCATATTTCTTTTAAAACATCTTTCTCTATCCCCTCACCTTTGCTCTCTGTACATCTTCTTCTCTTTATCTCCTCGCCTCTCTATTTACCCCCCTCTGTGCTCTTGTCATCTGTCCTCCATATAATTTCCCCTTCCTTTCCCCCACTATCTCTCTCCCTTCTACCCCATCTTTTTGTGGCCTTGAAAGGCCGGTAATATCCATACAAAACTAACACAGTAGTATAATTAACAAAAGTGTATTAAAACAGTATGTCACAGAAAGTGCCCGTCTTATTCTGGGACCATAACTGTCATTATAAACAGCACGAATACTTACTCATAACTGTATTTATTGCATCTGCGTAAGTCAATTTATTCCCGAAATAGGTAGATCAATGTACACCATAACGCGCCTTTTTTTTAAACTAAAAATAGTCTTGGTCCGAAACAAAGAAAATCAATGTCTAACCACCCAAGAAATATGACTGGGACTCCATTGGTTTACGGGTGAGCGTTCATTTCTGACGCGGATTCCTAGCAAAAATAGACGACCGTAGGGAGACTATTTTGGCTAGTCCACTTATAATATAACGAGCAGTTTCTTTGTCTGTCTGTCTGTCTGTCCGTCCTGGATAATTTTTATAAACGTAAGAGAGAGATGGGGGATCGAGTAATTACTATTTAATAATTAATTTTTTCAACTCAGCGTTCATAATATTTGTATACCTTTAGAATTAGGAAACTAGTAATCAATTAATTTAGATTAAATAACATTAAATAACATTAGATAACATGTAAACAATGTAGAACTAAATTTCAAGACGAGACTGCGATTAGAACGGAAAACGTGTTACGAATCTTACTTAAACTAATACTTTTTCAACTTCCTTATATACTGTTACAAAAAGTCGCTCAGACACTAGACGTGTTTTGTCATTTACATAATTCATTCCTTTTAAACTACAATTAAATTCATATTTACAAATATACACTTATAACTGCTATTATCAATTTACATATGTATTTACAATATTTTCCGATAAGGTGATATTAACAAAATTAATCATACAATTAATTAAAGACATTTCCTTCAGAAACCAGCGTGTTGTCTGAACCATACTTTCAATGGCGACTACTGTTAAAATCGCACCGTCATCCTTTCGAAAGTGACGTCATTTTGAGAAGATTCGCTTTTGAGTAAGTATTTGCAGAATTTGTAATTCGAACGTCCATCAATTTTTCTTCTGTAGTATTTTCTTCTACAATATCGGAACTTTTTCCTGATTTGGTTTAAATGTTTCTTGTGGGTAAATTAGGGCCCTTTCACTAGGTTAGGCTTTTTCCCCATTTCTTTTATCCACAATCCCAATTTCTAAAAACATATTTCTTGTTCCTAAAACATTAGGAAAACAACTTTTCTCCGATTTTAAAACTTCCTATTTCGACATTTATTTTTCATTTCGGTTGATCTTTCATGCAAACATAGTTTCCTCTAGTGACATGCGGGATGGAATGTTAATATTCGGGGTTATTCTATACACTTGTCGTCAGAGTACTCCTCGCTTTTTAGCGATCTTTTAATAGTATCGACAACTCGCTTCGCCTCACCATTGTTTCTCGCATCATACGGCGCGATTGTGAGGTGTTCCACTAAACAACACTGAAAAAACATTCTAAATTCACTGAATGTGAATTGAGTACTCTTATCCGATACTACAAAATCCACGAATCCGAAACGTGCGAACAATTCATGCAGACACACAATTGTCATTTCTGTCGTTGACGTTTTACACTTATGTATCTCTGGCCATTTAGTGAAGTTATCCACTACAACCAGGATGTAGAACCCGTTCAATGGCCCAGCAAAGTCAATATGGATTTACCTTCTAAAGATATAACCAGCGCTACTTTATACCTTGAACGACTTGACGTTTCAAAACTTTGTTTTTAAATCATTTCGTTCAATTTACAAAACTACAACTTTTCCTTCAATCCTTTTCGCGACGTTGGAGTTTTTTTCATAATTTACACAATTTGCTCGTTAAAATTCAATATTATTTCAACTTCTTGTTCTGTTGTTAACACATGAGTACAGCATAACACTAAAGTATGTTGTTTTCAGAAATCCAACATTTTATTTGTAGTCATTAATCCGAGTTTTCTTGTCGTCAAAGTTGTGCAACTTACGTTCGGTTGGACCGAATAAGTCCGAGTACTTTGTCTCCAGTTTTGTAAGATGTAGATTCCGAATCCATTCTTCCAGCGTTGTGCGACACAGGTTTAGATTACGTTCTAATCAATCCTCAACGCCAGTGTTATGAGATGTAGGTATTGAATCCTTGTCGCCAGTGTTATGAGATGTAGGTATTGAATCCTTGTCGCCAGTGTTATGAGATGTAGGTATTGAATCCTTGTCGCCAGTGTTATGAGATGTAGGTATTGAATCCTTGTCGCCAGTGTTATAGGATGTAGGTATTGAATCCTTGTCGCTAGTGTTGTGGCCTTGACGGGCCGGTAAAAATCAAGACAGAACAGTAGTATAATTAACAAAAGTGTATTAAAAGAAGTATGTTACAGAAAGTATGCGTCCGATTCTGTGGTCATAACTGCCATAAATAACTGCCACGACGCTTAGTCGTAATTGTGTATGGGTAAGTCACTTTATTTCCAAAATAGGTAGATCAACTTACACCATAACACCTCCTCCCACTCTCTCGACTCCTCTCTCTCTCTCTCTATCATCTCCTACCCTCTCTTCCATTTCTTTATTCTTCTCTATCTCCTTCCACTCCCCTCACTCTCTCTATCAACCTCGCTTTCCTCGCTCTATCCCTCCCTCTACATTCTCTAGCTACTGAAACCAAATGTGTTGACGGATTACTACATAATAACATAGAATTCGATCTAAATGTCGAATAACTTACTAATTCTGTTTCTGGTGAACCCCGAAACAATAAATATAAAAAATGTGCCTATATTCTGTCCGAGGCAATGCCGAAAATGAATATATCAGCATTGTTGATAGACACACATATACAACTTTCCTTTATAATAGACCAATATGTTTTTTAGTTAATTGTATACAATGAACCGTTTAGCAAGATTTAGATGTGTAAAAAATGCAGTTAAACACACTATTTTTAACATAAAATTAGGTTTAGCGGAAAAGTGCAAAATTCCATTAGAAGTTAAAAAATTAGGGCTACGTGTCAGGATATGACGACATTAGGAGGAAGAACGCAGTGACACGTAGCGATCGAGTCTTTCTCTTTGGCAAGTGAGCTGACTTTGTTCAGACGCTATTTTGAAGCGCCATCATCGTTAATCCACCCCTCGTGTAGCGGGTAATGAGAAGCTTATGGGATTTTTAATTTTACAGTTCTGTAAAAGAATTAAACATAGAAGAGTATGAGGGCATTGAGCAAATATGTTGACGTTTTCTTCATTTGTTACTTTCTTATAAAACTAAAAGAAAAAAGAGGCGATAACTTCTGCTGTTACATCTTCTTTATAAATATGGCAACGGAAAAAAGAAAGAAACAGAAAAAGAGACGTCACTGCCCATTGTGTCAAGTACTTGCAAAGTGTTAGTGAGAGACGAACAGCTGTTAATGAGAAGATCATAAAGGGTATGGCTTATTAATGCCACGAAACATTAAAGTGATTTTCATTCTGATACTGCCACAGAGAAACGACACTATCCATTTACGAAACTACTTATAACGTGTCAACGAGTGACTAAACTGTTTTCTGTTGATGTTACATTGCGTCCTTTTCCATCTATGTACATAACTATCTAGGAATTAAGTAAATAATGTATTTCACACCTGACAGGAATATCTTTTGATTAATTCTTCCTTTTCAAAGGATACCCGTGTTTTGCATGAACAAATAACGCATTATCGTACAGTAATAATGGTATATGGCATAGGTTTTACAACCTTTCTAACGTGCGGACCCCTTTATATTTCAGGTTTTACCCTAGGGACTCTCTTATAAACGCTTATGAAATTTATACATATATTTTTGCTAAAAATAATAATTTTGCATTAACGCAAAAAAACTGGTTTTTAGCTTACTTCAGACGTAAGTATTCAAATAAAATAAATTAATAAATTAATAAAATAAATTAATAAAATAATAAAATAAATAAATAAAATAAATTTAATAATTAATAAATTAATAAAATAAATTAATAAAATAAATTAATAAAATAAATTAATAAATTAATAAAATAAATTGATAAAATAAATTAATAAATTAACAAAATAAATTAATAAAATACATTAATACTGCATGTTGATGCTAAATGTTACAAACTTATTTTATTTATTTTTTTAATTAATTTTTCGTATAAATGAAAACAATAATAATACTTTACAAATAGTTTTATTGTCAATTACACACAGAGGATTGTTTTAATACACACGTTGACATGTAATTGGCGATATTGGAAGTTTTTGTTATTTAGGAACATTAATAAATAAAAATAAATATCCAGAAATTGGAAATTTATACTTTGAATTTCGCGTAATGAGTTAATCGACGGACGCCCTATCTTGTCCTTGCGAATCCTTTGTGGTCCGCGGACCACGGTTTGAAAACCCCTGTTCTAGGGGATAGATCATAGAAACATCTACAAAATGTCGCAATTTTCTCTTAGTGGATGTTTCTATGTTCCATCCATTACCCGTTAATTTAATATGGTATTCCTTATAAATGGACAGGTTTACCCTAATAATATATCTGTCTGCATGTTGGTATTTCCTTCTGTCTCAAAAGAAAATATATATTCGTTAAAAGAGTTCATATGCGATGAAGATTGTATAGCTGAGGAAGGCTTACAGAATGTCTAACAACACTTCCTATGACCACATATATCTTAAGTCAATATATATATATATATATATATATATATATATATATATATATATATATATATATATATATTTAACTTGTTACAAATATCCAGGGAGTATAAATCCGAAGGAAGTTGAAACCGGGTTTATGAGAGTGCTCAATGAAAATTCAGAGCAAAATATATTTTTTGTTGGTGATTTTATTATTCCATTAATTGCGACAAAATATATGCTGTTTCATTTGCGCCCACAATGAACGCCAACTTTTCAAGCGACAAAAACGTTTTGGATTTTATTGTCGCTTAAAAAGTTGGCGTTCATTGTGGGCGCTAATGAAACAGCATATATTTTGTCGCAATTAATGGAATAATAAAATCACCAACAAAAAATATATTTTGCTCTGAATTTTCGGATTGTCTGTGGTGATTTCTCGCGACCGTGTCGGCTTGGGCGTTAGGCTCGTGATTTTAGGCTGAATCTACGAACTGCGTTCGAGCCTGTGCGACCACTTGCAACAGCCACTCCTGCACTGATAAGGTTAGAAAAGCCGAAACGACGTCGCCTGTAAGTATAAAACATTCATATTTAATATATATATATATATATATATATATATATATATATATATATATATATATTAAATTAGTTTTATGATTTTTTAACCTACGTACGACGTCGTTTCGAGCTTATGGCTCTCATCAGCGCAGGGAAGTAACAATCTCAGACGGTTTTAGGCGCAAGCCTAGTTCACTTTCAATCCGTAACCGTTCACGTAGTCCCATTAAAAATTAAGTGATATTTATACTGAAAGCGGCGAGTATGTATACCTAAAGATTCAATAGCACTAAACGACAGAGTAAGAGCATATATATATATATATATATATATATATATATATATATATATATATATATATATATATATATATATATATAAAGGGGTTGGTTAAATCAAAATACCTTTCACAGCATGTTAAGATGCGATAATGTTTTATAAAAAAACAAAAATTGAAACCGATTTTTTTTTTTTTTTTTATAAACTTTCATTCTCTTTTAGTTTATGTTACAGCTATATTTAGCCGAGTACAATCGGCTTCTTCAGTGTAGTTAGTAAATCCGATGTTAATGGTCTGCCGGCCTCAGATGGTGTAGCCGGCCCATGAGGTGTTTTTTTTTCACTTTCGGTTCGAAATCACGCCAGCACTTGGATATGTATATATATTAGAAGTTCATACCTTTTTGAAAGCATCCAAATAAAGTTTTTAAAAAGGGGTAAGGTAAATCAAAATACCTTTTAAAGCATGTTAAGATGCGATAATGTTTTATTAAAAAACAAAAATCGAAACCGATTATTTATTTATTTTTTTATAAACTTTCATTTTTTAAAAGTTTATGTTACAGATATATTTAGTCGAGTACAATAGGCTTCTTCAGTGTAGTTAGTAGATCCGATGTTAATTGTCTGCCGGTCTGAGATGGTGTAGCCGGCCCATGAGGTGGTTTATCTTTCACTTTCGGTACGAAATCACGCCATCACGTAGATATGTATATATAAGAAGTTTATATATTTTTTTATTTTTTAAAGCATCAAAATAAATTTAAAAAACAAGGGGTAAGGTAAATCAAAATACCTTTTAAAGCATGTTAAGATGCGATAATGTTTTTAAATTGGTTTCGATTTTTCTTTTTTAATAAAACATTATCGCATCTTAACATGCTTTAAAAGGTATTTTGATTTACCTTACCCCTTCTTTTAACATTTATTTGGATGCTTTAAAAAAGGTATGAACTTCTAATATGTATACATATCCACGTGCTGGCGTGATTTCCTACCGAAAGTGAAAAAAACTCCTCATGGGCCGGCTACACTATCTCAGACCGGCAGACCATTAACATCGGATCTACTAACTACACTGAAGAAGCCGATTGTACTCGGCTAAATATATCTGTAATATAAACTAAAAAAAATGAAAGTTTATAAAAAAAATCGGTTTCGATTTTTGTTTT
>OY744529.1:96577402-96627402 GCA_963556195.1 Sepiola atlantica | reverse complement strand
CATCATCATCATCATCATCATCATCATCATTATCATTTTTATTATTATTATTATTATCATTATTATTATTATTATTATCATTATTATCATCATCATCATAATCATCATCATTATTATTATTATTATTATTATTATTATTATTATTAGCATTATTATTATTATAATTAATATTATTATTATTATCATCATCATCATCATCATCATCATCATCATCATCATTATCATTATTATTATTATTATTATTATTATTATTATTATTATTATTCCTCCTTCTTCTCATAATCATCTTCTATTTCTTCTATTCCTTTTTTATTATGATTCTTAATCTCTATATTTACTATATCTACTACTTTTTATTCTTTCATATTCCAATTTTTCATCTCTTCTTTTTTTTCTTCTTTTCTTTTTTTGTATATATTTCTTTTCCATCTTCTCTATTTTCTTCTTTATCTTCATCGCGATTTTCTTCTCCATCTTTACTTTT
Source organism: Sepiola atlantica (assembly GCA_963556195.1). NCBI lineage: Eukaryota > Metazoa > Mollusca > Cephalopoda > Sepiida > Sepiolidae > Sepiola > Sepiola atlantica. Next base: position 96,626,918 of record OY744529.1, on the reverse strand, counting down.
CTCCTTTTTTTCTCTTCTTTATTATATTCTTCTTTTCCATCTTCTTCATCTTTTTCACGATTTTCTTCTTCATCTTCTTTTTTTCTTCTTCTTCATTTTTTCTCTCAACTCTGTCATCATTATTTTACTTTTCTCATTTTTCTTTCTTCTTTTTTCTTCGTCTTCTTCGTCTTATCAATCTTCTTGTTCAACTTTTATTCACTATTTTTTCTCTATTGTCTCTTTCTTTTCTTTTTTTAATCTTCCGCTTTTCTACAACCTTTTTTCATCATCATCATCTACTTTCTATTCTTCTTGATCTTCTTCTTCTTTTTTTATTTCTTCTCTAACTTAACTTTTATCATCATCTTCTTTTTCTTCATTTTATTCTCCATTCTTCATCATTATCTCATTTTTTACTCTATCATCTTTTTAATCTTTTTTTCTTCTTTCATTTTGTTTACTCTCTCTTTTCTTCATCATCTTCTTGTTCATCATCTTCTTCATCAATAAACCCCTTTCACTCATCTCTTTCATCATTTTTCTCTGTACTCTAAAATTGTCTGGGTCTCTTCCGATGTTTTGTTCTTAACAGTTTTTGTTTGCATCGCCAACTTTTCCATGCGATGTTTGCCTTTATTTTTCCCACCCGTTCTCGCTATCGCATTTCATATCTTAATTGTCTCATCCCGTTCGCCTTTTGTTTCGGACCCGCCTCAAATTCTCTCTTCACTCACACTAAAATCAATAACACATTTCAAATTCCACCCTTCATTTCCCCTCCTCAGTTTTGTTTTAAATGCTCACCGTATTTTCGTGTTCTTCTCCCCTTTGTGCTGGGTTCACCTCTGGAACGATGCGAATTATGCAGAGCTAGTTAAAAAGATTTTCGGGTCAGTTCTTGGCCGCACAGACGCAGATACAGTTTCGACTCTATGATTACTTACATAAACAGCAGCAGCAGCAGCAGCAGTTTTTGATATTTCAAATCAGACTAAGTGGGAAACGAACGAAAAACGAAGAATTAGAAATGGCTCGCCAACATGGCCTTTTCCTTAATGCATAACCCCTTTTTGCTCAGACATGACGTAACATTATAATAAGCGACTTCCATTATTAACACACGTTTGGATCCGGTAAATCTAAATTTATTCCATAAAAAAATTGTCAGTATACTGAAATCATATGCCCTTAAGTCATTAAGGGTATGCGAGCACAACAGGGCTATGCATTTTACTGGTAGGAATTTTTCTTCAGCGCCCTCGCACACTTCATCCACTCAGGCATAGAGATTTATACTGTAGTGATGTGATAATGAAATGGTTTGGTTGATATGTAGTCATACCCTTAATGACAATAAAAGTGTAAACATTTGGGAATTTCTTTGCTTTTGTACATTTAGTGTATATGAATTTTCATCTTAACCCTATTAAGGGCATATGATTTCAGTATACTGGCAATTTTTCATAGAATGTCACTACTTTTGTAAAGGCTATGCCTCAATACAACGCCTTCTCATAACTGATATAGTTGGTAGTTTGACTAATCAAGGTATATGGTAAACTGAAATTAAAATGCCATCAACTAGACACTAGAACCTCTATCTTTGCCAAAAATCAGCTGAAAGATATAGAATAAAGTGAATGAATACTGGTCATTTTAAAGTTTTTTTTTTAATTTTCTGGAAAACTAAAGTATATGATAAACTGAAATTAAAATTCCATCAACTAGACCCATGAACCTCTATCTCTGCTGCAAAATCAGCTGAACCCATCAAATAGTTGATGAGATACAGGGTGGCACATACGTACGTACGTACGTACGTACGTACGTACGTACACACAGATAACATGATTTCATGATTGAACTTTCTGGATCTCTGGGTTGCCTTAACTAATGATGCTGAAATTCTATACACTTATAGAACCTATCAAATAAAAATGTTGTGCAAAGTTTTAACTAATTTGGCTTATTGGTTTTTGAGTTATGATTGATCAAAGAAATGAGATTTCTAGCATAGGCCATTCGTGGGTCTATTAAGGGATAGAGCGCTCTCGCGCCTCCCTTGATTTTGTAGCTATTTACTTGCTAAAGGATGATTGTCATCATGATTTCCTGGCCTATCTGTACAAATTATACTCAGAGTCTATAGTCGAAAAGGCATTTATCAAAAATAACGACAAAGTCTAGCCATACCTAATATATCAACATTATTGATGTCTTGAAAAACAGCCAAAAGTACAGAATCAAGAAGAAAAAAGTAGAGAAATGTTCACAGAGTTTAGACGAATTTAGTGAAGCAGTTTTTGTTCGCATGTTTGTGCACTTGAGTCGTGAGTATGTTCGTGAGAGTGTGACAAGCTATAACTTAAAAGTCAATGACTAAGTTTGCAGAGATGTCAGTAGCCAGCGGCTACGGCGAAGGTTTGTTTGCTCGCTAAAAGTTCGTGTAACAGTTATTAACACTGTGTTGTGACTGATATAAGTTCGTTAAGCAGGTTTAGTCTCTCACATTGACCACATCGCCTTTTTTCTCGCTTATATAGTCAACGGGCACACGTGACTGGCTCATACGGCAACCTCTTGCTGATTGGTTGAAGTCCGGTATAGGTAATTAATTGAGTATTTTGTTTCATCAGTATTACGTATTGAACCCGACTAAACACCTAATATTTCAGAGATCGTTTCTTTTATGGTGTTGTTATGATTGTTGTGTTGTTGTGTTGTTGTGATTGTTGTGTTGTTATGTTGTTGTCATTGTTGTGATTGTTGTGCTGTTGTTTGTTGTGATTATTGTATTGTTGTGTTGTTGTGTTGTTGTGTTTTTGTGATTGTTGTGCTGTTGTTTGTTCTGGAACACGGATTCCACAAAGTTGTCTCTTTTTTTCTCCGCTATAGAATAGGGAACTACTGACACTAGTTGGTATTCGACCAGACGTGGCACACACACACACACACACACACACACACACACACACACACACACACACACACATACGAACACATATATATATATATGTATATTTCTAGGCAGGGCGTCGTGGTCCAATGGTAAGACGCTGAACTATTGACATCAATATCGAAGGGTCGATCGTTGTCTAAGTACGCCATGCTGATATAGTTGTAAGCCAAAAACACGTGGCCATGGATTACTTTTGTGTATGTATAACATTACTAAAAATATATTTATTAACGAAAAATACGCCATAATAATGCATTTTTCTGCATCTTAATCATTTAGGAAGTGAAACAATCAAAATAGTGGTAGTAAGCAAAAACAACGAACGCTGCAATCACCAATAAAAACAATTAGATAAAAATACATTAAAAAACACACACACACACACACACATATATATATATATATATATATATATATATATATATATATATATATTAATCAATCAAGAAGATTTAAAATACTTTCATACTTAAGATAAACAGACAATTTTCCATGGAAGTGGCCATCGAATCTATTTAGCTCCCCCTCTCTCTCCCCCCCTCTCTCTCTCTCTGTCTCTTTCAATCTAATCTTTACCTCTTCGCCCAATTTTGTAGACTCTTTTCATTTTTGAATTTAAAAAAAAACATATTTCACCCCGAACAAGGCAGGTCGCCACTATAGATGTAAGGGGCTACTGAGAAAAAGGTTGAAAGTTTTGGGGGAGGGTCAACCTAAATTGGGAGCTGCGCAGCCAGATGTCTGTTTACATTAGTTTTAAATTTCCGCATGTCAGTAACGTCAGGAAAACAGGGAGCAGGGAGGGAGTTCCAGCAGCACGAGGAAAAAAGCTTTTGGAGTAGAAAGATCTTCGGCATCTGGGAACCTCCACAGTGAATGGATCGGATTTGGCAGATTGTCGGGTTGTTCTAGTGAATTTACGTTGTGGGGATACCAGAGCAGCAAGCTCATCAGAGCACAATCCATTGAAGTACTTGTAAAATAGGCACAAGGAAGCAACATTGCGGCAATGGGACAGAGGCTGGAGCTTGGTGAATAGTGAGGGACCTATCAAGTTGGCGACTCTTTTTTGGACCTTATCTAAGAGACTAGTGGAGGATGTTTACGTCATTCGTCTCTTATAACTTCTCTTGCCGTCCCTCTTCATTTACCTCATACGCCTTTTATGACGTTGTCTACTGTGCACGGTAACAAGCAAGCAATCAAACAACCGAACAAGTAAGCAAGCAAGCCTCACAGACTTTGAGTAGTACAGTAGAACATCGGTGACTCATCGGGCCAGTATTTGTTTATAATTATCTAGAAAGTAGTCCAAAGCTACCTTTCATGCTTTATGACATAATCCATTTTCGGGTAAACGTATACATATTTTGAGATATAGTCCTTCATGTTTTAAACATCTTGAATTTGAAAGTATCTTTAATTTAGAAACCCAGCAACGATGTGTTATTTTTTTCTTAAAATAAATAAAACATTTACATATTGACATTATGTTCTTAATTTTCGGCGTCAGCGCCATAATCATACAATATATACTTGCACCGAAGAAGATGAAATAAATGCCTTCAACAATTAGACAGAGAAAGAGAAAAAAACATTCTATGATGAGGGCGTCTACGCCGAAAAAGTTAGCACCTAAATAAATAATTTATTTATTTGAAGAAAAAAAACACATCGTTGTTAGATTTCTAAATTCAAAATAATTTCAAATTCACGATATTTAAAAAAAGATTAACTATATTTCAATGTCTAATAGTACAGCCAGTGTGCAACCTTGTGGACATACTTTTAATCTCAGGCCTTTTAACATCGGTCATATGACTTCAATGAAGAAGAACAAAAACGCCCTCGACAAGTAAAAAGAAGAAAGAAGAAAAAAAACATTCTATGATTATCGCGTTTACGCCGAACATTTATAAGAATACATTAACATTTGTTTAGACACCTAACGTATTGAGTGTTTAACCCTAAAGTAAAGCTCCGTCAAAAAATCTATGTGAATACTTCTTTCTCGTAAAAAATTATTTTAAATAAGAATTACAAAACTTTTCATTATTGTCTTTACCATCAATTTGATAAGTTATTTTTAATCAAAACCGGACGTCTTTAATATAAGGAAACAAGTTTGCCAGAGCGCTGTTCGCTACCGACTTTCGGGTGTCAGTCTAGTTTGCCAAAATCTTTTAGTTAACATTCTTTTTAAAAAGTCCTACCCGAGAGCTCCCAATACTGTTCATAACATGATAATGTAATTGGTGAATATATTAACATTTGTTTAGATGTTGCATAGCCCCTTAATAATTCATACCTTCGTTTCTTCTCGGTTTGCTCTATCGTCTAGTGGTTGAGTACTTTCTTCGCCTCTGCACTGTAGTGGCCATCTCCGTGAGTTGTCTGTAACAGAAGCCCTTTCTCACCCGCTTCATAAGACAACAATCTTTTCATTTTAATTACTTTTTATTTGGCGTCAGTTTCTATTGCCCGTGGAGATGTTTTGCTATCGTTGAGAGAGAGAGAGAGAGAGATTTACGAATATCGTGGTTAATTCTTAGCTAGCTTATTGTCTAATCAGTCCTTTGTTATTTGAGGAGACAGGGGGGAGAAGGACATCTTGTACGCCAGTATTCTTTCTTAGGGAAAAACATTTCCCGTTCTGACTTGGCTACATCTTAATTCCTTCATCCGACTTCTGCGCCTCCTAAGTCCGAACTAGTTTTAAAACTCCAATTTTCTCACATATCATAACTGTGACGTAATATTACGTGATCACCACACAGGTGAAGGATGACCTTTTTAACTAAGGTCATCCATTGTCTCGTCACTTGTGACGTTTCGATTCCCGGAAACAGCATCGCACTCCAATTACTCGGCGACACGCACTAAATCGCACAAGCCAAACCAACGACCCCACACCCGTTCTCCACCACATACGTCCATTATCATATAACATTCTCATAAAGGTTTTTATAATCCCACAAGTTACGTCTATTATTATATAACATTCTCATAAAGGTTTTTATAATCCCACAAGTTACGTCCATCATTATATAACATTCTCATAAAGGTTTTTATAATCCCACAAGTTACGTCCATCATTATATAACATTCTCATAAAGGTTTTTATAATCCCACAAGTTACGTCCATCATTATATAAAATTCTCATAAAGGTTTTTATAATCCCACAAGTTACGCCCATCATTATATAACATTCTCATAAAGGTTTTTATAATCCCACAAGTTACGTCCATCATTATATTACATAGTCACCTAACGTATTCATAATATAATAATCGCACTCCAGGTTAATGAATATTTTTGATATCTTCACTTTGTTAGAAAGAGGCAAATTTGTAAGAATAGACGATTTGTTATCCCCTTTCTGAATTTAACACACGAAATAAATTAACGAAACAAACGAAACCTTTTTGCAACAACAAACGAAAGGGGTTTATTCGTATATTTATGGTTACCTATACTTTTTGGATATAGGTGGAATAAACTTAGGACAGTGTCCGGAAGAAGAAGAAGAAGAAGAAGAAGAAGAAGAAGAAGAAGAAGAAGGAGAAAATAAGCCCGTAGTTCGAATATATTCAGGCGAAGATAGCAGGCGCCGTGAGCGTCCACTGGACAGGGGGGCAGGAGAGAGACTGAGGCGATCCTTTGTGGCTTGTGCCAGGGTACCGTCTGCTCTTCGTCTAGAATATCCTAATGGAGCTAAAGTAGTCCCTTAGGGAACTAATGATGTTAAATCGTCCTGCGAGCTGATTGACCAAACCAGCTCACAGAGACACTGATACACATTACAAAGTAAATCTACTTAATGCCTGCTACATCACCCCCTGCTTAGGCTGAAAGTCGACAGAAAGAAAATGAAGTGTAGCAGTAGGAAAGAACAAAAACACAAAATACTACATTTGTCAATTCAGAATTTTTTTAAAAGTTGTTTGTTTTGCAGGGAAAAGGTTTATGCCTTTGCTGCAAAAAGTATTTTTGAAAAATGTTTTTTGTTTTTTGTTTTTTCTTTTTGGCTTTTCTGCAAACAGTTTTTAAGGAAAATGTTTTTCTTTTCTGTGAAAATTTTTTATTTTTTTTTAATGTTTGTATTTTTGTGAAAAATATTTTTTTGGAAAAAGTTTTTCCTCTCTGTGAAAAGAATTTTTTTTTTGGGGGGGGGGGGAACAGTAATTATATAATAATTACAAGTACTCAAAAAAAGCTCATTATTTATTTATATGGTTTTACACAGTTTTTGAGGGCAATGTACTCGCCGACCACTACGTATGGTTGTGACATTATTGTCTTTAGGTGTTTCGAACAGTACCGGTGTAGTTACAGCTGTTTGATGCACAGTAGGGGGAATATGGGGCTCAGGTGTTTCTGTGTTTAGAAAGGCTTTTTTTTCACCCTGTCGATGGATACAGTGTCTATTTTGCCACGAATGTCAAGGGTGAACATTTTGTCAGCGCGTGAAAGCACGCGATAAGGACAAGTATAAGGAAGAGTAAGAGTGATTTTCACGGAGTCTTTTCTAACAAAAAGATTAGTTCATGACGAAATGCCCCTCGGGGCCTAAGATTTAATGGTCTGTTGCCTAAGGTGCATAGGTGGGAGCTCATTAAAGTAAGCTCGCAGTCTGTTTATGTACAGAGCTGGATATGTTGCCGTTAAATCTATTGGGGTCAGCATCTGACCCAGCAGCGATAGATATTATCCATAAACAAGTTCGGCTCAAGAGAATCCGAGGTCCTCTTTGACGCAGCACGACAACCAAGAATGCCAATAGGTACGTACTCGCTCCATCGCTGTTGATCAGGATAAACACGCAACGCGGCTTTCAATTGACGATGGAAGCGTTCTATCATTCCGTTTTAATCTGGTTGATAGCTAGTAGTACGGATACGTTTAATCCCTAAGATCCTGGAAAGTTCCTGGAATAGGTAGGATTCAAACTGTCCACCACGGTCGGTGGTAATCGTTGTGGGAACTCCGTAACGCGATATCCACCCGATATAAGGGCTCGCACTACAGAGTCAACCGAAATGTCTTTTAGGGAATCGCTTCAGGCCTATGCAGGTTAGGAGATAAGTAAATCCCTGACTGACCGGCCATGATCCAACCAGATCAATGTGAATATGGCTGAACTGAGCGTCTGGAGTGCTGAATGTTCCAAGCGGTGCACTGATATGCTTGTGCACCTTTGACTTTTGGCAGGATACGCAGGAACGTGTCCAGGCAGTGATTTCACGCCTCATATAAGACCAGAAAAATCTAGCCGCAATCAGCTTCACTGTGGCTTTAAGTCCGGGGTGTGCCAAGTTGTGAAGGGTATCAAAGACAATGCCATGAGTCAGTGAAAGAAAAGGGCGAGGTAAATCCCTTGAGGTGTCACATATGATCTGCGTGTCCGACGTGGGCACGGACAGGTATTTGAATTTGCAAGTTGCAAACTCAGCTGACAACAGATCCAGAGTGCCTAGACGTGGCCGGTCTAAAGCCATCTGTTGTAGATCGATATCCGAAGGTGAAGACAGAGAAGTTATAGGAAGGCGGGACAAGGCGTCTGCCGCAGCATTTTGTTCATTAAAGATATGTCGAATATCGTTAGTAAATTGCGAAACAAAATCCAAGTGGCAAGTTTCGCGAGGAGAATATTTGTCCGGCTTAGCACGTAGTGCGTATGTAGGTGCACGGTGTGTGGATCACAACTTGACGACCCTCGACAGTATCCGAAAGAAGAAGAAGAAGAAGAAGAAGAAGAAGGAGCCCTTAGTCCGGATATCTTCAGGCAAAGATAGCAGGCGCCGTGAGCGTCCGGTGGACAAGGAGGCAGGTGAGAGGCTTGGGCGATCCATCGTGGCTAGTGCCAGGGTACCGTCTGCTCTTCGTCTAGAATATCCTAAGGGAGCTTAAGTAGTCACTGAGGGAACTAATGATATCAATGCGCTCTGCAAGCTGACTGGCCAAACCAGCTCACAGGGACACTGATACGCAATACAAAGTAAATCTACTTTATGACTGCTACAGATTAAAGAAACAAAAATAAATATTTTATTTATATTAAGAAGAAAAAAGCGCATTGTTGTTTGGTTACTGAATTCAAAATAACATATACGAGGCCTGTCTTTAATGTATCCGACCTTAGGCCAGAAAAATATTTCAAATACGTGACGAAGTAGGCCCCTTATGCTTGCACATACTTAGACCACCGATCCATCCACTGCCGGAAACGCCTCTGGAAGTATTCTTTTGAAATAGTGTTGAAGGGGATTATGGTCCAAACCTCGTCACTTATTTGAAATATTTTTCTGGACTAAGGTCGGATACCTTTTTAGACAGGCTACGTATATATGTCTTTCATAAAATAATTCGTTTTCTCTGCCGATCCACATTTTCCTCTCTCTCTCTCTTTCTTTCGTTTTGTCTCTCTCTAGCTTTCTCTATCCCCCCTCTCTCTCTCTCTCTCTATATATATATATATATATATATATATATATATATATATATATATTGTGCTGTCTTAATATACTCTCTATCCCCCTTCTCTCTCTCCCTTTCCCCTCTCTTCTCCTCTTTGCACCGTTCCTTTATTTCTACTCACCCCTCTCCTACCTCTTTCTTTCTGTCTCTCTCTCTCTTAAATATTGACCCGATACGCATCATTCCATTAGTTCACTCATTATTTCACTCATTATTCGCCTTTTATTTGCGTTATTTTACTTGTGTGATGCCATCTACTATGATACTAACCTGGAACAGCCTTAGTAGAGTTTTATCCATACCAAGTCGATGATGCATCCTCGAGAATCATACCGACACAGCCTGGGTCATTTAAAGTAGATGATAGCCTTGCGTATATCATCATTTTAAGTAGGTGATAGCTGTGCATCTGTCATAATTTTTAGTAGATGATGGCCTTGCATTTGTCATTGTAAGTAGATGATGGCATTGCATCTGTCATTTAAAGTAGATGATGATTTTGCATCTGTCATTTAAAGAAGATGATGGTTTTGCATCTGTAATTTAAAGTAGATGATGGCCTTGAATCTGTAATTTCAAGTAAATGATGGCCTTGCATCTGTCATCATTGTACCTAGATGATGGGCTTACATATGTCATTGTAAGTAGATGATGGCCCTGCATCTGTGATCATTGTACCTAGATGATGGTCTTGCATCTGTCATTGTAAGTAGATGATGGCCTTGCATCTGTCATCATTGTACCTAGATGATGCCATTGCATCTGTCATTGTAAGTAGATGATGGTCTTGCATCTGTCATTGTAAGTGGATGATGGCTTTGCATCTGTCATTTTAAGTAAATGATAGCCTTGTATCTATCATCATTTTAAATAGATGATGGCACTGCATATTTCATTGTAAGTAGATGAGTGCCTTACATCTGTCATCAATTTAAGTAGATGATATCCTTGCATCTGTAACTGTAAGTAGATTATGGGCTCGCATCTGTCATCATTTTAAGTAGGTGACAGCCTTGCATCTGTAACTGTAAGTAGATTATGGGCTCGCATCTGTCATCATTTTAAGTAGGTGACAGCCTTGCATCTGTAATTTAAAGTTGATTATAGCTTTGCATCTGTCATTATTTTAAGTAGATAATAGCCTTGCCACTGTCATTGTAAGTAGATGATGGCCTTGCATCTGTCATCATTTAAAATAGATGATGGACTTGCATCTGTCATTGTAAGTAGATGATGGCCTCGCATCTGTCATTATTTTAAGTAGATGATGGGCTTGCATCTGTCATTATAAGTTGATGATGGCCTTGAATCTGTCATGATAAGTAAATGATGGCCTTGCATCGGTCATTTTAAGTCGCATCTGTAATCATTTTAAGTAGATAATGGCCATTTATCTGCTATTGTAAGTAGATGATTGTCTTGTATCTGTCATTTAAAGTAGATGATGGCCTTGTATATGTCATTTTAAGTAAGTGATGGCCTTGCATCTGTCCTTTAACGTAGATAATGGTCTAGCATCTGTAATTCTAAGTAAATGATTGCCTTGCATCTGCCATATTAAGTAGATGATGGCCTTGCATCTGTCATTATTTAAAGTAGATGATTGCCTTGCATCTCTCATAACAATAAGATGATGGCTTTGCATTGGAAATTTTGAGTAGATGATGGCCTTGAATCTGTCATTTTAAGTAGATGATGGCCTTGCATCTGTCATTGTAAGTAGATGCCGGCCTTTTCATTGGTAATTTTAAGTAGATGATGGCCTTGCCTCTGTCATTTTTAGTAGATGATTGCCTTGAATCTGTCATTTCAAGTCGATGATGGCATTGCATCTGTCATCATTTTAAGTAGATTATGGCCTTGCATCTGTCATTGTAAGTATATGCCGGCCTTTGCATTGGTAATTTTAAGTACATAATGGACTTGCATCTGTCATATAAAATTTGATGATGGCCTTGCATCTCTCATCGTTTTAAGTTGATGATGGCCTTGCATCTGCCATTTTAAGTATATAATGGCCTTGCATCTGTCATCATTGTAAATAGATGACGGCCTTGCATATGTCATTGTAAGTAAATGATGGCCTCGCATATGTCATGTAAAGTAAGTGATGGGCTTGCAGCTGTAATTTTAAGTAGATTATGGCCTTGTATATGTAATTTGAAGTAGATGATGGCCTTGCATACGTAATCTTAAGTAGATAATAGCCTTGCATCTGTCATCGTATGTAGATTATTGCCTTGCACATGCCATTTAAATTAGATGATGGCCTTGCATCTCCCATAATTTTAAGTAGATGATGGGCTTTCATCTGTAATTTTTAGTAGATTCTGGCCTTGCATATGTCATTTTAAAGAGATGGTTGCCTTGCATCTGTCATTTTAAGTAGATGATTGCCTTGCATCTGTCATTTTAAGTAGATGTGTGCCTTGCATCTGTCATTTTAAGTAGATGTGTTCCTTGCATCTATCATTTAAGTAGATTATGGGCGTGCATGTGTCATTTTAAGTAGATGATGGTCTTGCATCTGTCATTTTAAGTAGATGATTGCCTTGCATCTGTCATTTTAAGTAGATGTGTGCCTTGCATCTGTCATTTAAGTAGATTATGGGCGTGCATCTGTCATTTTAAGTAGATGATGGCCTTGTATCTGTCATTTTAAGTAGATGATGGCCTTGCATCTGTCATTTTAAGTAGATAATGGCCTTGCATTTGTCATCATTTTCAGAAGATTATGGCCTTGCATATGTCATTGTAAGTAGATGATTGCATTGCATTTGTTATTTGAAGTAGATGATGGCTTTACATCTGTCATTGTAGATGATGGCCTTGCATCTGTCATTTTTAGTAGATGATGGCCTTGCATCTGTCATCACTTTTAGCAGATGATGGCAATGCATCTTTCATTTTATATAGATGATAGCCTTGCATTTTTCATTTTAACTAGATGATGACCTTGCATCTGTCATTGTAAGTTAATGATTGCATTGCATCTGTCATTTATCGTAGATGATGGCCTTACATCTGCGATTGTAGACGATTGCCTTACATCAGTCATTTTAAGTAGATGATGGCCTTGAATATGTCATTTTAAGTAGATGATGGACTTGCATCTGTCATCACTTTTAGTAGATGATTGCCTTGCATCTGCCATTGTAAGTAGATGATAGCCTAGCATCTGTCATTTTAAGTAGATTATGGCCTTGCATCGTAATTTTAAGTAGATGATGGCCTTGCATCTATCACCATTTTTAGTAATTTATGACCTTGCATCTGTAATTTAAAGAAAATGATGGCCTTGAATCGGTTCTTTTTAGTAGCTGATGGCCTTGTATTTGTAATGTCAAGTAGATAATAGCCCAGCATCTGTAATTGTAAGTAGATAATGGCCTTGCCTCTTCCATTTAAAGTAGATTATGGCGTTGCATCTGTAATTTTTAGTAGATTTTGCCTTGCATCTGTCATTTTAAGTAGATGATGGCCTTGCATTCGTCATTTTAAGTGGATGATTGCCTTGCATCTGTCATTTTAAGTAGATTATGAGCGTACAAGTGTCATTGTAAGTAGATAATGGCCTTACATCTTTGATTTTAAGTGAACAATGTCTTTGGCTCTGTCATCATTTTTAGTAGATGATAGCCTTGTAACTGTCATTGTAAGTAAATAATAGGATTGCATCATTCATTTAAAGTAGATGATGAATTAATATCTGTATTTGTAGATGATGGCCTTGCATCTGTCATTTTAAATAGATGATGGTCTTGCATCTGTAATTTTAACTAGATGATAGCCTTGCATCTTTCATTTTAAGTAGATGATAGCCTTGCATCTGTCATTTTAAGTAGATGATGGCCTAGCATCTGTCATCATTTTAAGTAGATGATGGCCTTGCATCTGTACTGTTAAGTAAATGATGTCATTGCATCTGTCATTGTAAGTAGATGATGGGCTTGCACCTTTTTTTTAGTAGATGATGGTTTTACATCTGTTATTGTAAGTAGATTATTGCCTTGCATCTGTCATTTAAAGTAGATGATAGCTTTACATCCGTCATTTTAAGTAGATGTTGGTTTTCATCTGTCATTAGTTTAAGTAGATGATGGCCTTGCATCTGTCATTGTAAGTTAATGATGAACTTGCACCTTTCATTTTAAGAAGATTATGGCCTTGCATCTGTCAATTTTAGTAGATGATGGCCTTGCATCTGTCATTTAAAGTAGATTGTGGCCTTGCATCTGTCATCATTTTAAGTAGATGATGGCCTTGCATCTGTACTGTTTAGTAAATGATGTCATTGCATCTGTCATTGTAAGTAGATGATTGGCTTGCACCTTTTTTTTAGTAGATGATGGTTTTACATCTGTTATTGTAAGTAGATTATTGCCTTGCATCTGTCATTTAAAGTAGATGATAGCTTTACATCCGTCATTTTAAGTAGATGTTGGTTTTCATCTGTCATTAGTTTAAGTAGATGATGGCCTTGCATCTGTCATTGTAAGTTAATGATGAACTTGCACCTTTCATTTTAAGAAGATTATGGCCTTGCATCTGTCAATTTTAGTAGATGATGGCCTTGCATCTGTCATTTTAAGTAGATTGTGGCCTTGCATCTGTCACAATTTAAGTAGATGATGGCCTTGCATCTGTCATTGTAAGTAAGTGATGGCCTTGCACCTTTCATTTTAAGAAGATTATGGCCTTGCATCTGTCAATTTTAGTAGATGATGGCCTTGCATCTGTCATTTAAAGTAGATTGTGGCTTTGCATTTGTCACAATTAAAGTAGATGATGGCCTTGCATCTGTCATTTTAAGTTGATGATGGCCTTGCATCTGTCATTTTAAGTAGATGATGGCCTTGCATCTGTCATTTTAAGTAGATGATGGCCTAGCATCTGTCATTGTAAGTAGATGATGGTCTTGCATCTGTCATCATTTTAAGTAGATGATGGCCTTGCATCTGTCATTGTAAGTAGATGATGGCCTTGCATCTGTCATTGTAAGTAGATGATGGCCTTGCATCTTGTACTTTCCGGATGTTTACGTAAAAAAAACACCAAAATATATGTTAAGCCATAATAGTATCGACTGAAAAACAGGTACACTTGATATCTTTACGATAAAAGAAATGTATTTACATATATATATATATATATATATATATATATATATATATATACAAAGTGTGTGAGAGAGAGAGAGAGAGAGAGAGAGAGAGTGAGAGAGTTAGATATTGATATAGATATATACATATATATATTTCGTCGGAATCTGAGTTTTAAAACATGACTCTTTTTGCGATGTTTTGAACCCTGTAACGGGTTTGAATAATTACGTCTACACTGACGATTCCGCTAGGATTAAACGTATACGTATGTAGATAACCAAATATTTATAATTATTAATACACACACACGCGCGCGCGCACACACACACACATGTATATATATATATATATATATATATATATATATATATATATATATATATAAAATGTACTCTTTAATTAAATACTGAAAACCTATATATGCAATATGTTATATTACCTTATAAAATTATATGTGCATATAACTACATGCAAAGAGAAGCTAATTTAAAGAGTTTACAAATGACGAGAGAGAGAAAGGGAGAGATAGATAGAGATTAAGAAAGAGAGAGAGAGAAAGAGAGAGAGAGAAAGAGAGATAGAAAGAGAAAGAAGAAAGGAAAGAAAGAGAACGGCGGGGGAGATTGGCAATAATATGCACTTGGGGCGCGTATATATTTGCTACTATTACATTATTACCAATCTGCGAAAAAAACAAAACAATGCAGGAATTATGAAATAATATGTTTGTGAACGATGACGTAGTTTTGGTTACAGATATGCAATCACAAAATATCTATTATAGTTATTATACTTGTCCTCGATCGGCTTTATGAAAATAAAACATTTGGAAACTTTAATGAGTGCAAGAGTTTCGTGTCTAATATCTAATTGAATTTGCAAAGAGTTGCACTTGTACCCCGTTAATGCTTACAACCCTTTAAATACCGACAAAATCTTCTTTTTTTTTGCAATTGATGTTTAATACCTATGTTTCAAGTTTCATGCAAATCTGAAATATTTTCAATCGAGTTGGAGGTGTTGTGCCGCCTTCTGCATCGATAAAATCATGTAAAATTGTCCGACAAATTTGAAATTTTGGGAAACTTACATAATTGCTTTTAACATCAACGGTTTAGATTTGATTCAAAAAAATTTGATTCAACTTGAAAATAATTACATTTTCAAAGAATGAGTTTTGCATGTTCATTATGCAATCTTCCCAATCAAATACTCCGGTGAAATTGAAACGAAAATGTATTAGAAATAATGTTTATTCTTTCCATCGTAAAAATGATTTTTTATGTGTTTTTACTATAAAATTGGAAATTATTTTCACTATCAAAATGCATTAGATTTTTTTACTATTACAACACATTGAAGACGACTGTTACTATCATAATGCATTAGAAATCATTTTTACTATGAAAATGCATTATAATGTTTTTATGAAAATTACGTCACCAGAGACTAACCAATGAGAACGTATCGTTTCATTTACTCCGGAATCATCAAAGAAACATTAAACAGATATTTTGAAAAAAAAAGAAGATTTTGTAACAATAAAGTTAAAACTATAATGTTTAATAGATTTTTAGCTTTATATTACTTTTTGATCATTCTTCGTCCTTTATAAATTCTAGTTTCTTTTTCTTTTAAATGTTAATCTGAAGGTAACATAGCGTTCGTTGTAGCTTTAATTGATTTCGCGTGATTTAAAATTTTCTTTTGAAGTTAGCCGTGATCTATTTACATTCATGTTGTGTGACGTCACATCCGATGCTATGATGTCACATCCGTCTACGCTTTTTAGTCTTGTTAATGTAAAGAGGATAATTAGGATTAATTGAAGAGTAAGCTACTCCGATCATTTGAAATTCTAAGAAATAATGAGTGTGTTAAAGTAAAGTGAAATGTCCTCATATTAGTTTGACCGTTATTGCTCCATAAACAGAAGCTGCTAAAGACGGGTGTGTAAAAATAAGCTCAGATTGAAAATTATCCACACAAGTTGAAAATTACGTAAGAGACCAAAACATTCCATTAATAGTTAGAATAAAATAAGGGATACGTACACAAACATTTTGTTCGTGGGCGGAAGTCCAAAATGACACGTAAGAAGAAAGGAAGGAAAGTCTTTCTCTTTATCAGATAAGCTGATTGTGCGCAGTCGCAGTTTTCCGTATCTCCGGTTTTGTTGAGTCCCATGGGGGCGGAGGGAAACATATATAATCTTACAGTGTTTGGAGTATGAAGGAATAAAACAGTAAGGGATTATAACCATCATGGTAAGAGTTTTCTCCTATATGTTGACAGCTACCAGGTGCGAGAGTAATGTGTAAATTTCAACCGTGTGGATTCAAGAACATCTCAGTAATGCTACATATAATTGGTGCCGTGATCAGGACCCTTTCAATGTTAATCTGACATCACGTGTAAAGCAAGTAAAAACTCCGACATGCAACAATGTAATGTCTTCCCTGAACTAAAATCGCAGGAAAACTGATGCCATATCAAAGGCCTTTAGAGGGTCTTGTTTTCATTTGAACAGTGGTCAGCATTCACTCGGTATCGTCCGGGCCTTTGGGTCTGGATTTACGCCGGTCTATTGGGGTTGCTGGTCCTGTGCAGTTCTAGGAGGTGCACCCTCTCAGGCTTTGCCTCCTCTCTTTGGGGAGGAGTAAGTTTATTGCTTACTGCCTGAGGCGCCCCTACCAGGGAATGCCGACGAGGCTGCCCAAGCAATTTTTAAATGGCCAGAGTGCTCACTTCTCGAGCGCTGACTAATCTAATCCCACTTTCCCGACCTTGTGTCACATCTTACCTTGTGGTAGGTAGATAAATAAATTCACTCAGTTTTACTACTATTTACGTCTCGGTAAACTGCAGCTTTTCTAGACAAGGATTTTGTGGTGCGGGGTGCAAGAAAGCAGGGACATATGTTTTGAAGTTCTACCCATTTAAACTGCGCGTTTAACGATGAACTTTTTTTTTTTAAATAAATACTGGGGATTATTGTAGACAAACGCATATGATTTATCTCCTATAGAAAAAAAAACTGTTAACTGCCTTAAAACGCTAGAATAGTTTGGAAATGTGGGATTTTACGTTAAATTTATATACGAATGTGATTCACCACTCTAAATTCGAAAATAATTGTTTTTCAAAATGTTCATAGGTAACCTCCTAAAAATGTAGAATCTTTTTTTTTAGGGGTGTGTGATTCAGCGGAGGATGTCAATCTAAAAAATTACCAAATGCTGAGCCGAACAACACAAATGCTATTAAACAGTGACAATCGAACACAAATACAAGATGTATACTTAAACATGACAGACCGACGAAAATAATATTTCAAACTTAGACAGACCAATGGAAGAATCTAAAATCAGGAGGAAAAAAAACGTAATACGGTTAATACCAGTCTTATTAACGCGAAGCCGTCTTCCGAGTACAAGGTTTAAATTCTCCGAAATATGGTCAATGTTGATAATTAGGGAACTTCCTGTTTGGTGATATCTAAATGGAATCCCTCGATGACAGAGGTAGAGGTGGGGAACAATGTGAAACATTAGGTGAGCAGAGTGGTGAGGGAGAGAGAGAGAGAGAGAGAGAGAGAGAGAGAGAGAGGGGGAGAGAGAGAGAGAAAGAGAAAGAGATGCTAAAGGATTATAATATTGTCCACTCAAATATTTGCCTGCGACGAGTTGGGAGCTAAAAAAGAGATTCGCGCGTGATATTTGGACAAGGGTCCAGTGCGTTTGTTTACCCTGTCAGGCCTCGATTAAACGAAGCTGACGTGGGGGATACGCACGTTAACGGCGGGAAAGAAAGAAAAAAAAGTCGGTAAAGATAGATCTAAAAAAAAAAAACAACAAAAAAAAACGAAAAGAAACCAAAAATAATTTTAAAATAAACAAAAAAGTAAATAAATTAAAGTCAGTTGTGTGTAAGTGGAGTGAGTTAGAAAAAAGGGTCCAAAAAGTGATACATTGTTGGCGGCAACGGGAACTCTTACTTTGAAGTTGTTTTATTTTCTCTCTTTTTCGGGTCACACAAAACCCGGACGTAATTGAAAAGCGAAACTCAGTACGATAGGCGGCTATGATAGAGCTGCACCCAGTGTAGATCGAACTCGGTTACAGGATAAACATTCCATAAGTCTACCGGATGTGACAACCGGATTTAAAGGCTGTCTTAAATGCTGCTATCACATGAATAAAGTCATACTTTATAGTAATATTATATTTACTAACTTATTATTTATTATTTATTATTTACTAGTTTATTATGTTTAATAATTTATTATTTATTATTTATTATTTACTAGTATTATTATGTTTACTAGTTTATTATTTATTATTTACTAGTAATATTATGTTTACTAGTTTATTATTTATTATTTACTAGTAATATTATGTTTACTAGTTTATTATTAATTATGTATTGTTTACTAGTAATAGTATGCTACCAGTTTATTATTTATATAATAACTAAACTAGTAATATTATGTTTACTATTTATTATTTAGTATTTGTTATTTACAAGTAATATAACGTTTACTAGTTTATTATTTATTATTTATTATTTAATAGTAATATTACGTTTACTAGTTTATTATTTATTATTTAATAGTAATATTATGTTTATTTGTTTATTATTTATTATTTACTAGTAATATTATGTTTACTAGTTTATTATTTATTATATATTATTTACTAGTAACATTATGTTCACTAGTATATTATTTATTATTGATTATTTACTAGTAATATTATGTTTACTAGTTTATTATTCATTATTTATTATTTATTAGTATTTTTTTGTTTACTAGTTCATTATGTATTGTGTATTGTTTACTAGTACTGTTACATTACACGCAACCAAACAGGCATTTGTTACATTCTAAATGATGTTATCGCCACGAAACCGATAGTCTCTTAAACGCTTCTCGAAATACGAAAACAATACGAAAAGTCTAGAAGCGTTTTCAAACATATTTGTTAAGGCATTTTAAGCCTTTAAACTGACAGTCCATTTTTATAATATTTTTACTCATTGATTTTACCATTATTTTTTATGCATATTATTTTACCATTCTTTTCTCGTTAAAACATCTTTTCTTTTTTCCACTGTTTTCTTTAAACATTGTATCTCAAACAACTTATTCCAAACACTTTTCCTTTTAAACATTGTTCACTTTTTAAACACTTCTTGTTAAGCACATTTCTTTTTAAAAATTGTTCTTTTTAACAACTTTTCTTTAAAACATTGTTCTTTTTAACAACTTTTCTTTAAAACATTGTTCTTTTTAACAACTTTTCTTCAAAACATTGTTCTTTTTAACAACTTTTTGTTAAAACATTGTTCTATTTAACAACTTTTCTTTAAAACATTGTTCTTTTTAACAACTTTTCTTTAAAACATTATTCTTTTTAACAACTTTTCTTTAAAACATTGTTCTTTTTAACAACTTTTCTTTAAAACATTGTTCTTTTTAACAACTTTTCTTTAAACCATTATTCCTTTTAACAACTTTTCTTTAAAACATTGTTCTTTTTAACAACTTTTCTTTAAAACATTGTTCTTTTTAACATCGTACACTTCTTCTTTCCGTTTTAACTCTTTCAGTTAATCACATTAGGACCCAAAAATGTTCAACACAAAAAGTTAGATTACAGTTTTTTCCTCGTCCACTGGTCGTGGTCGCTATCTGTGCTGTCGGTTTCATTGCCTCTCTGGCAGTGATCGATTCTGGTAGTCTTTATTCTGTGGACAAATTTGTTTTTAGGCAGGAGACAAAACTCGAAGACAAGTTTTTTTTAAGAGAGAGATTCGATTCTTTTATTCGATGTCTTGGTTGTGGAGGGGTTTCCATCCATTCGTCTCTCACATGCGTCTCATTCATGCTTCTTCGTTGTGGGATGCGACGATGCACGGGAATACATGTCGGATCTCATTCGAGATCCAGACCATACGACTCGTGGGCTTAACGCTATCACTTCCAAAGTGTTCTCACTCAAAAACTCTCGTTTTTGATCAAAACACATGACGTAACAGACATTTCCTCGGGTCGGCCAATCAGACACGACATTCACAATCGTACCACATCTGACCTTTTCTGCCCCGGGATTTTCGTGTCACTCCGAATTTGTCACTTTGTTATGGTTTTGACAGAAACGATTCACTGATAACAGTCCCTTTCGGTGCATGTCAGCTTGACCCGCACTCATTGTCTCATTTGCCCCCAGCCATAATTCACACTAGCTAACCTATCGTTTCTGGAGATATAGGGCTCCATCTATAATATAACAGTACTATTATGTTTACTAGTTTATTATTCATTATTTATTATTTACTACTAATATTATGTTTACTAGTTTATCATCTATTATGTATTGTTTACTAGTAATATTATGTTTACTAGTTCATTATTCATTATTTATTATTTCCTAGTAATATTAAGTTCGCTAGTTTATTATTTCATTATTTGTTATTTACTAGTAATGTTATGTTTACTAGTGCACTATTTATTATTTATTATTCATCATTGAATATTTAATTATAATATTATGTTTATTAGTTTATTATTTATTGTTTATTATTTACTAATAGTATTATGTTCATTATGTTATTATTTATTATTTACTAGTAATATTGTGTTTACAAGTTTATAATTTATTATTTATTAGTAATATTATGTTTACTAGTTTATAATTCATAATTCATTATTTACTAGTAATATTATGTTCGCAAGTTTCTAATTTCTTATTTCTAATTTACTAGTAATATCATGTTTACTAGATTTTCGAATGTATTATTAGTTATTTTCTAGTAATATTATGTTTACTAGTTTATAATTTATCATTTATTATTTACTAGTAATATTTGCTTACTAGTTTATTATCTATTATTTACTAGTAATATATGTTTACTAGTTAATTCATTATCATAAATAAATTCTCGTATTATTATCTTTACTTGTTTATAATTTATAATTTTTTATTTACTAGTAATATTATGTTTACTAGTTTATTATTCATTACTTATTATTTATTACTACGATTATTTTACTTGTGTATTATTTATTATTTATTATTTACTAGTAATATGGTTTACTAGTATATTATTTATCATTTATAAGTTACTAGTAATATTATATTCACTACATTATTATTTATTATTTACTAGTAATATTATGCTTACTAGTTTATTGTTTGTTATTTATTATTTACTAGTAATATTATGTGTATAGTGTATTATGTATTATTTAGTATTTACTAATAATAGCATGTTTACTGGAGTATTATTTATTATTTATTATTTACTAGTAATGTTATGTTTATTAGATTATTATTTATTATTAATTAATTATTAGTAATATTTTGTTTACTTGTTTATTATTTATTATTTATTGTTTACTAGAAGTATTATGTTAACTAGTTTATTATTTATTATTTATTATTTACTAGTAATATCATGTTTATAGTTTATCATTTATTTATTTTTTTTACTAGTAATATTATGTTTACAACTTTATTATTAATTATTAATTATTTATTAGTAATATTATGTTTACTAGTTTATTATTTTAGTATTCATTTTTACTAGTAATATAATGTCTACTAGAGTATTATTCATCATTTATTATTGATTATTTAATAGTAATAATCTGTTTATTACTTATTATTTATTATTTTCTAGAAATGTTATGTTTAATAGTTTCTTATTTGTTATGTATCATTTACAGTAATATTATGTTTACTAGTTGATTATTAATTATTTATGATTTATAGTAATATGATGTTTATTAGTTTATTTTTTATTATTTTTCTATTTACTAGTAATACTCTATTGATAGTTCCTTATTTATTATTAATTATTTACTTGAAAAATTATGCTGACTAGTTTATTACTTATTATTAATCATTTATTAGTAATTTTAATGCTAGTTAATTATTTATCATTTATTATTCACTATTAATTTTAAGTTCACTAGTTTATTATTAACTATTTCATATTTACTAGTAATATTTTATTTTACTACTTCATTGTTTATAAAATACTAGTAATATTATGTTTACTAGTTAATTAGTTTATTATTCATTTTTACTAGTAATATTATGTTTCCTACTGTATCATTTATTATTTTTTATTTATTATTTAATAGAAATAATGTGTTTATTTGTTTATAATTTATCATAAAGTATGTACTAGTAATATTATGTTTACTAATTTCTAATTTATTTTTTTTATTATTTACCAGTAATATAATGTTTACTAGTTTATTATTAATGTTTTTATTATTCACTAGTTATATTATGTTTATTAGTTTATTATTTGTTATTTATGAATTACTAGTTATATTATGTTTACTAGTTCATTATTATTTTTTGTAATTTACTAGTAATAGTGTGTTTACTACTTGATTATTTATTATATATTATTTACTAGTAATATCATGTTAATAGTTTATAATTTATTATTTATCATTTACTAGTAATATCATGTTTACTTGTGTAATATTGAGTTCCTATTATTTACTAGGAATATCAAGTTCATAGTTTATTTTTAATTATTTATTATTTACTAGTAATATTATGCTTACAATTGTATTATTTATTATTTATTATTTACTAGTAATCGTATGGTTTCTAGGATATTATTCATTATTTATTATTTTCTTTGTTATATTATGTTTATAATTAATTATTTATTGCTTATTATTTACTAGTGATGTTATGTTAACTAGTTTATTATGAATTATTTATTCTTACTGATAATATTATGTTTACTTGTTCATTATATTATATTTTTTATTTACTAGGAAGATTATGTTAACTAGTTCACATATCATTATTTATTATTTACTAGTGATATTATGTTTACTACTTTATTATTTATTATTTACTAGTAATATTATGTTTATTAGTTTATTATTTATTATTTATTATTTACTAGTAATATTATTTGTGTTTGTTTATTATTTATATGTTATTATTTATTAGTAATAGTGTGTTTACTTGTGTATTATTTACTATTTATTAGTAACTAGTAATATTATGTGTATTAGCTAATTATTTATTAGTTATTATTTACTAGTAATATTATGTTTACTTGTTTATTATTTATTATTTATTATTTACTAGTAATATTAGGTTTCCTAGTTTTTTAAATAATTTATTATCTTATAGTAATGTTATGTTTATTAGTGTATTTAGTTATGATTTATTATTTATTAGCACTGTTACGTTTACTAGTTTATTATATATTATTTATTATTTATCATTTTCTAGTAATTTTATGTTTACTAGTTTATTATTTATTATTTACTAATAATATTATGTTTCCTAGTAAAGTATAATAGTTTTATAAGTTTATCCTTCACATACAAACTGCCACGTTGTTTCCGTGCTTTTGAATTTTCGGTACTTTTTACAGTAGGACACGCGCTAAAAGTCTCTTGGGGTCCGTGCTTTCCAGCGGTGGACGGTAAACGCTGGAACGAGACGAATCAGCAAACGACATCTGAACTTTCAAACTGAATGAAATGCTTAACTTGCAAACTGATAGAAACGCGATTCCAACATGAATCTTTGCATGTCATCACTGGCAGAGATCTAATTCTTAACCCTGCCCTAACCCTAATTCATAACCCTGCCCTATCCCTAATTCCTAACCCTGACCTAACCCTAATTATTAACCCTACCCTAAACCTAAACCCTAACGAAATCAACAATGGTAATTTTATTCAAGTAAAAAAAAAATTTCGTAAAAAAATGTAAAACAACACTTACTTGATTAACTTTTCACTGTTATTACAATGAAAAAAACATTTAACAAATAACTTTTTTGATTTAAACACTTATTTTAATCTTCGTTAAAACTATAAATAAATGTGTTGCTTGTTTTGTCCCGCTTGTAAATCCAGCCTCGTTTGTGTTTTTTGGGACACAAATAAGTCAACGGATTTTTATTCGGCACTGTCCGGCCTTTTACGTAAACATCCGGAAAGAACCGACTTTTAGCATGGGTCCTACTGTAAAAGAAGTACTGAATTTTCTTGACTGGATCAATTTCGTTTCCGTAATTATCTGTTTTGTATTGTCTCCTCTCTTCATTGCTGCCTCACTTCTTTTGCTGCCCTGCCACCTAACGGAAAAGGCCAGTAATTTAGAGAAATAACTCTTATCTCTCTGTTGATTGTGTTTAAGAGAGATCACTCTGAAACTTGTAAACCTTTTTATGCTACTTGTCGTAACACAAATTGTTATTGATCCTCTCTCCTTAAATCCGAACAGCATCCTTTGTGAATACATCTGAGTCCCAATCGCTTTCATAAAGCTGTCTTCAATGACTACTCAATTTCACCACGAAGATGTATTTGGTAGAAATTAATAATTCCTTAGGTAAATTTTGTACCTGATATTTTAAACTCTTTCATAGTACTCATATGTTTAAGATATTCTTCTTTTACTTATTCACAACGATATTTGTTCATATTCATATTTATTTATTTGTTTATATTACTATTTATTTATTTGTTTATATTCCTATTTGTTTATTTGTTTATATTCCTATTTATTTATTTGTTTATATTCCTATTTATTTATTTGTTTATATTCCTATTTATTTATTTGTTTATATTCCTATTTATTTATTTGTTTATATTACTATTTATTTATTTTTTATATTCCTATATGTTTATTTGGTTATATTCCTATTTATTTATTTGTTTATATTCCTATTTGTTTATTTGTTTATATTCCTATTTATTTATTTGTTTATATTCCCATTTATTTATTTGTTTATATTCCTAGTTATTCATTTGTTTATATTCCTATTTATTTATTTGTTTATATTCCTATTTATTTATTTGTTTATATTACTATTTATTTATTTTTTATATTCCTATATGTTTATTTGGTTATATTCCTATTTATTTATTTGTTTATATTCCTATTTGTTTATTTGTTTATATTCCTATTTATTTATTTGTTTATATTCCCATTTATTTATTTGTTTATATTCCTAGTTATTCATTTGTTTATATTCCTATATGTTTATTTGGTTATATTCCTATTCATTTATTTGTTTATATTCCAATTTGTTCATTTGTTTATATTCCTATTTGTTTATTAATTTATATTTTTACTTATTTATTTGTTTATATTCCTATTTGTTGATTTGTTTATATTCCTATTTGTTTATTTGTTTATATTCCTATTTATTCATTTGTTTATATTCCTATTTGTTTATTTGTTTATATTCCTGTTTATTTATTAGTTTATATTCCTATTTATTTATTTGTTTATATTCCTATTTGTTTATTTGTTTATATTCCTATTTATTTATTTGGTCATATTCCTATTTATTTATTTGTCTATATTTCTATTTATTTGTTTGTTAATATTCCTATTAAAATATTTGTTTATATTCCTATTTATTTATTAGTTTATATTCCTATTTATTTGTTTGTTAATATTCCTATTTATTTATTTGTTTATATTCCTATTTATTCATGTGTTTATATTCCTACTTATTTGTTTGTTAATATTCCTATTAAAATATTTGTTTATATTCCTATTTATTTATTTGTTTATATTCCTATTTATTTGTTTGTTAATATGCCTATTTATTTATTTGTTTATATTCCTATTTATTCATGTGTTTATATTCCTACTTATTTGTTTGTTTATATTCCTATGCATTTATTTGTTTATATTCCTATTTGTTTATTTGTTGATATTCCTATATATTTATTTGTTTATATTCCCATTTATTTATTTGTTTATATTCCTAGTTATTCATTTGTTTATATTCCTATTTGTTTATTTGTTTATATTCCTATTTATTTATTTGTTGATATCACTATTTATTTATTTGTTTATATTCCTATATGTTTATTTGGTTATATTCCTATTCATTTATTTATTTATATTCCTATTTGTTTATTTGTTTATATTCCTATTGGTTTATTTGTTTATATTCCTATTTATCATTTGTTTATATGCCTATTTGTTTATTTGTTTATATTCCTGTTTATTTATTAGTTTATATTCCTATTTATTTATTTGTTTATATTCCTATTTGTTTATTTGTTTATATTCCTATTCATTTATTTGTTTATATTCCTATTTATTTATTTGTTGATATTTCTATTTATTTGTTTGTTTATATTGTTATTTATTTGTTAGTTTATATTTCTATTTATTTATTTGTGTGTATTCCAATTTATATATTCTTATTTGTTGATTTGTTTATATTCATTTTCAATTATTGGTTTATATACCTATTTATTTATTTGTTGATATTCCTATTTATTTATTTGTTTATATTCCTATTTATTTATTTGTTTATATTCCTATTTATTTGTTGGTTTATATTACTATTTATTTATTTGTTGATATTCCTATTTATTTATTTGTTTATATTCCTATTTATTTATTTGTTTATATTCCTGTTTATTTGTTTGTTTATATTCTTATTTATTTGTTAGTTTATATTTCTATTTATTTATTTGTTTATATTTCAATTTATATACTCTTATTTGTTTATTTGTTTATATTCCTATTTATTCATGTGTTCATATTCCTACTTATTTGTTTGT
This sequence comes from Sepiola atlantica, assembly GCA_963556195.1. Taxonomy (NCBI): domain Eukaryota; kingdom Metazoa; phylum Mollusca; class Cephalopoda; order Sepiida; family Sepiolidae; genus Sepiola; species Sepiola atlantica. Next base: position 96,599,805 of record OY744529.1, on the reverse strand, counting down.
TTATATTCCTATTTATTTGTTTGTTAATATTCCTATTTATGTATTTGTTTATATTTCTATTTATTAATTGGTTTATATTCCTATTTATTTATTTATTGATATTTTCATTTGTTTATTTGTTTTTATTCCTATTTATTTATTTGTTTATATTCCTATTTATTTATGCGGTTATATTCCCATTTATTCATTTGTTTATATTACTATTCATTTATTTTTTTTATATTCCTATTTTTTTATTTGTTAATATTCCTATTTATTTATTTGTTTATATTCCTATTTGTTTAGTTGTTTATATTCCTATTTATGTATTTGTTTATATTTATATTTATTTGTTTGTTTATATTCCTATTCATTTAGTAGTTAATATTCCTACTTATTTATTTGTTCATATTCATATTTATTTATTTGTTTATATTATTATTCATTTATTTGTTTATATTCCTATTTACTTATTTACTAATATTTCTATTTATATATTTGTTTCTACCTATTTATTCATTTGTTTGTATTCCTATTTTTTATTTGTTTATATTCTTTTTTATTTATTTATTTGTTCATATTCCTATTCATTTATTTGTTTATATTCCTATTTATTTATTTGTTTATATTCCTATTTATTTATGTGTTTATATTCCGATTCATTTATTTGTTTATATTCCTATTTATTTATTTGTTTATATTCCTATTTGTTTATTTGTTTATATTCCTATTGATTTATTTGTTTATATTCCTATTTATTTATTTGTTGATATTCCTATTTATTTGTTTGTCTATATTCTTATTTATTTGTTAGTTTATATTTCTATTTATTTATTTGTGTATATTCCAATTCATATACTCTTATTTGTTTATTTGTTTATATTCCTATTTGTTTATTTGTTTATATACCTATTTATTTATTTGTTGATATTCCTATTTATTTATTTGTTTATATTCCTATTTATTTATTTGTTTATATTCCTATTTATTTGTTGGTTTATATTACTATTTATTTATTTGTTGATATTCTTATTTATTTATTTGTTTATATTCCCATTTATTTATTTGTTGATATTCCTATTTATTTATTTGTTTATATTCCTGTTTATTTGTTTGTTTATATTCCTATTTATTTGTTAGTTTATATTTATATTTATTTATTTGTTTATATTTCAATTTATATACTCTTATTTGTTTATTTGTTTATATTTGTATTTATTTATTTGTTTAAATTACTATTTATTTGTTTGTTTATATTCCTATTTATTTGTTTGTTTATATTCCCATTTATTTATTTGTTTATATTCCTAGTTATTCATTTGTTTATATTCCTATATGTTTATTTGGTTATATTCCTATTCATTTATTTGTTTATATTCCAATTTGTTCATTTGTTTATATTCCTATTTGTTTATTAATTTATATTTTTACTTATTTATTTGTTTATATTCCTATTTGTTGATTTGTTTATATTCCTATTTGTTTATTTGTTTATATTCCTATTTATTCATTTGTTTATATTCCTATTTGTTTATTTTTTTATATTCCTGTTTATTTATTAGTTTATATTCCTATTTATTTATTTGTTTATATTCCTATTTGTTTATTTGTTTATATTCCTATTTATTTATTTGGTCATATTCCTATTTATTTATTTGTCTATATTTCTATTTATTTGTTTGTTAATATTCCTATTAAAATATTTGTTTATATTCCTATTTATTTATTAGTTTATATTCCTATTTATTTGTTTGTTAATATTCCTATTTATTTATTTGTTTATATTCCTATTTATTCATGTGTTTATATTCCTACTTATTTGTTTGTTAATATTCCTATTAAAATATTTGTTTATATTCCTATTTATTTATTTGTTTATATTCCTATTTATTTGTTTGTTAATATGCCTATTTATTTATTTGTTTATATTCCTATTTATTCATGTGTTTATATTCCTACTTATTTGTTTGTTTATATTCCTATGCATTTATTTGTTTATATTCCTATTTGTTTATTTGTTGATATTCCTATATATTTATTTGTTTATATTCCCATTTATTTATTTGTTTATATTCCTAGTTATTCATTTGTTTATATTCCTATTTGTTTATTTGTTTATATTCCTATTTATTTATTTGTTGATATCACTATTTATTTATTTGTTTATATTCCTATATGTTTATTTGGTTATATTCCTATTCATTTATTTATTTATATTCCTATTTGTTTATTTGTTTATATTCCTATTGGTTTATTTGTTTATATTCCTATTTATCATTTGTTTATATGCCTATTTGTTTATTTGTTTATATTCCTGTTTATTTATTAGTTTATATTCCTATTTATTTATTTGTTTATATTCCTATTTGTTTATTTGTTTATATTCCTATTCATTTATTTGTTTATATTCCTATTTATTTATTTGTTGATATTTCTATTTATTTGTTTGTTTATATTGTTATTTATTTGTTAGTTTATATTTCTATTTATTTATTTGTGTGTATTCCAATTTATATATTCTTATTTGTTGATTTGTTTATATTCATTTTCAATTATTGGTTTATATACCTATTTATTTATTTGTTGATATTCCTATTTATTTATTTGTTTATATTCCTATTTATTTATTTGTTTATATTCCTATTTATTTGTTGGTTTATATTACTATTTATTTATTTGTTGATATTCCTATTTATTTATTTGTTTATATTCCTATTTATTTATTTGTTTATATTCCTGTTTATTTGTTTGTTTATATTCTTATTTATTTGTTAGTTTATATTTCTATTTATTTATTTGTTTATATTTCAATTTATATACTCTTATTTGTTTATTTGTTTATATTCCTATTTATTCATGTGTTCATATTCCTACTTATTTGTTTGTTTATATTCCTATTTATTTGTTTGTTAATATTCCTATTTATGTATTTGTTTATATTTCTATTTATTAATTGGTTTATATTCCTATTTATTTATTTATTGATATTTTCATTTGTTTATTTGTTTTTATTCCTATTTATTTATTTGTTTATATTCCTATTTATTTATGCGGTTATATTCCCATTTATTCATTTGTTTATATTACTATTCATTTATTTTTTTTATATTCCTATTTTTTTATTTGTTAATATTCCTATTTATTTATTTGTTTATATTCCTATTTGTTTAGTTGTTTATATTCCTATTTATGTATTTGTTTATATTTATATTTATTTGTTTGTTTATATTCCTATTCATTTAGTAGTTAATATTCCTACTTATTTATTTGTTCATATTCATATTTATTTATTTGTTTATATTATTATTCATTTATTTGTTTATATTCCTATTTACTTATTTACTAATATTTCTATTTATATATTTGTTTCTACCTATTTATTCATTTGTTTGTATTCCTATTTTTTATTTGTTTATATTCTTTTTTATTTATTTATTTGTTCATATTCCTATTCATTTATTTGTTTATATTCCTATTTATTTATTTGTTTATATTCCTATTTATTTATGTGTTTATATTCCGATTCATTTATTTGTTTATATTCCTATTTATTTATTTGTTTATATTCCTATTTGTTTATTTGTTTATATTCCTATTGATTTATTTGTTTATATTCCTATTTATTTATTTGTTGATATTCCTATTTATTTGTTTGTCTATATTCTTATTTATTTGTTAGTTTATATTTCTATTTATTTATTTGTGTATATTCCAATTCATATACTCTTATTTGTTTATTTGTTTATATTCCTATTTGTTTATTTGTTTATATACCTATTTATTTATTTGTTGATATTCCTATTTATTTATTTGTTTATATTCCTATTTATTTATTTGTTTATATTCCTATTTATTTGTTGGTTTATATTTATATTTATTTATTTGTTTATATTTCAATTTATATACTCTTATTTGTTTATTTGTTTATATTTGTATTTATTTATTTGTTTAAATTACTATTTATTTGTTTGTTTATATTCCTATTTATTTGTTTGTTTATATTCCCATTTATTTATTTGTTTATATTCCTAGTTATTCATTTGTTTATATTCCTATATGTTTATTTGGTTATATTCCTATTCATTTATTTGTTTATATTCCAATTTGTTCATTTGTTTATATTCCTATTTGTTTATTAATTTATATTTTTACTTATTTATTTGTTTATATTCCTATTTGTTGATTTGTTTATATTCCTATTTGTTTATTTGTTTATATTCCTATTTATTCATTTGTTTATATTCCTATTTGTTTATTTTTTTATATTCCTGTTTATTTATTAGTTTATATTCCTATTTATTTATTTGTTTATATTCCTATTTGTTTATTTGTTTATATTCCTATTTATTTATTTGGTCATATTCCTATTTATTTATTTGTCTATATTTCTATTTATTTGTTTGTTAATATTCCTATTAAAATATTTGTTTATATTCCTATTTATTTATTAGTTTATATTCCTATTTATTTGTTTGTTAATATTCCTATTTATTTATTTGTTTATATTCCTATTTATTCATGTGTTTATATTCCTACTTATTTGTTTGTTAATATTCCTATTAAAATATTTGTTTATATTCCTATTTATTTATTTGTTTATATTCCTATTTATTTGTTTGTTAATATGCCTATTTATTTATTTGTTTATATTCCTATTTATTCATGTGTTTATATTCCTACTTATTTGTTTGTTTATATTCCTATGCATTTATTTGTTTATATTCCTATTTGTTTATTTGTTGATATTCCTATATATTTATTTGTTTATATTCCCATTTATTTATTTGTTTATATTCCTAGTTATTCATTTGTTTATATTCCTATTTGTTTATTTGTTTATATTCCTATTTATTTATTTGTTGATATCACTATTTATTTATTTGTTTATATTCCTATATGTTTATTTGGTTATATTCCTATTCATTTATTTATTTATATTCCTATTTGTTTATTTGTTTATATTCCTATTGGTTTATTTGTTTATATTCCTATTTATCATTTGTTTATATGCCTATTTGTTTATTTGTTTATATTCCTGTTTATTTATTAGTTTATATTCCTATTTATTTATTTGTTTATATTCCTATTTGTTTATTTGTTTATATTCCTATTCATTTATTTGTTTATATTCCTATTTATTTATTTGTTGATATTTCTATTTATTTGTTTGTTTATATTGTTATTTATTTGTTAGTTTATATTTCTATTTATTTATTTGTGTGTATTCCAATTTATATATTCTTATTTGTTGATTTGTTTATATTCATTTTCAATTATTGGTTTATATACCTATTTATTTATTTGTTGATATTCCTATTTATTTATTTGTTTATATTCCTATTTATTTATTTGTTTATATTCCTATTTATTTGTTGGTTTATATTACTATTTATTTATTTGTTGATATTCCTATTTATTTATTTGTTTATATTCCTATTTATTTATTTGTTTATATTCCTGTTTATTTGTTTGTTTATATTCTTATTTATTTGTTAGTTTATATTTCTATTTATTTATTTGTTTATATTTCAATTTATATACTCTTATTTGTTTATTTGTTTATATTCCTATTTATTCATGTGTTCATATTCCTACTTATTTGTTTGTTTATATTCCTATTTATTTGTTTGTTAATATTCCTATTTATGTATTTGTTTATATTTCTATTTATTAATTGGTTTATATTCCTATTTATTTATTTATTGATATTTTCATTTGTTTATTTGTTTTTATTCCTATTTATTTATTTGTTTATATTCCTATTTATTTATGCGGTTATATTCCCATTTATTCATTTGTTTATATTACTATTCATTTATTTTTTTTATATTCCTATTTTTTTATTTGTTAATATTCCTATTTATTTATTTGTTTATATTCCTATTTGTTTAGTTGTTTATATTCCTATTTATGTATTTGTTTATATTTATATTTATTTGTTTGTTTATATTCCTATTCATTTAGTAGTTAATATTCCTACTTATTTATTTGTTCATATTCATATTTATTTATTTGTTTATATTATTATTCATTTATTTGTTTATATTCCTATTTACTTATTTACTAATATTTCTATTTATATATTTGTTTCTACCTATTTATTCATTTGTTTGTATTCCTATTTTTTATTTGTTTATATTCTTTTTTATTTATTTATTTGTTCATATTCCTATTCATTTATTTGTTTATATTCCTATTTATTTATTTGTTTATATTCCTATTTATTTATGTGTTTATATTCCGATTCATTTATTTGTTTATATTCCTATTTATTTATTTGTTTATATTCCTATTTGTTTATTTGTTTATATTCCTATTGATTTATTTGTTTATATTCCTATTTATTTATTTGTTGATATTCCTATTTATTTGTTTGTCTATATTCTTATTTATTTGTTAGTTTATATTTCTATTTATTTATTTGTGTATATTCCAATTCATATACTCTTATTTGTTTATTTGTTTATATTCCTATTTGTTTATTTGTTTATATACCTATTTATTTATTTGTTGATATTCCTATTTATTTATTTGTTTATATTCCTATTTATTTATTTGTTTATATTCCTATTTATTTGTTGGTTTATATTACTATTTATTTATTTGTTGATATTCTTATTTATTTATTTGTTTATATTCCCATTTATTTATTTGTTTATATTCCTGTTTATTTGTTTGTTTATATTCCTATTTATTTGTTAGTTTATATTTATATTTATTTATTTGTTTATATTTCAATTTATATACTCTTATTTGTTTATTTGTTTATATTTGTATTTATTTATTTGTTTAAATTACTATTTATTTGTTTGTTTATATTCCTATTTATTTATTTGTTTATATTCCTATTTATTTATTTGTTTATATTCCTATTTACTTATGTGTTTATATTTTTAATTATTTATTTGTTTATATTCTTATATGTTTATTTGTTTATATTCCTATTATTTAATTTGTTTATATTCTTATTTATGTATTTGTTTATATTCCTTTTGATTGATTTGTTTACATTCCTATTGATTTATTGTTTTATATTCCTATTTATTTATTTATTTGTTTATATTCCTATGTACTAATTGTTTATATTCATATGTATTTGTTTGTTTATATTCCTATTTATTTATTTGTTTATATTCTAATTTTTTTATTTGTTTATATTCCTATTTATTTATTTGTATATATTTCTATTTATTTATTTGTTTATATTCCTATTTATTTGGTCGTTTGTATTCTTATTTACTTATTTGTTTATATTCCTATTTATTTGTTTGTTTATATTTCTATTTATTTATTTGATTATATTCCTATTTATTTGTTTGTTAATGTTGTTGCATAACTACTAAAATTAAACATCACGAGAACCACAGGGGGGGGAGAACTTATTTATTGCTACAGGCAGAAATTCTTCCGACTCAGGCAGTCCTCCGAGCCCACCTCAACAGTTCGAATTTTATCCTCTCCGGGTCGAAAATAATGCGAAAATCTATGAGAGGATTAATAGTGGTAACAATCTTTTTCTTAATACTTTGGTAAAACATGTTCTGTAAACCATTTTTAAACAAACATGTTAAACACATCTTTTTAAGGTCCTTTTAACAGATTTCTAAGAGTCACTTTTAAACAGGGATTTTCGACACATTTTGAAGAGTCATTTTTAAACAGGGACTTTAAACACACCTTCTTAAGAGTCATTTTAACAGATTTCTAAACACATTTTTCAAGAGTCATTTCAAAACACAGTTTCCAGATATTTTACCTTATAAGAGAGTTACCCTTGCAGTTCTCGTTCATCGCTGGTCCGCTGCTGGATGTGATCGTGGTGGGGTACCTCTTTTATGTGGCAGACTCGGTTTTCAAGCATGAAGACAAGAACATTCGGAGACGATTTTTTTTTCAGAGAGAGATTTCATAATTTTTATTTCACACATTCGATTGGAGAAGTTTCCATTCATCGGTTCTTCATTCACATCTTCTCTTCATCCATACTGTGGATCGCTGGGGCAGTAGGTAATTTCTAGCAAATTCATACTAAACATCTTGACTCTCGCTTCCAGAGTCCCGAACTCAATTAAAAACTAAGTTTTTACTCAAAGTTACATGGCTGAGTCCGTTGATCCTGTCGCCTCGAGGATCGGGAACTGACTGTCTCACAATCCTCTCGCTTCGATAATCGGGAACTGACTGTCTCGCAAACTAAATCTTCACACAAAGATGGATCACGTCACCTGATGTACACGTGTTACTGTCATGCGAAAAAACATTTGTTCACACATGTTGTCTAACCTTTTGACCCTAGCATTTCCTCTCGAGCGGCATACAGCAAAATGTGTTATGACTTTACAAAATGATTCACTAATGAATCATGGTTGTTTGCTCCAAAATCACAATGCACTTATCTTGTTTTTAATGCTATTTCTTTCACAATTCATACTAGCTAATCTACCCGTTTAAAATACAGGGCCCGTCATAATCCAACATACCTTTCCTCCTAATCTTTCAAAATTTCTTCCTTGAAGAAATTTTCACAAATATCTAAATCCATCACCAAAAACTTCTTAAAAAATTTTTTTTTAAAAATACACACGCACATCTCATTCATCAAATCATCGGTACACGACCGATCGCTAATCGGGCGTATTGCCGCGATATAGGGGCACAAAAACAGAAACCCCTTTCCTTAACCTGTAAACTTAAATGGTAAGCATCTGAAAATTATAAGAGGTACCGTTTTCCTACCAATGTCTAACCTGGACCATATACGTCGAACATCCCAGTGCCCCGGCGCAAACGTCCGCGAACAATCACCCATGTCTCTAACTCCCAGCCCTGTTCATTAAACGTGGAGGATTCCATCCCATGGATCTATCTAGTCGATACGGTAGTGGAGTGAAATGTCACATCGAATCATCTCTGCTCCCGGAACACGTCGAATGACAAAAAACTAGGCCCAACCTATAATCTTATAATTAAATCAAATAAACACCCGGTACCTCCTTTTTAAAATCGATTCCCTCCATGGTTCTAGCCGCCCTCCGACGCGCGCACCTGGGTGCCCCCTATCGCCCGCCAACTAACTCCCAATCCCTTTGATGTGGCACAAACATCAATATTCTTCGCACCCTTCTCGCGATTCTAATTATGCGGTTGGGTGGGTGAGAGTAAACTCCGCACACCCGTCGGCAAACACACAAAATCCAAAGATGGGACCACATCTCAAAACCTAAGATCTAACAACACTCACAACATACGAATCAATGCAGTTGCGGCCAAAACCTGGGTCACAAAAATTCAATCAACGTAACTGACCACTGTCTCTTCGTGGCCCTCACAGAATGACTATCCCTCCCGTTCGAAATTCTAACGCATGTGACTCGAACATTGTTCGATCTCGGCCAAGTCGACACCCGCGACCGTCCTAATCAAGGGACCATGCGGCGAACCTTCGGCGATCCCTTTCATCTCATCGATCAGTGCATACTATGCACAATGGGATATTCCGAAAAACACATCCTTTCCCAAGGGTATCCACAGCTTGACCCAAGCGATCCTCACTGCCATCGACCACAAGGATTCCCTAATCCAACACACAATCCTAAATCCGCATCTATTGCGTGGCTGACCTCAAAACTTAATTATCTGGGGGGGGGGGTGTTCTTGTTTTTTTTCATAGCATTCTCACTTAAGCGACCAAAATCTCCAAAACCTCATTAAAAAACCACGATAAAAAAATAAAAGTCGAACCGACGAATGAATGGCAAACCCTCTCCACAATACAAATTATTTTTCAATTTTACATAAAAAAACAGAACAATACAAAAAAATAAAATAAAAATCACCATTTTCATGCAAGCAATACAAAAAAAAAAAATTAAAACATCATCAACAAACTAGCAATATAAAAATAAATGACACACAATAAAAAAAATCAAAGAAAACCAGCATTCCCTACATTTCACATCATCAGGCTCTCGTTTAACGGGTTGACATATCGTGCTTAATTACGAAACAGGTTCTAATGTCAAAAATGAGGACTGCGTCACTGTTATAACAAATACAGACAGAGATGTAACTGACCCCCTGTGTCCGTTTTGCCGGAACATATAGATACCAATTGGACCACACCGCGAGACCACTTGCTATTTATTAGCTGTTTATCCGGGAACATAAAAACTGACTGACTATGGAGCCCCCATCTGGAATAAACATAACTTTTGTAAAATCTCAAGTGGCTTGTAATCGCAGCATGGAACATCGTACACAGGAAAAATTATTATTTCAAAGAGCCCAGCTCATCTCTTGGGTGGTCTCTTCTCTTAGCTAAATATGTTCTCATTGCAGGCCTGCCGTTTGTCTATGCACCCCACAAAACCTGCAGCCTAGCGTTTGTTTACGGTGTTTACGTAATATTGTTACACAACAAGCTCTAACTACTGTCTCAAATTAAAAAGTGTGAATTCAATGCTCAAGCCAAACACCGTGTACATTCACTAGTAAAAAAAATTATTAACTAAAAAAATTGCTTAAAAATAAATAAATAAATAAATAAATAAATAAATAAATAAACATGAGGATTAGTTTTTACCGGCGAAATGATCAAAGCTGCGACTGTAAACATTAACTTATTGACTTCGAAATATTTTGTGCATGCTTTTTTTGTACTTTTTTTCTTTTATTTCTTTTTGCTTCTTTTTCTTTCTGTTTTTTTTTCTTTTTGTTCATTTTTTATTCATTTCTTTTATGGTTTTTTTTCTGTTAGTGCTTTCTTTTTTCTTGTTTATACGTTATTAGTGCGAGTTTGTTAAACACAGGCTTATCTGCGAGGTACGAATAAGACCGTTGCATTTTTTAATGTTTCCTTTGCTTGCCACTGAGTCGGACGCGGCATTAGAACTAAGAGCTCGTATGGCTAGGCAACAGTGCTGCAAGGAAGGAAGGAAGGAAGGAAGGCAACGCTGCGTCAATAAATGACAAGCCACATAGAAAAAAAGAAAGAGAGAAAAAATCAAACAATGCCTTTGCTACGGCGTTGGATTAGAAACGAGGCTCAGCATAGCACTTGCCAAAAAGTATCCGACACTCAGTGAGGATCAGACTCTCGTCGATAAGTATCGTTTACAAGGTAATCTGGTTGACAAAAATCATTGATATTCAATGACTGCAGTACACATTTATTGACTTGTTGCAAATCTGGTTTGTAGATATACCTATATCTATGCTTGAACCCCCCCCACACACACACACACATATATATATATATTTCATGGTAAACAACTGATGATCCCTTAAAATAGTGTTAGAAATAAACTAATATAATAACTGTAAAAAATAAATTGACTTACATGAGTGATTTTCCACTGGAAGACTTGGGACTATAAGTTTTTTTGTTGTTTTTTTTAAATATTATTTTAATGGTTGAGAAACTTCCGAGACTATATATATATATATATATATATATATATATATATATATATATATATATATATATATATATATATATATATATATATATATATATATATATATATACTTTTGAGTGATCTCGTCAGTCTGCGCATGACCGCCAAATTTGCGATTAAGACGTTGATTTACTTTCCCATTCCCAAAGAATGCGGGATGGGCACATCGACACGCGCTCCGACTACTGAGTTTAATAGGACTTTCGTATCGGGGTTCGAACCGTGTGAGCGGCAGAGATTGTCTCCTCCCATACTTGTAATTGCGGGTTTGTCATGTGGATTAAGTTTAAAACATTATTTAAAAATAATTACATATGTGCGTGTTTATCATAAATAAATAGATACATACATACATACATACATAAAGATAGAGATATATAGATAGATAGATAGATAGATATGAACTTATTAACATTCAGCCGACTTTATTATTGTAAGGCTAAACTCGGTACTGAGAATATGTTTATATACATACTGAAAATGTAAGTGACCGGTGGCATAGCTTCATATCATCCGCACAGATGAGCCATAGAAAGAAGAAACATATATACATCTAAATCAAAGCAACGATATTTATTGTATTAATATTAAATTAATTCCTTTCAAAAAGAAATAAATCACTCTGTTAGGAATATACGAGATTCTAAATTTAAGATAGGACCCAAATTTTAGTACATATTAAATATTTATTTATTTTTAACGCCAATATGTAGTTAAAGCAAAATAAATTGTTTGGGAATATTAAAATAATTTCCAACACTATTGGTAATGTTAAACGATTGATTTATTTATTTTGTCATTATTATGGCTAGTGTTGTAATTCATGTTTTGAAACATGACTAAATCATAAATCTATTACGTTACGCCAAAACTATGATTATTCTTTAAAGAAATGTGTTAATCTCTATCTATCAGAAAGTAAATATATTTAAGTTGGTCGTATATCAGATTGATAATCTCAAGGTGTCGGTTCTGATTTCCGGTCATTGCATTCGCTTTATTTGTTTGGAATGTATTATTTTACTATTGATGCAATATTTTCATTTCTAAATGTAGTAACGATCACTGATATTTCAAAATTATACAAATTCCGCAAATTATTATATAGATGTATTCATCACTCAACAATTATCCGGTCTAATTGATAAAATAACAACATACCCTCCATCTATCAACATACCCTCCATCTAGGGGGATACACTTATTCCAACACTTCTCCAATAATCCGATGTTGTTGTTTTTTAGAACTATTCGTCTTCGGCCTCAAAAAACGCCTCAGTTTTCGATATTACTTCTTCATTGTAGCAGAACCTGTTTCCCTGGAGCATTTTTTAAAGGTTTGTAAACAGCCAGTCGGTTTCAGAATCAATCCGAAGTGTATTTCATGAGGTTTTGCGAGTGACTTGTCACACGGAGCATTGCCTTGGTGTAATAGTATTTTTCTCATAATGTGTGGACGTTTTGTGGCAATACATTTTTCAAACGCATTAATAATACTACAAGATCGCTATTTGATTGTTACTCCTTTCTCAAGGAAATTGATGAACAACATACCCTGCACATCACGAAATACGTAGGCAAAAACCTTGCCTGCTAATGATTGCGTATTTGATTGCTTTAGACAGCTTTCATCTGCAACTCTCCACTCATCAAACTGCGGATTTGACTCCTAAGTCAGTTCGTGGGTCAATGTCTTATCGATTGTCACATAGTGATGCAAAAAAAACAAAAACTTTTTGTTGCCTTGCAACAGTTTCAAACAACGCTCTAAATCTTCAACGCTTTGATCTTTTTGTTCGACTATGAGAAAGCGCGCCGCTACAGATTTCTCCTTGACCGACGGTCAATTGATCTCATTGAAATATGGTGAATATTCTGCCTTCTAACATCTTCAACTCTTCTGCTCTCTCATTCAAGTTCCATTTATGATCGATCAAAACAAGTTTGTGGACTTGTTTATGATTAAAGCTAAATTTTCGCGATCTGAGAATTCAGTGTCATTTGTGTCTGTGTTTGAATTAAGAATACTTTTAACTGATTTTTAGGACGGAGCAGAGTCATAATAAAAAAAAACTTAATAAGCATTTGCTTGAACAATGTTTTTCCCATCAGAAAACAATGCTTTTTAAACACAGGAAATTCAGATCCTTCCATTGTTTTTTTAAAATGTACAACAGTAGATTTACTTAAATAACTGTAATTTGTAAGTTAATAATTCGATTTGGCTCATGCTATTTACAGCATATACACATCATGTAATTTTTTTATTAGTGGCGCCATCTATATGCGTACTTCCCTGAAGGGAATTGAATGCCCTACTACGTCGTCATTAAATATATTAAAATTCATCCGACATCATATTGTTTGTCAAGTCCGCCGAGACAGCTATTACCTTGAACCTTCGCTGTCAGTAGTGACTAAATATTCGATGTTCAAGTCTCGAGTTTGCGAGGTCGATTGAACAAAGCCACACTGATAAGTATTTAAAAGACGAGACAAGTACCTGTGTGAGTACAATTATATATTATATGTGTCCCCCCTCTTACCGAGAAGAGAACTCTGATGTAAAAATATACCGTTTGTATGTAAGCTAATATGCGGGATGCCTCCCTGGCCGAACTTAATTATCTACTGAGATATATAAATGTAAATATGGAAAAGTTTATCCGATATCATATCAGTCAGCAAGCCGGCCAAATCTGTTAGGATGTTGGAGTTTCCATGTCAGTGGTTACTGAATGTCCAGGATTTGAGCGTCGACGTTGGTACGTCGGTTGTATAAATCTACGGTAGTGAATATTAAGACACTTGTCGGAATTTATATATATATATATATATATATATATATATATATATATATATATATATATACATATATATATATATATATTTGGATTTTTCACTTAGAGAAAAAGATTGTTCAGTGAAGACCGGGATTATTCCAATAAAAAAGCTCGATAATACTCGATTACAGGGTACAGAGCATTTATATATTATTTTTTGAAAGCTTACCAAAGCATTCCGTTCATGGGCCCAAACAACACCGCAGAAGATATTTTAATTCAGAAATCATTTATTTATCATTTTTCAAATTAAAGTGTTTATTACCTACACGTGTTTCACTACCAAGCAGATACTTGCTTGGCAGATCATCAGGGAAAATTTAGCACCTTGAATAAGATTAACAACACCCGGCAATACACAATGTGGTGTTGATTTTCTTGGGGTCACTTAAGAAGGGAAGAAAAAAATGAAGTAAGATAGAGAAAAAAATATATAAAATATAAAGTAAGAAAGAGAATAAAAAACTATATGTAAAATATATATATATATATACAAAAATATATATTAAAAAAATATATAAAGATATATATAAAAATATATATAAAAACATATATGAAAAATAATAATAAAAAACAAAAATATATAATTTACCTTTAATGAATTTAATGTCTAGTATAATTGTTTAGTATTTAGGTATTACGTTTTTTGAATATTTTTTCAAAGTTGTCACTACAACTATAACTCAATTTAAATATATTTTTATTAAATATTTTATAAAGAATATTATTTTGGGAAAACTTATGATAATTAGGTATTTAAATGCATGGACTGGTTTATTTTTACACTTTTATGTTGAATAGAGTTTTAAACGAAATAATTTTTCTTGCTTCATTGTATACATCGCTTAATATGTATTCAATGTATGTCTTTTCATTACAACTTTAATGATTTGTTTCGTAAGACCTATGTTCATGACAAAAATTATTTATTTGATAAATTATTGCTACTTTTCTTTTCAATAGATTTAGATATACGATTGATAATTGTCTGTTCCTGGTTTGATAGGGTGAACATAAATGAAGGAAGCGTGATCATCTATGTCTGGTTTATACAGTCATATTTTCTAAATTAAATGTTACCTCGATAAAGTTAACTTGTTTTCTATTAGAGGTTATTTGTACCTTAAAACGTAATATTACCATCTGTTATAATATTACTATTAATTTTATTAGAGCATAAGACTCCCTAACTGTCAGAAACCATTATTTCCGTTGATGTCTATGTTTTATACATCGACGTTTATGATAAGTTCATACAGAATATAAACGGACTAAATCAGATATCTCGGCTGAGTTCAGAGAACCCATTGAAACATCAAAACGCACGATCTGGTTGCTTTTTGTTCACTGTTCATTTTTCTTAATGTGCAGAGTAGATATGCAGCTCCAAATTATGCTAACTTCTTCATCTAAGATGTCTGAAAAGAGCCTAGCAAAAAACCATAACACTATCAAAATGATTATTTGATACTCACGGGTAATGCTTCATAATGTCAAATTGAATAAACGAATACTTAACGAATAGCTTTGTGTTCATTTTTCGTAAATCATTATATGGTGCCTGAAGTGTTTATTAATAGGTTAAGTTCATATGTGATCTTCATCTGCCAATGTATTCTCTCTAATATGTTTTACTTATTTTATCTATTGCCTAGTTTGATTAATGAGCATTGTAGCATAATATATACTACTTGAAAGAGTAATATATTGAGTAAGATACTGAACATATGCTCGTTTCGAATCGCAGTCTCGTCGTGTCATTTGTTTATACTTTATTTATGTTATTTAATCAAAATTAAGTAATTAATAGTTTCCCATTGTAATTCTTAGGTTTACAAAGATTCTCCTTACTTGAAAATTAAGTAAATAGTATTCCCGCGCCCCCTCGTGCGTTTACAAAAATTTCCGAAGTCGGACAGACAGACATACAAACAGAAAGACAGACAGACAGACATACAGAGAAGGTGGTCATTATGTTATATCTAGCTTTCGGACTTTTAGTTAAATATAAGCTACTGTTGTTCCTATTCTTCTCTTTATATAGAGTTCATCCGTTATTGGTTTACTATTAGTATTTATAAATTCAATCAAGTTAGTATGAGATTTTTTATAGTTTATTGTGACGTTAAGATTTAGTCATTTATAATATTCCTGCTTTGTAAGTTGTAGTAATTTCTGCTTCTATCAGCTTTCACTAGTATATATGTTTAGAACTGCTTTTTCCTTTACTATTTTTCCTAACTATTTTTCGAATGGGCTTATCAGTTTATGGAAATTAGTATCGTTTACTATGTTAGGCAAGTCATTTAAAACCTCTCGGTTGTTCAATACAAGGACAACGTTTTTGGTGTAAGATATTATAGTATATACGTTATTTCAACTATACCAGAAATATAATTGAACTTTATATGTTTTTCTATCTCGGTATAATCAGCGGCAAATGCTATAATTACACAACAAATAAAAAGTGTGACTATAAAGGCTTTTTCAAAGTAGTGAAATTGTTTGTACTCATATCGCGGGGGTTAGGGTTAGGGTTAGGGTTAGTGTTAGCGTTAGGGTTAGGGTTAGGGTTTAAGGTTTAGGGTTAGGGTTAGGGTTAGGGTTAGGGTTAGGGTTAGTGTTAGCGATAGGGTTAGGGTTAGGGTTAGTGTTAGCGTTAGGGTTAGGGTTAGGGTTAGGGTTAGGGTTAGGGTTAGCGTTAGGGTTTGGGTTAGGGTAAGGGTTAGGGTTAGTGTTAGCGTTAGGGTTAGGGTTAGGGTAAGGGTAAGGGTAAGGTTTAAGGTTAAGGTTAGGGTTTGGGTTAGGGTTAGGGTTAGGGTGAGGGTTAGGGTAAGGTTTAGGGTTTGGGTTAGGGTTAGGGTTAGGGTAAGGGTTTAGGTTAAGGTTAGTGTTTGGGTTAGGGTTAGGGTTAGGGTTAGGGTTAGGGTTAGGGTTAGGGTAAGGTTTAAGGTTAAGGTTAGGGTTTGGGTTAGGGTTAGGGTTAGGGTGAGGGTTAGGGTAAGGTTTAGGGTTTGGGTTAGGGTTAGGGTTAGGGTTAGGGTTAGGGTTAGGGTAAGGGTTAAGGTTAAGGTTAGGGTTTGGGTTAAGGTTAGGGTTAGGGTTTAGGGTAAGGGTTAGCGTAGCGAAAACAGCTGAAGTGTTTCTTGATTCGGGATGCACTGTCTTGCGTAAGAAGAAAACTCTCCTCGTTGAAACAAAAATCCGGAATGAAACGAAGACAAAACAAACGTTTTAAAGGGTTTATTATGGAGCAGTAACCTACAAAATTGTCCCCTAGAGTAATAAAATAATCTAATATATATTCATTTGATATATATATATATGTATATATATATATATATGTATATATATATATGTATATATATATGTATATATATATATATATGTATGTATATATTTATATATACATATATATATATAAAACATTAAGAAAGAGGCAAAATGCCTTCAAAGAACCATGTGTTAGATGCAGATGTTTTTTTTTTATTAAAATCAACATAAAAAAAATCAAAACATTTTTTTTTCTTTTGCATCTTGACTTTTTTATCTAATATTTCGCTTGATATAACAAGCCTCGACAGAGGCTTAGACAAACAAAATATATTAACCCTTTCTTTTTGTAACAATCCTTCCTGGTCTTCTAGAAGCGACGTCCGATGTTATGTGGACTAACGGTGCAATGTATATATATATATATATATATATATATATATATATATATATATAGAGAGAGAGAGAGAGAGATAGATAGATAGATAGATAGATAGATAGATAGATAGATAGGTATGAACTGCGTAGACAGATTAGCTGGTTTCATTTTAATTTCTATTGTGTAACATATCTACGTTTTAATGCTTATTTAAAACCGCAACACAACATCTATTTCAAACGATATAGTGCATACGATTGTGTTACTATCGATTAGGCTAACCAGATATAGTGGTGATTTACAATAAATAATCGATGACTGAGATATAATTATTGAGATAGTTTGGAAAATAAATAGAAATAGTAATGGATAGTAAATATGGTTTGATTCATAAAAATAAGTATTTGACAATTCTATGCATATGCAAATCTACTAAGACTTGCAGCAGCTAGGACAACTAAGTAGAACATCTAAGAAACCTAATGATATATATATAAATATATATATATATATATATATATATATATATATATATATATATATATATATATATTACGGCATATCAACCCATTTCGTGTTATTTACTGCAAAATGCAGACATTTAGCTAAAAAGTGGAACAATTAGAATAGTTTTTATTTCATTTCTTACGCTTCGTGGCGATCACGTGTTTGGTTTTCTTCTCAAAGTACAAGGTCGTTAATTTCTATGTTTTCGTTGTTTCTTCGATTAAGACGAGGGTCGGAAATAAACGATTTATAAAAAGTCAGTTTTACATATATTTACATTTATTTTTGCCTTGAATATGTGTGTGTTCATTTTTCTTACGTGTCGGAAAAAGTACGTGGTGTCATTAGCAAATATACCCATCTCAGACAGAATTGCATCATGTGTGTATAAACTGTTGCTATGTTTAGTAGTCCATGAATATGTCTAGTGCTGTCTTTCGAAAACCTACGGCCTAGCGCATAAGGCTATATTTAGTTTTCCCAAACGTAGTTTATACAGTCGTATTATGAGTGACATGGGTTCGTGTGGAAAGTTGAGCCTTTACTGCTGACTGTGCTTTGAGTGTTACTTTAATAGTTAATACTAGCAGTTGCTCAGCTCCCAAATAAAGTTTTTCTGATTGGTCAAAGTAAGGCTTCGATAATCAATCGCGATTGAGTGTTTTGATACATTTGACCAATCAGTATGAAGTATTTACATCAATACACATCGAATAGTGTACATATATCGTTTTTCTGCTGATTTTATTGATTGTGTTACTACTGCTGGAACAGGGTTCCACATGACGACTTTTGTGAAAATTAAACTGTGTTTATTAGTTCCCGGTGTCGATGAGTGGAGTGACAGTACAGAATTGTTAGGGAGGAAAGTTTTTGCTACCACCTATATGGAGTTGGTTTGGCGGAGAGTCGTAGATGGAGGGGCAAATGTAATATTTAGTGTTAGCTAGAAAAAAATAAAAACAAATTTACTAAGACACGCTCGAGTGAATAAGTGTAATATAGTGGTGAGTTTAGTAGCCTGTGATGCATGTGGTTATTTTCCTATTCTCCGAGAAGGTACATAGGAAAATCGTCTTAACTTTATATATTAGATAAGTTACTATAAACCATCGTCTTTGCTGTTCATGAATATCAGGCGCGAACGCAGACCCCACGGTATTATTCTAAATGAGCCTAATACAAAATTAAAACTACTATTTGATTTCCCGTAGCATTTTACTCGAGAAAAGTTTTGATTGATCTCTGTATAGAGTATTATTTTTAATCGCACCCTCGGACAGAGAGACAGCATGAAAATATCGTCTAACATTTAAAATGTACCCGGCGACATTTAATTAAGAAAACTTTACTTGTGCCTTTTTTTTGTTGTTGTTTTTTCAGGTGGAAAATCAGATTTAAGTTATGATGTTTTTTTGTTTTTTTTTGTTTTTTCAGGTGGAAAATCAGATTTAAGTTATGATGTTTTTTTTTTGTTTTTTTGTTTTTTCAGGTGGAAAATCAGATTTAAGTTATCATGTTTATTTTGTTTTTTTGTTTTTTTCAAGTGGAAAATCAGATTTAAGTTATCATGTTTTTTTGTTTTTTTTTGTTTTATCAGGTTGAAAATCAGATTTAAGTTATCATGTTTTTTTTTTTTTTTTGTTTTTTTTCAGGTTGAAAATCAGATTAAAGTTATCATGTTTTTTTTTGTTTTTTGTTTTTTTTCAGGTTGAAAATCAGATTTAAGTTATCATGTTTTTTTTTGTTTTTTGTTTTTTTTCAGGTTGAAAATCAGATTTAAGTTATCATGTTTTTTTTTGTTTTTTGTTTTTTTTCAGGTTGAAAATCAGATTTAAGTTATCATGTTTTTTTTTGTTTTTTGTTTTTTTTCAGGTTGAAAATCAGATTTAAGTTATCATGTTTTTTTTTGTTTTTTGTTTTTTTTCAGGTTGAAAATCAGATTTAAGTTATCATGTTTTTTTTTGTTTTTTGTTTTTTTTCAGGTTGAAAATCAGATTTAAGTTATCATGTTTTTTTTTGTTTTTTGTTTTTTTTCAGGTTGAAAATCAGATTTAAGTTATGTTTTTTTTTGTTTTTTGTTTTTTTTCAGGTTGAAAATCAGATTTAAGTTATCATGTTTTTTTTTGTTTTTTGTTTTTTTTTCAGGTGGAAAATCAGATTTAAGTTATCATGTTTTTTTTTGTTTTTTGTTTTTTTTCAGGTTGAAAATCAGATTTAAGTTATCATGTTTTTTTTTGTTTTTTGTTTTTTTTCAGGTTGAAAATCAGATTTAAGTTATCATGTTTTTTTTTGTTTTTTGTTTTTTTTCAGGTTGAAAATCAGATTTAAGTTATCATGTTTTTTTTTGTTTTTTGTTTTTTTTCAGGTTGAAAATCAGATTTAAGTTATCATGTTTTTTTTTGTTTTTTGTTTTTTTTCAGGTTGAAAATCAGATTTAAGTTATCATGTTTTTTTTTGTTTTTTGTTTTTTTTCAGGTTGAAAATCAGATTTAAGTTATCATGTTTTTTTTTGTTTTTTGTTTTTTTTTCAGGTGGAAAATCAGATTTAAGTTATCATGTTTTTTTTTGTTTTTTGTTTTTTTTCAGGTTAAAAATCAGATTTAAGTTATCATGTTTTTTTTTGTTTTTTGTTTTTTTTCAGGTTGAAAATCAGATTTAAGTTATCATGTTTTTTTTTGTTTTTTGTTTTTTTTCAGGTTGAAAATCAGATTTAAGTTATCATGTTTTTTTTGTTTTTTGTTTTTTTTCAGGTTGAAAATCAGATTTAAGTTATCATGTTTTTTTTTGTTTTTTGTTTTTTTTCAGGTTGAAAATCAGATTTAAGTTATCATGTTTTTTTTTGTTTTTTGTTTTTTTTCAGGTGGAAAATCAGATTTAAGTTATCATGTTTTTTTTTGTTTTTTGTTTTTTTTCAGGTTGAAAATCAGATTTAAGTTATCATGTTTTTTTTTGTTTTTTGTTTTTTTTCAGGTTGAAAATCAGATTTAAGTTATCATGTTTTTTTTTGTTTTTTGTTTTTTTTCAGGTGGAAAATCAGATTTAAGTTATCATGTTTTTTTTTGTTTTTTGTTTTTTTTCAGGTTGAAAATCAGATTTAAGTTATCATGTTTTTTTTTGTTTTTTGTTTTTTTTCAGGTTGAAAATCAGATTTAAGTTATCATGTTTTTTTTTGTTTTTTGTTTTTTTTCAGGTGGAAAATCAGATTTAAGTTATCATGTTTTTTTTTGTTTTTTGTTTTTTTTCAGGTTGAAAATCAGATTTAAGTTATCATGTTTTTTTTTGTTTTTTGTTTTTTTTCAGGTTGAAAATCAGATTTAAGTTATCATGTTTTTTTTTGTTTTTTGTTTTTTTTCAGGTTGAAAATCAGATTTAAGTTATCATGTTTTTTTTTGTTTTTTGTTTTTTTTCAGGTTGAAAATCAGATTTAAGTTATCATGTTTTTTTTTGTTTTTTGTTTTTTTTCAGGTTGAAAATCAGATTTAAGTTATCATGTTTTTTTTTGTTTTTTGTTTTTTTTCAGGTGGAAAATCAGATTTAAGTTATCATGTTTTTTTTTGTTTTTTGTTTTTTTTCAGGTTGAAAATCAGATTTAAGTTATCATGTTTTTTTTTGTTTTTTGTTTTTTTTCAGGTTGAAAATCAGATTTAAGTTATCATGTTTTTTTTTGTTTTTTGTTTTTTTTCAGGTTGAAAATCAGATTTAAGTTATCATGTTTTTTTGTTTTTTTTGTTTTTTTTCAGGTTGAAAATCAGATTTAAGTTATCATGTTTTTTTTTGTTTTTTGTTTTTTTTCAGGTTGAAAATCAGATTTAAGTTATCATGTTTTTTTTTGTTTTTTGTTTTTTTTTCAGGTGGAAAATCAGATTTAAGTTATCATGTTTTTTTTTTGTTTTTTGTTTTTTTTCAGGTTGAAAATCAGATTTAAGTTATCATGTTTTTTTTTGTTTTTTGTTTTTTTTCAGG
>OY744529.1:96519902-96572402 GCA_963556195.1 Sepiola atlantica | reverse complement strand
ATATATAAAGCTCACAAGAGATCATGTCATGTGCACGGAGTCTGCCAATAGCTCGTAAAATAAACACACAAAAACCATGGTTCGATGGTCGACGGTTCGCTTTGCCAACTATTGTTGGCTATCCGCTCATGAACTGTCTGGCTAAATGCCAGTTGTCGATAATCATATAAGAGTGGACGAGTTAATCCAAATTTAAATAACAATTTGAAAGAGAAATTCACTTGTTGTATTCTATGGATCTTACGTTTGCTTAAAGGCCGTCAAGGTCAGCGTCAATTCATATCTAACCCTAACCCTTACCCTTAGCCTAACCCTAAGCCTAACTCATCAATGTATACGAAGGGATGTCTGAAAATGAACGTCGCTGGTATCACGTACAATTTAGTCTAATTCTAAACCAAGTTTAATTCTGCTTGTCTGATGCACCTTCTCACCCACTCTGCTACGTTTCTATGCAGTTTAGAAGGATTCTCCCGACATGCCCCGGAGATCTACAACGCTTGATTCCCATCGCGTCTTAAAAACAGATTCTCATGATGGTTCACTTGAAATTTCGTGGAAATTCAAAAAGTCACACGGAGCCAGATCAGGTGACTATGGAGGTTGTTGCAGCATATAGATGTTCGTTTTATTCGTTGCTCAGTGTTCATCATTTGTTCCTGCGCCCTCTTAGCCGGCCGATCTGAAAAGAGTAAACAAAAAATGTAATCGTTGCAGAAAGCTAACAATACAGTTTTATACTACGTGTATTTAATTTACCTCATCTCCAGGAAGTTAGACACAAGGTCAGGTGTGGGGTTTGATGAAAGTGTTTCTGTGGAATGAACTGGATCTGAACCTGGCACACCCAGGTACTCAGTCAGCGTCGTTAACCACTTAGCTACTGTGCCAGATAATGTTAGATAGTAACAGAAGTTGCCTCTCTTTCGCCCCTATTTCACACATCACACAGTAAATCAAATCCCGTTATTTTTTTAATATTTTACAAGTATAAAAGTTAGAAAGGCGTAGAATATTTTAAAGTAGAACCTGGATTATTTGCGAGCAAAATAGCGTTAATACATGTGGAAATCTGAAGAAAACAATCATGAGTGTATATTTGCAAATACTAATTTATTAGAAGTTGAAAAGCAATTAATTATGTAAATTTAGACATGCTCATAGTGTTTACGGCGGTTTTTGTAGTAGTATATAAAGAAGCTGGCGGACTAAGTAAATAGTAATATTACTCTGATGGTGTTTCGGCTTCAGACAGACAGACAGACAGATACATAATCTCCATGAAGTAGAATTGAAGACCTACTGAAATTGAAGACCTACTGATGATTCCGAGAGAGCCCATATAAGATTTCTGCAGTCCAGGCATGCACAATAGTAACTATTAGATTAACAATTGAGTTCTCGCGTGGCTGTGTTGTCACATGTCGAGAAGAGAATAATCGCTCGCTCGAAAAACATGTTCATTAATATCATGTCTCACGAAATTATTTTTTCTCGACAGCCAAGCAATAAGGACTTGAATGAGGAAATCGTGTTTTGCAGTGGTCACAACTAAAGCTCTGCTGCAACGCACGTGCTGTAAATTTTAAAGATGGCGGTCATCCAGGCGTGGAACCGTTATAAGATGGGTTGATTTTTAACGCTTTCCGCATCTGAAAACCGTAAGCCAATTACAAATTAACGCAACTTCAGGATGGTTTCTAACAAGAAAAGAAAGGAAGAAAAACATGATACGCGTCGTGGTATTGGTCGGTCTAATTATAGAAAGTGTGTCTAAAATAGCCTTGGATTGGAAATGATAGTCTCCGATTTTCTACTCGCATTGTACTCCCCTACTCCTCAACCAGTGACATCACCAGTTTGTCCGTTCTTAGATTCAGTTGGTCACCTGGCACTGCCCGGGAGAAGTTGCTGCACTAATGACAGCCGAAAATATCAAAGCGACCTGTCCGGTAATTACCGCTCTCCATCGTTGTGATTAAAAGATCAGAGGTCAATTGTCCGGCGCAGGTTAGCAATCTGATATCACTGTGAAGCGAAGGGTCATTTTAAGCAGAACAATGAAAAAAAAATAGTTCAAGAACTCTGTCTGTTGAGGTTTTTTTAGAAGAATAATTATTTGGTAAAGAAAAAAAACTTGTTCCGTTACTAGGCCGGGTAATTTCACACTTTTAACTTCTCACTTAGTGTTTCGGACCGGCAAAATCTTAACGCGTTCTGAGCGATCGTGATTTTGCGATATCAACCCTAAGTCCGGGTGGTTCCAGCTTTTTCACGTCGTGCACTTCAGGTGGCAAGCAAGAAGTGTCGTCGAAGCCTGTTATGATTCGCCTTATATTGAGAACCATATGTTTTGAGACTGGGCCTGACTCCACCTATCTCCCAATAGAATTAATTCAGTAATAAAAAAATGTTTTCTCATTATTATTCCCTTGTCATATTTGGTATTTCCAATCCGCCCTTCTAATTCTGGAATGGTTTATCCTATTTTTATTCCGTTCCTCTTTTCTTCTTCATCTGTTTCTATCACCCACTGTTACCTCAGTTCGGGGATGATTTCCCACTCAAAACTTATTTTCATAGTAAAAAATGTATTTTCACTATTTATATCAAACCAACGATATAGCTTTCTTAAATCAGTCAGGGAAATATATTTCAGCGGATAATACACCTCCCTCCACCAAATTACATGGCATGTAGTTTGCAAACCCATTTTAAAACTCTCCTTATTTTTCCAACCTAATAAAACATGATCATTCTTGTGTTAATCTATTTCGATCCGACAATACCGTCAGAAATCGTTACTGTCGACTAAAAGTCTTATTTGTTTTTGCAACATACGAAAGCCAGATGACGCGGCTCTCATTCGTGATTTTCATCGGATGAGTCTGTTGACACCACAACCGACGTTGACAAATGTCATCAGTCTCATCTTTGGAATGAGGAATTCACATTTCCCCAAAACATTTAGAAAAGAAAAGCAACTCTTTATTTCTTATCAATAACATTTTTTTTTGCTTTTTGTGCAAAACATTTTACAATTCGTCTTAGTTTTACCAATTAAGAAAACATGACCATTCTCGTTTTAATCTCTTGTTTGATCCGACAATACTGTTGCAAATCGTCGTTATTGGAAAAAAAACTATTGTCTTGCGACATACGAAAGCCAGGTGACCCTCGATGAATGTCATCGCTTGATTTGGGGATTTCCTATCTCCAAAAATATCGAGAAAAGAAAACAACCATTTTCTTTCTCTGAGGAATTTCGTTTTTCTCTGGTGTAAAATAAGCTGAAAGCCTTCTTAGGAAAAACCAGGGTCCGGTTTCAGATCAACCCTTTTGCTGTTCTATAATATTGTTACACATTACTTAGATAGTGACACCCTGTTTTTCTTTTGTGAATGTACGTGTAATGCTAAACACAACGAGGCTTCACCATTTTTTAATAAAAACAGCGCCTCATAATTTTGAAAACAAATAATTAACTATGTATCCCTTTTAATAAAACGCACGTTCAAACGAATGATCGAGCGGACCAAGCTGCTGCACGTTCCAACGCCAGTGGATCAACGTAATAAATTTAATTCTCAACAGACTAAATTTTCAAAGGTTAGTCAGCATCTACTTAATATTCAGGTATGTGTTAATCAATAAATGGATACCCTTTTTTCAATTTTTAATTATACTTAGTCATCTTCCAATTGGAGGCAGGGTTCTATTTTTTGTGGACACCTTTTGTTATGAAAACAGAACGATGTGTTTATTCTGCGAATATTTTGCGCACATTGTAAACATTTCAGCTAATTCAATTATACGTTTGTAAAGAGAAAGATATGTTATGACAATGAACTCAAAATACAGTTTCTAAAAAGAACTCATGAGGCGAACATCGTTGGATCATTCTACCGTTTCAGAAGATACCTGACTCCTGATAAAATCTCTTACGATTTATAAGAGTCAGATTCGGCACGAGATAGATTAATATTGTCACATCTTAGTATATAATTCCCGTCAAAAACCTTCTATAAATATTAACACGTGGTCTATATCTGATTAACCAAAGATGGAGCCAGATGGATCCGAAAGTACTTGGGAGACAAATCCAAACTATGGCAAATTCATCAGCCAATCCCCCTCCGAAACTAAGATCCTAATTCGGACTATTGAAAGAATCTACCAAAGGATATCTAGACATAAGTTGTCTCTTATATTGAACAATACTTGTCTGCAAGTGAATATGCTGCATATATATATATATATATATATATATATATATATATATATATATATATATATATATATATATATATATATGTATACTTAGGCAGCAAGTCATTATCCAAGCAAGCGTTGTTGAACGTCACGGAACTGTCTCGTTTGTAAATCTTCTTCGTGAGTTTCTCAAACCGTCGAGCTATCCTTCTGGTTTCAGGTGGCAATCCGTAGAGTATTTCCCCGATTGTTCTTAATTCTGCCATTTTCTTTTCTCTCGAGCGCTTTCGACTTTCTTAGTCGTCTTTACTTCCTTACCATAGTACAAAATCGCCTTCGCAATCTAGTGGGAGATGATCTCTTTTCTTCTCTGTAGTACCTTTCTTACAGAAAAGACGTCGCTTGTCTTTTCTTACTCTATCCCTATTCCATGAAAAATGCCAGTATACTGAAATCATATGCTCTTGATTGGGTTAAGATGACAATTCATATTTATACACAATGTACAAAAGCAAGGAAATTCCCAAATGTTTACACTTTTATTGTCATTAAGGGTATGCGAGCACAACAGGGCTATGTATTTTACTGGTAGGAATTTTTCTTCAGCGAACCTTACACACTTCATCCACTCATGCATAGAGATTCATACTGTAGTGATGTGATAATGAAATGGTTTGGTTGATATGTAGTCATGCTCTTAATGACAATAAAAGTGTAAAAATTTGGGAATTTCCTTGCTTTTGTATATTTAGTGTATAAATATGAATTTTCATCTTAACCCTATTAAGGGCATATGATTTCAGTATACTGGCATTTTTCATGGAATATCACTACTTTTGTAAAGGCTATGCTTCAATACAATGCCTTCTCATAAGTTTTTTTTGGAATTTTCTGGAACTGAAATTAAAATGCCATCAACTAGACCCTAGAACCTCTATCTCTGCTAAAAATCAGCTGAATCCATAAAATAGTTGATGAGATACAAGAAGGCACATACGTACATTCGTATGTACGTACGTACGTACGTACACACAGATAACATGATTTCATGATTGAACTTTCTGGATCTCTGGGTTGCCTTGACTAATGATGCTGAAATTCTACACACTTATAAAACCTATCAAATAAAAATGTTGTGCAAAGTTTTAACTAATTTGGTTTATTGTTTTTTGAGTTATGATTGATCAAAGAAATGAGATTTCCAGCATAGGCCATTCGTGTAGTCTATTAAGGGATAGAGCGCTCTCGCGCTTCCCTTGATTTCCATGCAACGTGCTCGACGGTATTTCATAAGACATTCTCAGCAATAACTCGTCTGTCTACCAACACTACAAAACACTCTGTTTTCTCCCTATGTGTACTTAAAATAACACAGAACTTCAATGAAGTTTCTATCCAAAAGATTCCTAACTGTAGAAGGCGTTACCGCGAGAATGTTTCTCTGTAGACTACAACATAGTCGTTACCAAGTCAAATATCAACAAAGATCTGTCGAGATGTCCTGTAAATGAATCATTATCATCAATCCTTTCATTAATTTTAAGTCTGATAATAGAATAATAATTCCATCATCAAACTTAAAATCTCATCCTCGAGTGGCTTTTGCCTAGGTAGTTTTATAGCACTTACAGCTAAACAAGAAAGGACCCATTCCTTTCTTTAAAATGCGTCCATTTTATTTATACACTTAGTGAAGAAAATACAATTTAAAACTAATGCGTGACAGACCAACAAAAATGCTATTTCAAATTCAGATGTGACAGACCAAGGAAATGCTAATTCAAAGTTAAGTGTGACAGACAAATGAAATGATATTTCAAATGTAAGTGTAACAAACAAAGGAACATTATTTTTCAAACTTAAGTGTTACAGGCCAAGGAAAATGATATTTTGCACTTAAGCGCGAAAGACTATCAAACATGCTATTGCAAACGTTGCGGACGAACTAGATGCTATTCAAAACTGAAGCACCATGGACCAAGAAAATGCTATTTCCAATTTAAGCTATGTACATGTGTTGTATAGTTAGAGATCTCGTGAGTGACGTCATGGGGAGAGTTGAAGAAATAACGGTCGGCCATTTTCTCAGCAGCGCGTGTCTGCAGTAGACGTAGATTTGTCGTTCTTCGCTCTCTCTTTCTCTCTCTCTTTTTGCCATCTCTCTCTCTGTCTCTGTCTCTGTCTATCTATCTATATATATGTCTCTCTCTCTATCTCTCTCTCTATCTCTCTCTATATATCTCTCTTTATATATCTCTCTATCTATCTCTCTCTATCTCTATCTCTCTTTCCATCTCTCTCTGTCTCTGTTTCTGTCTCTGTCTCTCTCTCTCTCTCTCTCTCTCTCTCTCTCTCTCTCTCTATCTATTTATCTATCTATCTGTCTCTTAATCTCTCTCTCTATCTATCTCTCTATCTCTCCCTATTTCTATTTCTATCTATCTCTATCTCTCTCTATCTATCTCTATCTATCTCTCTATCTCTCTATCTCTCTATCTCTCTCTTTTACTCTTTCTCCCTCTCTTTCTCTATCTCTCTCCTTCTGTGTATCAAAATCTAGATGGGAAAGGAAGATTGAAGGTGCTTTAATGTCGGTCGAAGTACGGTTTTGCGATATCCTTGGCGTAGAGATACAACATCAATAAACCTATGAACCGTAGTGTTGTGAAGTTGTCCAACAGTAAATAATAAATAAAGGAAGCCAAGTCGAGGGTTGGTTTAACAAGTGTATTAACAAAGTAAGAAAGTGACTAGCACTTGGCTAGACAGTTACAAGACTGTGCTTTGTCTTCTCTGTGTCTCTGGTGACTCGCACTATTTATAGTGACAACCGGTGCAGTTTCTCCTGCGTAAGAACGGCCGGTTTAACACGTAGAAAAACGTGTATTGTGTCTTCTTGATAAGATTTTGTTGTGGGTTCCATACGTGCGTTTCTATAAATAGATTGGAGTTATCCAGCAGCTCTGATTTCATACATATGGACGTGTCGTGTGACAACACGATAAAAATGAACAAACGCTACTACCTGTCTCTCTAAGTGATAGCATTACGAGACAGTATCGTACCAACGCATTTGGTTATCAACACTATGTAATAGACGTAATCTAAACTCCATCTCCATGCCATGAAGTTTGCCTCGTCAGCACTCCTAGCGTCTACTTTCTCTAAAATCGCATCGAGAAAAGGAAAAAAACCGTAAGACATTTTCGCTTTTGATCGTGACGTCACATCCATAACAGTCTGTTAACGATGTTCTTTATCTTTCCTCCCACAGCGGTAAGATGTGACACAAGGTCAGGAAAGTGGGAATTGAAAAACCAGCGCCAGAGAAGATGAGCGCTCTGGCCTACAAAAAATGCCTGGGCAGCCCCGTCGGCATTCCCCGGTAGGGGCGCCTCAGGCAGTAAGCGACAAACTTACTCCACCCCAAAAAGGGGAGGCAAAACCTGAAAGGGCGAACCCACAGACCGACAGAATCAAACCCCGAAGGCCAAGACGATACCGGTCTATAGGGTGCAGTATCCATCGGAACACATACTACACTTTGACCCCAGCCAAAAAGAACGATATTTTGTCTAGTCCTTTGAAAAAAAATGATAACACTTTTTGATTTGATTTGATCAGCTGTTGATATACCCGTTTATTAATTTAATATATCCACTCTTTCACATGAGACTAGGACAAATGCGTTTTCAGATGCAAGAGAATGACATGCACTACGTCAGTTGATTTTAAAAGGGAAGTTATAATTGCATTAGTCATCATGGGTTATTTATGTTAAACTGAAGCTATGAACTTTTACACTTAATGGCGAATTGTTTTTTTTTCAACAAGAATGTGTACGCTCTTATTTTTGGGGAGGGGGCGGGGACTTTTTTGTTATTCTATTTTAGAGGAGGATGTTTGGAGGATTTCTGTTAAGGCCTTTTAACATTTGGTGGATGGCATGACGGTGCCAATAAATACATGGAATTTAAGATTACTATTGGTCATTTAAGCAAGAAGAAGACAGAGAAATTACAAAAAAGAGAGAATATTAGAGGAGGAAGAATAGAAAGAATGAAGGAAAGAAAGGAAAGGCATAAACACAGTAAATAACACATAGAAATAATTAAGGAACAAAAAGAAAGGAAGAAAGAAAGAAACAAGGAAAATGAAGAATAACAAAAGAAAGTCAAAGGAATGAGAGAAAGAAACGTAAGAGTAAATAAAGCAGAATAAAAGTAGAGAGCAAAGAAAAGAAAAAAAGTGAAAGTAAATAAAATAGAAAAAGAAAGAAAGAGAGTGGGAAAAAAATAGAAGTGGGAGGTGACGGTGGTTAAGTGGATAACGACACGGACTGAAGCCATGGGTGTTCCAAGTTCGAATCCAGTCGGTTCCACAGTACGACTTTCACTTAGGGATGTTGCCAATCTTCTTGGACCCGATGTCCTTCCAGAAAGATTTCTAACTAGAAAAACATCGGGGAAACTAATGTCAACACCAGAATCATCTGATTCACACGAAAGAAGAAGAAGAAGAAGAAGACTGAAAGATGATAAAAATGATAAAGAAACTAAAACAAAATAATGAAAGAAAAAAGGTACTCTCATAGATGACACACCATGTGACCGTGACTTCGCGTCGTCAACGTTCGAGCAGGTCACGGAAGCGACCGAGAGTCGACGAGGCGAAAACTGCCAAACGCTAAATTGAAGACTAGCAGCTGATAAATTACGACGAAGAAAACCAAACTAAAATACATATATAAAAAAGATGTTTATTTTATTTATTTATTTATTTTCCGTCAAAGGAACCATTTCTAATCAAATGTTTTTAAATAAAATGTGTTTTTTGTTTGTGCACCAGAAAGTTTCGTCAAAAGATGGTTTTGTTTAGTGTCTTAAGCAAATGTTTGTTTTTAAAATAATTTTCAATGTTTTTTTTTACATTTTTTTTAAAACTCAATTAGTCTCTCGAGAGATTAAACGAGCTGACAGAGATTATGGAAATTATTTTATTTTTTTTGAACGAGATTAATTTTTTCCAAAAGTTATCGACTGCTTGGTTAATAGTTTCGTCGATTCCGAGACCTGCCCGAACGCTGACGATGCGAAGTCACGGAAACATGGTGCGTCAGCTATAATAGTACGAGAAAAAGAAAATAAAGACATTTTGTTTCAGAATTCTTTAGATGAGGATTCATAATTCGTATTATTTGGATTATTTGGACTACTATTCTCATAGTGTTATTTTCATGACGTTTCGGCCGATGTAAGCTCCGACCTACTTCAGCTTAATCTTGTTGAACTCGGGAATCTTTATGTTTAACAAGTGAATCTGTACAGAATTTCGAACGGAAGCCTTTATTTAATCCACGAGGTAGATTGCTCTCGTTCAGTCAGCTATGAAAGTGCTAAGTAACAATCAGTTCAAGGTGACAGTATTCTTGAGGTGGAAGGTTCAATCCTCAGTACGGGCGATAGGAATAATACAATTATGAATTTCTTAAGCCTTCTATGGCTGACGGAATGAGAGCATGCTACCACCGTGGATTAAATAAAGGGTTACGTTCGAAATTCTGTACAGATTCCCGAGTTCGACGAGTGACACCTGCTCGTGGTAGGAGGTTACATCGACCGAAACGTTGTAAGAATAACATCCCAGATGAGAACAGTAGTCCGAATAATCCAAATAAGCCATAAAACAAAAGAAAGAGATAAAAGCAAAAGAACGAAAATATGAAAAACCACATTTTCAAAAAAAAAAGATTATCTCACAAAACAGATTATAAATAAAACAGATTTTCTAAAAGCAGATTATCTAAAAGCAGATTATATAAATACAGATTATCTTAAAAGACACATTATTTAGAAAACAGATACTCTAAAACATATTATACAAAAAACAGTTTATCTAAAAACAGATTAGCAAAAATAGCAGAGTATCTAAAAAAAACAGATTATCTCAAATAAAACAGATTTTCTAAATGATTCTACAAAATATTTTACAAGCATCTATTCATGTTTTAGTTACGGAAGGCCTTATAAACCTATAATTTGGTAATTTTCTCCAGGACGTTAATCTAGTCTAGTAATAAAACAATACCCAAGATTGACAATGACTTATACGTATACTGTCAATTTTGTATCCTCGTCTTTTAGTACGTGTTTCTGTGAGCACTGAACGTTCTTTCTTCTGCTATCGGTTCCTTTCGGTACACTGATAGCGTTCAGTGAGTATTTATTTACCTCTTCTCCAGGAGGTTAGGCCAGTTTTATCTTACTCCCACAAGTAAGATGTGACCCATGGTCGGGTCGGGAAAGTGGGACTAGAAAAGCCAGCACCCGAGAGGTGAGCACTATGGCCATTAAAAATGGCCTGGGCAGCCCCGTCGGCATTTCCCGGTAAGGGCGCCTCAGGCAGTAAGCAATAAACTTACTCCTCCCCAAAGAGGGGAGGCACAGCCTGGGAGGGTGGACCTCCTAGAACTGCACAGGACCGACCCATAGACCGGCGTAAATCAAGCCCCGAAGGCCAAGACAATACCAGTCTATGGGGTGCAGTATCCATCGGAACAGATACTACATTTTGATCTTAGCTAAAAGGCTAAGAACTATTTATTTACCTCCCCAGGAGGTTAGGCACAAGGCCAATTTATCTTACTCCCACAAGTAAGATGTGACCCAAGGTCGGGTCGGGAAAGTGGGGTTTGAAAATCCAGAACCCGAGAGGTGAGCACTATGGCCATTAAAAATGGCCTGGGCAGCCTCGTCGGCATTTCCCGGTAGGGGCGCGTCAGGCAGTAAGCAATAAACTTACTCCTCCCCAAAGAGGGGAGGCACAGCCTGGGAGGATGGACCTCCTAGAACTGCACAGGACAGGCGTCCAGTATCCATCGGAACAGATACTACACTTTGATCTTAGCCAAAAGGCCAAGAACTAATGAGTAGATAGGTAGCTAACGAGGATTACATCAACATATGCATATATCGAAATTGGTAATAAATATATATGTTTCCGTCGCGTTCGGTGTTGATTTAATCTCACAGATTACTATGGCAGCATTGTTTTTTTCTCTTCGTTCTGACCGTTCTTAGCTTCCTTTTGCAACCTATTATCCTTCTCCTGTTTTTTTTTTTAATATAAAACGCATGATCGACCACATTCCTTAGCGTCAATTTGGTAAATCTATATTTCCCATCTTAGTATTAAGAAATTGAAGCTTAAAAACCTTGAACAAAATTATGGAATATATCATTAAATATTTTGAAAATTGTTGACATGCCATAATACAAAAGCACCATAGTATTGGCTGTGCAAAACGTCTCCATATATTTGTTAGTTTTATTGAAAGAGTTGTCAGTTAATGAGTTTAAATGTTTTATCACGTAGAACACACGGCGAAAGGAAAAACATTTAAAAAGTCGAAGTTCAAATTAACAAAGATCAACTTCAAATTAAAAAGATGAACTTTAACCAATATCATATTCAAGGAACTCAACACGATATTAATGAATCACGAATCCGAATTAACGAACTCAACTCAAATAAAAAAAAAATCAACGTCAACTTCAATTTAAAAAAATATCAACTTCAATTCAACAAAAACGTATCAACTTCAAATTAAAAATCGCAAAAACTCAAATTAAAAAAAAGCTCAACTATAAATCAAGAAACTTATAATTCAAATCAGAAAAAGCCCAACCAGATATTGAAACAGATCAACTTGAAATCAACAAAATCAACATCCGTTCAGCAATTTGAATTAGAGACTGACAAAAGTTTATTTATTTTTAAATAAAAATGATGTTAATTTAAAGAATATCCGCTATTAATTTAGGAAAATAATTGTAGATGTATGATTATGATTTAACCAATTCACGCAGTGTCTTTAATTTAAAGTTTCTGATGGGGAAAGGTTCGAAGTGACAGAATTCAAAAGTTAAACTTCAAATTAAAAACAAGCAAATTAAAATTAAAAAGATAAACGTCAAATGTAAACAAAGAAACCTTAACGAGTAAAGTATAAAAAGTGAAAGTTCTTTTGTTTTTTGTTTTAATTTTTTGTTTTAATTTTTTTTGTTTTAATTTTTGTTTTTATTTTTATTTTTTTGGTTTTCATTTTTTTGTTTTTTTTTTTGGTTTTCATTTTGTTTCTCATTTTTGTTTTTCGATATGAAGACTTTGATAATGCAGCCACTTTGTTCTCTGATCTTTTACTACGGTTTTAAAAGCGGCTTCGGCTCTGTTTGTTTTGTAATTAGATTTACCGGGTTGTGTCTTCAAACTGTACTTACCCACTCAGAGAATTAACTTTGACTGCGTCCGGGTCATTTATGCCATAAAACGATCATCAAACGAAAAGATGTTATAACATTCAACCTTGTACTTTCATGTGATTGTTTCTTGCCGGTTTTTGTTGACCACTAAATTAAAAAAAAAATACCATCAGCGTCTACTGAGATTCTTACAAGTCTTCCGACATTAGATTGGTTGGATCGGTGTCCGTTTCTCCCCCGACACGGCATAAAAAATAATGTACCGCGTAGAGCGAAAGGTTTACTTTTATTTGGTTTCATTTTTAATCCAGTCTGGGTGGTCGGTGCTTCAAAATAACGAAGCGTCCAGAGTCATTTCCTACTCACTTGGAGTTCTCACACAAGTCATAACCAGGTAGTACCTTTTGGATTCTTAGTGACAACAAGTCTCCCCAGATGTCTAGTACTCTGCGCTTCTTTCGGTCACCATTGTAAATTTCCTTGCGATTTCGCACTAGCCGCTTACCATTGCGTTCTCGTTGATGAATGTCGATGGCCTTTTTCATGAATTTTAGGGGACAATACACCTCAGTCGAATTCTACAACTCTCCGTGCCCTTCTAGTAAAAGTCTGGATAGTGCTTTTCCTCCTACTTTTTTCCATCCTACCAGACACATCACTACTATTTTCTGTGGTACCAACCGATGCAGGCACTTTTCTACTGTTGGATGTGGGTGCGGATATCAGAGTATGGTATTTTTTTATAAATCTACGTTGACAAAAGGTGCAATAAGGTTATATTGTAGGTATATAAACACACACACACACACACACATATATATATATATTTATATATATATATATATGCATATATACATATATATATTGTTGAATATAAGAGACAGCTCATGTCTAGATATCCTTTGGTAGATCCTTTCAATAGTCCGAATCAGGATCTTAGTTTCGGAGGGGAATTGGCTGAGGCAAGTATTGTTGTATACAAGAGACAACTCATGTCTAGATATCCTTTGGTAAGTCCTTTCAATAGTCCGAATCAGAAGAGAAGATGCTGCCTATATATATATATATATATATATATATATATATATATATATATATATATATATATATATATATATATATATATATATATATATATGCTGGAATTTCCCGTCGATTTCGACGTATGAGTGTCCAAAAGCAAAATCAGTTCGTTTTTGGGGAGTTATTTTTAGTTCTTATGGGGAGTGTGCGATTTCAGTCATACGAGTGATCTGCAGACGAGACACCAAATGGAGCAACCCAAAAAATTGTGATTAGGTCGAGCGCACCTTCGTCCTTAGGCTTGCCCTTTTCAACCTCTCAATGCGATCCACTTCGAAACTCCCCACTTCATTCCGAACGGCGGTTCTCCATCGCTCCTGTCTTATGCCAAGCTTTCAAAACTTCCAACAAGGAATCATAATAGCCGAGAAGATTGAACTTCAGTTTGTCCCTGTATCGAAAGCAAGGTCTGCCAGCACTACTCCCATCCTTCAGTTCACCATACATCTTTGGTAATCGCTCATCACCCATTTTTACTACATGACCAGCCCATCTCTGATGGGACTGGATGAGGAACGTTTCAATATCTCCAATCTTACATTTCGCAAAGATATCAACACTTTGCACTTAATCTTCAAGTGTGTATCTGCATATTGATCGATGACAGTGTTTGTGGAAGACATCGAGTTGATTAATTTGCGATCGATATGGAGTCCACGTCTCAGACCAATACAAAAAGAACGGAAAGAATGACAGCCTAATAGACCTGAATTTTGGTGTCCAGTTTCACACCTCTTTGTCTCCAAAAGCGACGGCAGAGCTTACCAAAAGCATTAGATGCTTTGGCTATGTGGTTGATAATTTCATCATCAAGCGATGCATGCGAGTTCATAGCACTTCACAAATATGTGAAAGATTTCACATACTTCAGGCTTTTGCCATCTACTGTTATAAGGACATTTGGGAATTTGGGAACGGGTGGTACAGTGCTCGATACGTAAGTAGAGCTAGGTAGTAAGCAATGAAAATATATATGGCAATCAAGCTACACAGAGGCTCCCGTGTTTCATATATATATATATATATATATATATATATATATATATATATATATATATATATATATATATATATATATATATATATATGTGTGTGTGTGTGTGTGTATTCATTTTTATATTTAAAAGAATGATTTTTAAATATTAATTTTATAACAAAAACCAATTGTAATAGCTCAATAGTGTAAAGCCAGAGCAATGTTGTAAACAATATTTTTTATTTAATTTTATACCATATCGAATATTCTGAAAGACAGATTCACATCATTTCACAAAACCTGTTTTTTTATTCAACATACAATTGTTACAGCTTACACCAAGAAATATGTAAAATACTCCTGTGCATTTATTTCTTGGTGTGGCTATCCTCAATGCTAATTATATAAAACAAAATATATACAATGAGAAATAAAGGCCTTAATGACAATCAGTACTCAGTACTAGCATCATATCCTTTTTTTTTCAGAAAAGGGCAATTACAACCCAAATCAGGGCATTGAGAGAGGAGTTTATCAGTTTTTATTGTTGAAAAGGTGTACACAATAATAAAATAGAAAAGCGAAACGTATAGTGATATATCCGCTTGCATCAACTGTTTAAATTTCTATTATTTTTTAATTTGTTATTTGTTATTTATACATTTTTAAAAATTTTCGGCACCTTAGTTGTTTTTTGTAAACTATACCCTTTAGATGGTGTGCTTCTAGAAACGCCATGTACCCCCCCCCCCAAAAAAAAAAACTCATGCTTATATCTGCCCTGGGACGGATATTCGTTTCGGATGTTATAATCATAATCATAAAATACGTATTAACAATATATTAACAGTTTAGCATATACGAAATAATCGCCTTCAGAAGAACCCACAACATAATACGGTGTCGTTAGTGACTGCTTGAAGAAGCGAGTCATTATTTTGTCCGACCACCCAGACATGGATTAACGAAAATAAATAAATAAATAAATAAAAAATCGTTCGCTCTCAACATCACAAAATTTGTAATGCGGTGCTGTGAAGCTTAACAAAGGCAATGTCGGAAAACTGGCAAGAGTCCCACTACCCGATAGGTCTTTTTTCTTTTTTTTTAAGTGGTCAACGAAAAACCTCTAAACTTCAATCGCATTAAAGTACATGATAGGTATGAGTAGTGATTTACTCCTCCCTAGGAGTTATGCACAAGGCCAGTTTTTATCTTACTCTCATAAGTAAGATGTGACCCAAGGTCGGGTCGGAAAAGTGGGGTTTAAAAATTGCCTGAGCAGCCCGGTCGGCATTCTCCGGTAAGGGCGCCTCAGGCAGTAAGCAATAAACTTACTCCTCCCCAAAAAGGGGAGGCACAGCCTGGGATGGTGGACCTCCTAGAACTGCACAGGGCAGACCCATAGACCGGCGTAAATCAAGCCCCGAAGGCCAAGACAATACCAGTCTATGGGGTGCAGTATCCATCGGAACAGATACTACACTTTGATCTTAGCCAAAAGGCCAAGAGTATTTATTTACTCCTCTCCAGGAGTTAGGCACATGGCCAGTTTTATCTTACTCCCACAAGTAAGATGTGACCCAAGGTCGGGTCGGGAAAGTGGGGTTTGAAAAGCCAGCGCCCGAGAGGTGAGCACTCTGGCCATTAAAAATTGCCTGGGCAGCGCCGTCGGCATTCCCCGGTAGGGGAGCCCCAGGCAGTAAGCAATAAACTTACTCCTCCCCAAAGAGGGGAGGCGAAGCCTTGGAGGGTGGACCTCATAGAACTGCACAGGACAGACCGGCGTAAATCAAGCCCCAAAGGCTAAGACAATACCAGTCTATGGGGTGCAGTATCCATCGGAACAGATACTACACTTTGATCTTAGCCAAAAGGCCAAGAGTATTATTTACTCCTCTCCAGGACTTAGGCACAAGGCCAGTTTTATCCTACTCCCACAAGTAAGATGTGACCCAAAGTCAGGTCGGAAAGTGGGGGTAAAAAAGCCAGCGCCCGAGAGGTGAGCACTCTGACCATCAAAAATTGCCTGGGCAGCCCCGTCGGCATTCATCGGTAGGGGCGCCTCAGGCAGTAAGCAATAAACTTACTCCTCCCCAAAGGGGGGAGACGAAGCCTGGGAGGGTGGACCTCCTAGAACTGCACAGGACAGACCCATAGACCGGCGTAAATCAAGCCCCGAAGGCCAAGACAATACCAGTCTATAGCGTTTAGTATCTATCGGAACAGATACTACACTTTGATCTTAGCCAAAAGGCCAAGAGTAACAAAAGTCTACACTTTGAAGTTTAATATAATAATGCTAGCTGCAATACCCATTCCTGGACGGGGTCATAATAACAGGACTTACTTGAAACATTGAATACGTATGTACTGTTTGGATTATTCAGACAACTGTTTTCATTTTAGATGTTATTCTCACAACGTTTCGGCCGATATAACCTCCGATCTTCTTAAGGTGCGTGTTGCCAAACTCGGTAATCTTCATATCCAACTCGAGCAAGGACTCCTGGCGCAACGGACACAAGTGCTACGTAATAATCAGTTTTAATTGGCAGTTGTCTTGTGGTTGGCAGTCCAACCCCCAGTACGAGCAATACTTAATTACTTAATATTTCTACCCAGTCGTGGCTGACGGGACGAGAGCAAACCACCCCGTGGATTAAATAAAGAGTTATCTTTGAAATTCCATACAGAATCCCGAGTTCGACATAAAGATTCACACGTTCGACAAGATGCACCTGAAGAAGGTCGTAGGTTACATCGGCCGATATGTTGTGAGAATAACATTCTAAATGAGAACAGTAGTCCGAATAATCCAAATAATACAAATTATCAATCCTCATACAAAAAATTCGGAAACATTTAAAAAGTAGTTATGCTGGCCGCAGTGAAGTGGATAACTATGGGGTTTGACGACCCGGCGTGTCAAATTCGAATCTTTAAACTCCCCTCAAACTACTGTCACGTATAGATCTTGGTAACCTTCATGTGGTCCCTAGAAAGAATCGGGGAAACTGATGTTAACAATTGAATCAAAACGATCGTACCATGTTGATTCATACGAATTAAACTTACTATTACGTTTTGAAAATTGAAATATTTCTGATTTGCATTGAAGTCGATCTATAGTCATTAGACACCAATGAAGCAACATTCCCTGAATTTTAATTTCGTATTAAGACGCATTAAGCTTAAGCCTTAAATTTAAAACATTTTCTAGAATCAAATCATGACGTGCATTTTGCTCAAAATTAGAACACAGATTCTAGAAATAACGTTTAATAGCATTAAATCTCCATTAGAAATGTCGGTACTTTTATAGAGAACGCACTGCGTTTCCGTGACTCCGCGTCGTCAACGTTCGGTCAGATCTCAAAAGCACCCGAGAGTTGACGAAACTAGTAACCAATCAGGTTGCAGCAGGCATTAGACAATCGGGTTCGAAGCAAGCAGACGATAACTTTTGGAAGAAATTCATTTCTACGATCTGCAGCGCATTAAAAAAATGAATTTCTATGATCTGTGTCAGCGCGTTGAATCTCCCGAAAGAATTATTGAGTTCTGTCAGTAACGATCACTTCGCGCGAAAGACTAACCCTAAACAGGAAAAGATTAAAAAGGAAAAAAAACCCATAAAAACCAAACAAGAAATTGATTAAAAACAGTGGTTTCGGTTTTTGTTATATAAAATAAAACTTTTGAAAGTTTTCGGTGCACAAAAAAAGCAATATTTTATTTAAAAAACATTTGATTAACAATGGTTCCTTTGACCAAAATAAAATAAACATATAATTAAAAACAGTTGTTTAGCTATGGTTTGTGCGTTCTTTATTTCTATATATGTATTTAACTTTGATTTTCGTCGTCTTAATTTATCGCCTTCCAGTCTTCAATTTATCGTTTGGAAGTTTTCGCCTCGTCAACTCTCGGGCGCTTCGGAGACCTGCCCGAACGTTGACGACGCGAAGTCACGGAAACGCGGTTCGTTCTCTATAAGAGTACTGACATTTCTGTAAGAGGAAATAAATTGGTGCAACACCGTTTTGTTCAGCGAATTCATTTAACCCGTCTTGGAACAGCAATTATTTTAGTTACTATATATGCATAAGTTCGAAGTAAAAAAAAGAGCAAATAATCAAATAGTCTACATTTCACTGTTTATTTAATTTTCTCTACTTTACAATTAAAATGTCATTTCTTTTGTTTTTTTTCGGCGCTGATGTATCTTCCCTATCTTCCTCTCAGTCTATTTGCATATCTATCTCGCTAATAGTTACTTAGGTTAATATAACTGTCTCTCTCCCACCTAAAGAAGTGTAAATTGTACTTGTAGTAACTTAATATCTTTTCTCTCAATACACCTTCATTTCCAGAATTTGGCTTATCTTCTATAACTTAACAAAGTTATACGCACAATGACGAGACGACGACACTGCCCGGGAAAGAAACAAACGATGAAGAATCAACAGAGCTACGAAGAAGAAAACAACAAGGGACAAGTTTTAAAAAATCTGCAACAAATATAAATTAAAATATTTAATGTGTAGCGAGTAATGCGAGTTATGCAGAGCCAGTTCATTCATAATAAGAAATTTAGCTATTTTTTCTCAGGTGATTCTTAAAAGAAATGTTAATGAATTTTAATTCTATTTTCGGTATTTCTATTTAATAGATTATGAATTAGAAATATAACGAATTAGAAATATAACATTGTTAACACTAGATAGCTTAGCATACAATTGTGTTAAATAACTTAAGGAGTAGATAGGTTCTGCCTATCGCCGGCCCTTGCACTCCTTCTTTGTCTATTAGCCAGGCGCAGTAGTACCAGTACTGGGACGCCTCAAAATCACTCAGTGCTTGGCCTTGTTTCCTTACTAGGACAATGAAAGCCGTTTCTCTTTCTCTCTATTTGTGCAACTTGTTGAAAGTTTTTTGTCACTAAGACTTACAGGACCAGTCTGGGTCGCTCCTATTCCGACATGTTGAGGGTACAAGTTAGACAGCTTGTCTGGCTGCTGTTTCTGACTGACAGAACAGGAGCCCAAACTCTTGGGTAGCGCTAAGAACGGCTGCTCCATCATCAGTTGCATAACGCCTGCCTTGTTTGAGGTGAAATATGCTTAAAAAAATGTCAACATATCGAATAATGGATACATTCATTGCAATTTTACTTCTTTATTATCATTTGTTCAAATAAATACATAGTGATTGAATTACATTTAAAATGCAATCAGCAAGATACACATTTAGGGTTAGGGCTAGGACTAGGGTTAGGGTAAGGGTAAGGGTTAATAGTATCGCTATCATTTTTTGTCATCTCTTTCCTGTCGTGTCTCTGTCATATTCCCTTGTCTATCCTGTTGCCTCTAAGTCCAAATCAAATCGTATATCGTCTGACCTTTTGATCATTGTCATTTAGGCACTCATATTATAGGGAAAACTATGAAATCAAAATCATTCCAGCTATCGACACAAGCGCCACTTGTATTCAATCCATGGAAAGTGCTCAACTGAGCTCCAATATTTGGTTCATCCTTGTAAGACATTCATAGAAAAAACTCGTCTCTACCACAATTAAAAAAAGTATTTCCTTCATCCTTCGCGTAAGGTGCTAGACAAGATTTTTGCAGGGGCTTGTCGTCGGTGCAACACATTACCACAGGATTGCTTCCCTGTTGTATACCACTATGTCGTTTTTAAATCAAATATTAACAAACACTTATCATGGACCGCCCTGTAAGCAATCAAACGCAGTTCATACCATTGACCAATATTAGCACTCTCATAGTGTTCCTCATTTTTTCGGCTGGCAATCATTGCCGTTTAATTAACCAATATCTAAAATGTGACACTCTGTCTTGATAAGTGTTGAGCCCAATATTTAAAAAGAATCAGATTTAATTACAGTAAGTGTTGTGTTTTCAGCATGAAATAATTCAGAACTGCAAAACTCTATAGTTTTGAGTATAATTATACAGACACGAAATCTCCATTATTGTAAGTATCGTGGCAATAATTCATTATAACGTTTTTCTCTAATGTGCTCTTCAAATACACCATCCGCATCTCTGAAGATGCAGATTATGCCACCAAAGCGTAGTGAATGCTGCTTTTTGTCTACTGTGGTAGCCACGGTGTTGAAGGTTTATTTTTATTTTTTATTTATTTTTGTTATCTTCCAATAACACGATGCTTGTGATATTTTTAAT
This sequence comes from Sepiola atlantica, assembly GCA_963556195.1. Lineage (NCBI taxonomy): Eukaryota > Metazoa > Mollusca > Cephalopoda > Sepiida > Sepiolidae > Sepiola > Sepiola atlantica. Next base: position 96,551,655 of record OY744529.1, on the reverse strand, counting down.
TTATTCTTTTTTATTAGGTCGTTTTGTTAGTTTAATTTCGTTTCTTTATTTACTTGTAATGTCTGAGTTTTTCTCTTCCCTAAGACTCTGCGTACCAACTCAATTGTAAAGCCCTCATCGGGAGTAAACTTTACCCAAAAACTCTCGCGTCGCCGCAAGCTCCACTCGGACGTTTAATGGCAGATGAAATCCCTTTTCGTTTCATCATCCAACCGTGACAGCATCTCTATCTCAATAAAAATGAACAAAATCATGTGAAGGGTTTCGTATTCGTCCATTGCTCGTTATGTTCTCCACAGGAAGCAGACATTTTTTTTATTTTTAAGATAACCGACACATTTAAACGTTAATGAGTACAAGGATGTATACACCTTAATAATATGCATGTTTCCTTCATTCACTTCTGCGACTTCCCCCTCTCTTTCTCACTCTTTCACACACATATAAATACACCCCAACATATATATATATATATAGAGAGAGAGAGAGAGATAGAAGAAAAAAGAGTGACAAATATGCGACGATTGTCCAAATTTATTTCAGATTTCAATTGTTCAATGCAAGGTTGTCAGTAATAAACTAGTGTTTATTTTTCTTTCCTTAAGCCAAGGCTTTTCAAAGATCGAAATCTTATCATCAGAGGAGAAATACAGATGGATAAGTTGGCTTTCGAAAAAACCAAAGTTCAAATATTTGAAAAATATGAGAATTATTATTAAAAATTATTAAAATAATTTTTGTCAAAGAAACGTATTGAATGAAAAGAAAAATTCCGTGAAAAAGATATGCAAATTGTCCGGGTGGTAAATTTCCTTTGAAAAAGTTCGGTGAAATTGTAGAAAGTGAAGAAAAACTCTTTGCATGGGAGCAGATTGGAGAAGGTGCTCAAAAGTAGATAAGTCCAGATGCACTTAAAAGAGGCTGAGAAGAGGAAAACAGGCCATTTTGGCTTAAGGAAAGAAAAATAAACACTAGTTTATTACTGACAACCTTGCATTGAACAATTGAAATTCGAAATAAATTTGGACAATCGTCGCATATTTATCACTCTTTTTTCTTCTATCTCTACTATTGCTCTATCTCGTATATTGAGCTAATCCTTTTCACAATAGGTTCCATCTACTAAAAGTTTTCACTTTGGTTTATTTTGATCCTATATATATATATATATATATATATATATATATATATATATATATGTGTGTATGTGTGTGTGAAAAATGACAAATGAAAAACAGGTTAAAGTGCAGGAGAAAAACAAAAACGAGAGATTTGACCGGTTTCGTTCGTGTTGGCGAACGTTTTCAGAAAAAAGTGCAGATTTGGAAATAATTTTATTTTGAAGGCACACACATGGGAGGAGGAAAGAATGATCCGATTGGACCATATGAGAAGACTTTAAGTGACATTGAAATATGACAAGTGGGTGACACATTCTTCTTTATTTCTTATTCTTCCTTTTATGTTTTTATTTATTTCCTTTTTCTTTTTCACTTTCACACCTACTGAGCTAGTATAGGTGAGTCCTTAAGCGGAGGGGGTAAAACGCAATAAGAGGGAAGAAGACAGAGGAACTAGCCAGGATAAACACAAATAGGAGTGGGCATGAAATTGATACAATGCGAGAACCCGAAAACTAATCGGAATGTATCAGAGATAAATCTGCTAATTTGTCTCATATTAGGTTTTATAAAGCAATAAAAATCTTAAACTGATAGTCTAGAAAAAATCTACTTTACACTCAAACTAATGTATTTTCATGAAGTAATCGTGTACCTTACCCCATATATATATATATATATATATATATATATATATTATTGTTATAATTAATGTTATTTGAAATGCAAATTACTATATCATACGGTAGTCTGAAGGGTAATATATTATTATTATTATTTTATTATTATTATTATATTTATGTATATATTAGTGACATTTTAAGCTGAATTATTTCGACACTTGGTTATTGGGGAAATGGTAGTATAATCAGTACCATTGGAGAGCCATGAATATTATAACTGTCCTGTTTTTAAATCTCCGAAACAGTTACATGGTAAACAGCTGATGATCCCCGTGTTAATATTAGACGCTTAAGGTCTCCTGTTTTTGTTTCACTCTTAGATAATAAACCCCCCCTTTTTTATTTATTTTTTTTAATTACTTATATTTTTCATTTATTAATTTTCCAACGAATTTTAAGTCTGCAATATCTTGGATTTAGTTAGTTTGTCTGGGAATTTAAACTGCATTTTACATTTTTTTTTAAATGACTCAAAGCTTCTTTAGACTATATATATATATATATATATATATATATATATATATATATATATATATTAAAAAAGATAAATAAAAAATGTAAAATGTAAGAATGACAAATCTATTTCGTCTTCAGTTGTTCAATGCAATGTGTTCAATAAAAGTATGTTAATTATTTAATTCTTTAAGTCAGGCTTTTCAAAGATTAGAATCTTATTATCAGAGGAATAACATAGATAGATTAGTTGGAAAAAATTTGAGAAATTTTAGAAGATAATCGAAAGTGAATGTGTGTGAAAAAGCTGTCAAAATGTAGAGCTTGTCCACATAGAAGAATGTCCAGTGACAAAGTGTCCAGTGGGGAAAAGGTTAAGAATGGAAAGACAAGAAAGACAAAAGAATTCACCGTTTAAAATGTGTGGTAGCTGCGTCAAATGTGGTCAAACTATTATAAATCCAGAAAGGGTATGAGTTGCATATTTGAGGTAATCTTAACATATTCAATGGGCTCCGGTAAATAGATTTCTAAGGACTTGATTTCAAAATATTCATAAGATTTCGAATATAGTCCAAGAAGAAAGCATATAATGAAGCATATTATAAAAAGCATATCATAAAAACATGTATATATATATATATATATATATATATATATATATATATATATATATATATATATATATGTATAATTTTTAAATATTTTTAATATGAAACTAAATATAATAAAATAATATTAATACATAAAACTATAAATCACCTAATAAGTAGTGTAATGGATTCGTCCAAACACTATAAAATACAGCAAATTTTGTAAATAACAGATACATTTTCTTAAACACAGACGTACAACACAGGTAAGGAGGACATTTTTAATAACTAAATAAGTCAGCAAAATATTAATCTGGAACAAAACTTAGATCTAATATACGGAACGTTTTTGTTCTCGTGTTTTAAGGGAAGTGAGGTCTGATCAACTCTGCTGGGAAGCCTTGTGATAAAATATTGTTTTTAAATTCTAGAAACAGTTTTTCATGCTAAATTCTGATGATCCCTTAAATAATGTAATTAATAGCGTAAAGTCTTGGAAGCAAGCGAATATAGTGACTGTAAAAAGTAAATTGACTTACAGGAAAAGTAATTTTCCACCGAAAGACTTAGGACTAAATTGTTTTTTTTTCATATAGTTTAAATGGTTGAAAATCTTCAGAGCCTATCAACCGGTGACTCTTTCTGTCAGTAGATGTTTTTCTACAACGCGCCTTTTATTTTTTTCACTGACTTTCTGTAAGACGTGTTGCTAAATGCGCTGATGAAGACCGTTTTGGATTAGCTTTATTAATTTATAAAATAAAATAGTTCTAAAATGTTTTGGAAACGATCGTACGCCATACTGGACTTGATGTTATAATTGTTGGAGCAATTGTAATGTTTTAATTCACTGAATGTTTATATATATATTTATAAATGATAGTCCATTTATATCTAAATTTAATTTAGAAATAGAAAATATTAGATTAATACGAAATAATAAATTCCCAAATCATAGAGAGCTTGTCATGATTGGGAATTGAAACCGAAATCTTTAGTTCTTAAGTCTCATATTATATGAGCAGAGTATTAGCGTCAAAACTATTTTATATATAATATGTCATATAATTTGGGTTCGTATATATATATATATATATATATATATATATATATATATATATATATATATATATATATATAAAATAAAAAGTATGAAACTAAAAGTATGAAACTTAAAGTATAATGTATAGTTTTAAATGTGAAGGAGGAACGCATGACTGCCCGATTAAGAGGAATTCTTTTCTCGGATAATTGACAACCACGACTGTCGCTCAACACAGAGAAATAACAGACTGGGGTATAGACGGACACGCTTGTTGCCGAAACAAAAGAGTGTAATTTAGATTCTCCTTATATTTGTTTTTATAGTTTTTCCAGAGAAAACACACGGACTTGAACTTTGTAAGTACCGAACCGACTTTATTTTGCAATCAATTAGGTGTAATTTGATTTCATAGATTTTTGTGTTGAAATAATTATTTTCCTAACGAAAACGCAAAAACCCAGACCGAGTTGAATGTCACTATTTCATTTTTTTTCTCTTGTTCTGCTTGAATGACCCTTCCTTCTGCAGTTACTGTCCGTCCTATGATTGCTCACTGTTATAAACAGTCACAACGTGGGGAGTGTGTTAGTAACTAGACGAGAACCATCGACAACGGCGGCCTTCATCCAGACAACACGTTCAACAGATCAACAGATCAACGCTCAGTGACCGGTCGATCTCAGGGACGGCCAGACTGGTGACGTCATCACATCGTCCCGACCAGTGCAAAGGAGTAGGAAAAATGGTCGGATAAAAGAAGATATACAGAAAAAGAGAAAGTTTGAATGAAAACAAAATATTGCAAGGAAGAACTTTAATATAAAACGTATCAGAATAAAAATAACAAGAAAGTGGAAAACGTTGAAATTAAAATAAGAAACAAATGACGGTAAAATGGAAATTAAAGATAGAAATACTTTTAGAACGATGAAAATATAAAAAGAATACTTTAAACTGAACGGTAGAATGAAGGAAAAAATATAAAACTTTTGATCAAAAGGATCAAAGTACGTTATAAATAGGAACATTAAGAAAGCGAAAACGAAACAAGATAAGAATTAATTACACGTAAAATAGGTGGGACTTATAGGCTGATCCAATTAAAAGAAACATTTCATTATACACACACTATAATGTATATAGAACTTGAATGTCTACTAGACAGTGCCCTCGAGGGTCTAAGGTCGTTCTGTACAGAGGTCGTCAGGACAACCTGACATGAGGACATCTCCTCCTACAAGTAAACCCTGACTAAATATTCAAATTAACATAGTGTTTACAGCCCAAATAAGATCCCCTCGGCATGGCTAACCCACACTGGCTCATACAAAGAATGGTGCACCTTCTCCAGGTAATGTTACCTCAATCAAAAGCACTCAGCTGGATACTCCACCAGACTATATAAATTCTTTTCCGGGAATCCAGTAGGATGACAACAAAGATATACTATAGCATAGTTTTCTGGTCAATTGAAGAGACGAAAATAAATGTTCTTAACTTCTTTACTTATTCAACGTTTGAGAAATAAAGGAGAATTTTAATAGAATATTCTAATATCTATATATCTCATATAGTGATAAATGTTACCCCAGGAAGGAGCCCCTTGATTTCTGAGGACTTTGACTGAAATAAAATGAAACAAAAACGTATCAGTTTCATTGTTTAAAAAATGGGGGACTCGTGTTTATTTTGGCAAATGGTGCTGAAGACTCAATTTCTCGTGCTATAACTCTAACCCACCTGGTTCATAATTGACTTGGGTTTTCTGTTGTGCAGGTTTTAATGACGAAACACAGTTTTATTTTTCCAGATGTAAATATTCATATACATGCATACATATATATATACATACAGATGTAAATATTACATACATATGTTAATATTCATATTTGTAAATATTACATACAGATGTAAATATTACATACAGATGTTAATATTACATACAGGTGTAAATACTCATATACATGTGTAAATATTACATACAGATGTAAATATTCATATACATGTGTAAATATTACATACAGATGTAAATATTCATATACATGTGTAAATATTACATACAGATGGAAATATTTATATACATTTGTAAATATATACATACAGATGTAAATATATACACACATATGTAAATATTACATGCAGATGTAAATATTCATATACATGCATATATATATACATGCAGATGTAAATATTCATATACAGATGTAAATATTAAGTACAGATGTAAATATATATATATATATATATATATATATATATATATATATATATATATATATACAGATGTGAATATTACATACATATGTAGATATTCATATACATTTGTAAATATTACATACAGATGTAAATATTCATTAAAGTTTGCCTTTATTTTGTTCGTTAAATCTTGTAATTGTTTTTTTTTCACCTGCGATATTTCAAATTGTTGGTTTAAATTTCTCTTACTATCGGGGCTTGCAGTGTATAGAGAAAATAAAATCTGGATAGGCAGTTAGACGACTGTCACTAGTATTAATTCCATATATATGAAGTCATGTTACATTTACAAGTAATCTTTTTAGGTATCCCAAACCAAAATGTTATTTTTCTTATATCTAAAAACGTTTAATGTGGGAACGTTGTAAACAAACAATGATACCAAATTTATTTTGGTAGTACAATTAGCCACTAAATTATAACTGTTTAAAGTGTGTTGGAAATTAGAAAATTTGCCAACTTTCACGGTGTATAACTAAAAATGCAGACTTTGAACAAGTGAAAAATACTTATAAATGTAATGTCATCTTTTGGTAAATGAAACATTATTATAACGAAAGCAATAATTATTAAATCAAACAACCAAACTAAAAGAATTATTGTCCTTGAATCCGGTAAGACACAGAGACAACAAGAAAAATATACTATAACATAGTTAACTGGTCAATTTGGAAGTAGACAATTAATGTTCTTAACTTCTGTATTAACTCAACGTTTGACATATAAAGGAGGACTTTAGTTGAACACACGAATATCTATGTAAATATCTATGTATCTCATAGAGAGATTAAGTGTTAGCTCAAGGAATGGGGTCCCCTTGATTTCTGAGAAGTTCGACTGAAGTAAAATAGAACAATATATATATATATATATATATATATATATATATATATAGTAATCCAGGTAGAGTAAAATCCACAGGGTAGAAATCCAAAGGGAATCAAACCGGGCTTACAAAAGAGTGCTCAATAAAGATATAGAGCTGTATTGTGAATGCTTTTATTCGAACATGTACATGGTCTGGTACACTGGCATATCGATGGTATCGATCTACAGCTATCGAGAGCTGTAGTCTCATCAGGCAGAAAGTTTTTCCTTGATCCGACCCGGTCGGTGAAGTCCTGGATTTCACCGACCGGGTCGGATCAAGGAAAAACTTTCTGCCTGATGAGACCTCAGCTCTCGATAGCTGTAGATCGATAACATCGACATGCCAGTGTAGCAGACCTTGTACATGTTCGACTAAAAACATTCACTATATATATATATATATATATATATATTAAGAAATTAAAGTTGTTTATACCTACAAACGACGTCGTTTCTGATTGTCTACGCTAATCAGTACAGGAGTGGCGGTTGCAAGCGCACCCATGGTCTCAAAAGTAGTATGTAGATTCAGCCTAGAACCACGAGACAAACGCTCAGGACAATATGGCCGCGAGAACTCACCACAGACACTAATTGAAATTTATGTACACTTACCCGAGAGGCGGGGGCACACGTCTTGTCGTCGACAGTGTTCAAAGCTTGAGAGAAACCTACTTATCGCAGAGATGACAGAAGTCTGTTTACTCAAACGGGGCTCTATTATTAAAACTATCAAATCTTTAAAAAATGCTTTTAACTATGAATATGTTTTAAATATTAAAGTTTTTCATATCTGCAGACGACGTCGTTTAGGGCTTTACAACCTCATCAGTGCATCATATATATATATAGATATATATATATATATATATATATATATATATATATATATATATATATATATACGCATATATATACATATATATATATATACGCATATATATACATATATATATATACACACATATATATATATATATATATATATATATATATATATATATATATATATAAATATATATATATATATACTAGCAGGGTTACCCGGCGTTGCCTGGGGCGACAAAAAACAAAGTAGTAGAAATTAAAGAGTGTGTTTAACATCTTTATATAAAAACTTCAATCTCTCTTCTTTCTCTAGCCGTCTCACTTTCCCTGGTCTCCATTATTTCCCTCCCTCCTCTATTTCCCTTTTTCCCATAGGATTCTTCTCTTGTTTAAATATGTTAAACACTAATAATAATGTAATTCATTTCCCCCTTGAACCATCTGCTTTAAATGTAATAGTGTAATCTTACATTCATTGCTTCGGGACATAAAAAAATAGAGGTAAATAAAATGTGTAACATTTTAATGTTAAAACTTCTATCTCCCGCCTCTCCTTCCCCCTAACCGTCTCTTTATCTTTCTCCCTTTATCTGTTAATACTGTAATGTTAGTAAGGAGGTCTTCACAGAACTGCCAAAAGTATCGGTAAAATCAAAAATGATGTTAATAATGATTATTGATTTCGAACAATGCAGAGTAGAACAAATAGCCCGGTCTATACCTATGTTCTGCCCCCTCCCACTATTTCAGAATGTGATGAAGATAAATAATCTTACTATGTGAATTTTACATAGGAATACACTTTTATAGGCTATCTATATTCTCTAACCTTTTTTTAAACAAACCTAAATTGTGTTTTTAAACGTGAGTCATCGTCCTTACTTAGCTATACTCTAACAAATAAATTTACTTAAAAACCATAAATTGTGTTATGTACTTAAGGTATAATTTGCCGGACAACGTCGAATACTTTTCTTATATAAAATATTATGAAACGTCCATGTACATGTATTAGTGTACGGGCAGTGGCGGGCAGTGGCGGGCAGTGGCGGACTTTCGCATAGTTTCTTACCCCCCTCCATGTAAATAGAATTGACGCTAAGAAACGTAAAATAAAATTAAAAGTTATCTCAAAGTATTACGTAATTAAAGCAAAATATGACTCAGCATTTTCTAACTACAATAAAATAGAATGAAAAATAACTGAAAACGACCCCCCCCCTGATAAAATCTGCTCCATAGACCCCTAAAGGGTGGATGTAAAGATTCGGCAATACTCCCATCATCTTATTCTGTGAATTTTACTTTAGAATACACTTTTATATTTTATCTATATTCTCTATCCTTTTTTAAACAAACCTAAATTGTGTTTTTAAACGTGAGTTATCGTTCTTCCTTAGCTACTCTCAAACAAATAAATTTACTTAAAAACCATGAATTGTTTTATGTACTTGAGGTATAATTTGCCGGACAACGACGAATACTTTTTTATATAAGATATTATAAAATGTCCATGTACATGTAGTTGTGTACATACAGAGTGGCGACCAGTGGCGGGCAGTGGCGGACCTTCGCATAGTTTCTTACCCCCCTCCATGTAAATAGAATTAACGCTAAGAAATGTTAAGTAAAATTAAAAGTTATCTCAAAATATTACGTAATTAAAGCAACATATGACTCAGCATTTTCTAACTACAATAAAATAGAATGAAAAATAACTGAAAACGACCCCCCCTGATAAAATCTGCCCAGTAGACCCCTAAGGCGTGGATTGATTAATTCGGGAATACTCCCATCATCTTACTCTGTGAATTTTACATGAGAATACACTTTTATATGTTATGTATGTTCTCTAACCTTGTTTTAAAAACCTAAATTGTGTTTTAAACATGAGTTATCGTTCTTCCTTAGCTATCCTCTAACAAATAAATTTAATTAAAAAACATAAATTGTTTTATATACTTGCGGTATAATTTGCCGGACAACGCCGAATACTTTTCTTATATAAGATATTATAAAAAGTACATGCATTTGTGTACATACAGAGTGGCGGGCAGTGGAGGCTAGTGGCGAACCTTGGCGTAGTTTCTTACCCCCCCCCCCCCATGTAAATAGAATTGACGCTAAGAAACTTTAAATAAAATTAAAAGTTGTTTTAAATTATTACGTAATTATATTACAATATGACTCAGCATTTTCAAATTACTATAAAATATAATGAAAAATAACTGACAAGGACCCCCCCCCCCCGATGATATCTGCACCATGAACCCCTAAGGAGTTGGTTTATAGATTCAAGAATACGCCCATCAACTTACTTGTGAATTTGACATAAGAATACACTTTTATATTGTATCTATATTCTTTAACATTTTTTCTATAGGGCACACACACACACACATACACACACAAACATACAGACATTCAATTTTATATAGAAGATATATATACGTACATATATACATACGCATATATATTCATATATATATACACATATATATATATATATATACATATATATATATATTTACATATATACATATATATATATATATATATATATATATATATATATACATCTGTTTTCAATTTTATTATAATGACACTCTAATTCTTTGAAATGAACGAACCATTTTCTTAAACTTCGAGCCAATGCTTTCTTCGTTCAACAACCAGAATTCGAATTCATAACCTCAAACGACATCACCGCGGGTACACCCATAACATTTTATCAAAAAAAACAAAAGGAAACAAGTTTGTATTTTTTTCGATGGTTAACTCTGATGATGGAATATTATTCCAAAATTAATAAGATTAAAGTAAAAGAAATAAAAATTAATTAATCTTGTATTGATAAAGGCTTCTATTTTTAATTTTATAATGCATATATATATATATATATATATATATATATATATATATATATACATATATATATACATATATGTATATATATACATATATATATATATACATATATGTATACACATATATACATGCATATATACACATATATATACATATATATACATAGATATATGCATATATATGTATATATACTCACACATATATATGAACATATATATATATATATATATATATATATATATATGTATATACATATATATAAACATATACATATATACATATGTATATATATAAACATATATATATAAACATATATATATATATATATATATAAACATATAAAAAACGAGCCCCCGTGTACATTTTATGTGATATCTCTTTTATTTATTCACCAATTGCCCTTATTTTACAGGACATGGCAGAATCAACGACCATGAGTACACCAATACCTCAGTGGGAGCTGGGACAAAGAATACACTGTGTTAAATTTTACTACAAGACAGGCTCGTTTAAGAAAACCCAGGACAGTTTCATGCATCAGTTCGAATGTTAAAAAGTTCCATCCAAAGCAGAATTCAGAACTGGGTGGACCACTTCAAGAAGTATGGGACCGTAGAGAACCTCAACGCTGCCAGTGAGAACCGTCCAAGCCACTTGGGACGTATCAAGAAGCGGAGACCCCAGCGTGTCGAAAGTGTGAGAGAGTCTCTACAGGAGAGTCCGAAACGCTCTGTGCGTAAGTGAAGTCAGTCCCTCAGTATCTCCCGTGAGACTTGCAGGAGAGTGCTGGTGAACGATATCAGGGCTTACACATACAGAATACAGACGCTGCAGACCCTTACAGCCTCAGACAAGAAGCAGAGGAGCGCTATGGTAGTCAAGAGTCTCGATAAGTTCGAGGAGACACCAGGTTTCCTTAACCTCCTTTGGACCTCAGATGAAGCCCACTTCCATCTTGACGGAAAGGCGAACTCCAAGACAAATGTCTTTTGGGGGTCCTCCAGACCCAATGAAGTAGCCACCAAGCCCCTGCACTCTCCTAATTGCACGGTGTGGGATGCAATCTCGGTCAGAGGCATCATCGGACCAATCTTCATCGAAGGATCTGGCGCAGCAGTGACAGTCACCAAGGAGCGGTATGTGGAGGTCCTCAAAACCTTCAAAGGTGGGCTCCAGACCCTCTACCCGTCGCTCATGGGCAAGTTCCGGTTCCAGCAAGACGGAGCAAGTTCTCACACCTCAAACCTGTCCCGGGATTGGCTGAAAGAGAACTTCGGAGGCCGAGTGATCAGTTTCAAGACTAATTTTGAGTGGCCACCCAATAGCCCGGACCTAAGACCCCCGGATTTTTTTCCTTTGGGGCTATCTTAAGGACAGAGTGTACGCAGAGAAACCCAAAAGTATCACGGAACTCAAGGAAGCCATCAAGGAGGAGATGAGAGCCACTCCCAATTCAGTCTGTAAGAACGTCATGGACAACTTCGTTCTGCGCCTCAAGAAATGCACGGAGCTAACAGGAGGCCATCTAGAACACATGCTGTAGAACGGAGAAAAAAGGCCAAATACCCTAGTGTTTTGATGTGATGTTTTGAATATAATAAACTAGTTATGACCAAAAATTCATTTCATTCGGACGAAACACTAAGAAACGGGGCCTAATTAGAGTTGGGACCCGTTTTTTTTGGGGGGGGGGTCACCCTGTATATATATATATATATATATATATGGTACCTAAGGTACTTAAGCGTTTCTTTTTTTTTTTTTTAATGCAACTTTAATTCCTATATAATTTTATATCTAGCTACCATATCGCAGAATGGTTCTTGCGTGTAGTGTTTAGATAGCATTTTATTATTATTATTATTATTATTATTATTATTATTATTATTATTATTATTATTATTATTACTAGTATTACTGTTGTTATAAAGAATTTTATTTGATATGCAAATTACCATATCGCACGGTAGTCTTAAGGGTAGTATATTATTATTATTATTATTATTATTATTATTATTATTATTATTATTATTATTACTGTTGTTATAAAGAATTTTATTTGATATGCAAATTACCATATCGCACGGTAGTCTTAAGGGTAGTATATTATTATTATTATTATTATTATTATTATTATTATTATTATTATTATTATTATTATTTATATATAAGTAACATTTTAAGCTGAATTATTTCGACACTTGATTGGGGAAATGGTAGTTTGATCTGTACCATTGGAGAGCCATGCATATAACTGTCCTGTTTTTAAATCTCCAAAACAGTTTCATGGTAAACAGCTGATGATCCCCGTGTTAATATTAGATGCTTCCGTTAAGGTCTCCTGTTTTTGTTTAACTGTTAGATACTTAATCTGCCTTTTTATTTTATTTACTTACTATTATATATTTTATTCTTTTATGAATTTTCCAACGAATGTTAAGTCTGCACTATTTTGGATTTAGTTTCTGTGGGAATTTAAACTGCATTTTCCTTTCTTTTTTGTCTTTTTGTTTAAAATAACTCAAAGCTTCTTTAGACTATATATATATATATATATATATATATATATATATATATATATATATATATATAGAGAGAGAGAGAGAGAGAGAGAGAGAGAGAGAGTAATCAGTGGAACAAATTACAAAACACGAAAATTATTATTATTATTAATATTATTATTATTATTATTATTATTATTATTATTATCGTTATTATAATTATTCATATCACTGCTTGTGTTGTTAATGATAACAATATTCGCTTCATTTTGTCATCGAACTACACTGCAGCCCTTTGACAGAAACACGTCTAAGATGTTTGAAGTGACGCAGGTTGTACCAATCGTGCTTACCCTGACGACCCCTCCAGACTGAAAGTATCCCCCACGGCATTGTTTTCTAACGACACTGAACGCGTTTGGGATCGCAGGCGCACCCACAATTTCGGAATAGTGATGGATCTGACCGTCTCCCCTTGTACTTGTTTTTAAACAAGCTGAACACTGCCCGCGAGTAAACATTCGACGCGCCTTTACCAAGAACGCATAACTGAGCGACTCGGAAAGGACAAAGGGGACAAAAGAAGGGGGCGAAACTAATGGGCCGGTGTTTGTCGTCAAGAACATCATTAACTGAATCTGAAGTTGACATTAAAATCATCGTTATTAGAATCCTTATTAGCATCCTTCTACCAACGCAAAGTACTCGTCATGATAATATTGTTGCCAAGTCGGATACCATAAACGAAAAGAAAAAGAAAAACACAAATTAAGGGCACCCGTAAGGATAGAGTAAACATTGATAAAAAATTTATGTAGTATTGTAGATTAACCCCCTTCCGCTAAATTAGCTCATCCCATTAAAAAAATGAGATTCTACCATTTTTAGGAGATTACGTGTGGACATCCTGAAAGACTTGGCAGAAATAATAAAATAAAGCAACAAAAGACAATTATTTTAGAATTTTAAGTGGGGATCAGTTTCGCATATAAATGTCATGTAAAATTATCCCTTTTTTCCGAGTTATTCTAGCGTTTAAGAGCAGTTGATCAAATTGACTTTTTGCTATGGGAGGTAAATCCTATGCTTTTGTTTTTATGTGAGGGGTTGGGATTCACTTTTTTTAGGCGATTACATGTGGTTTAACAATCTTGCAACTTATAATTTGGGTTAGCGGTACAAAAAAGTTTGGTTAATATCTCAAAAAAGCACGAATGGTCCGGGAATGGGGTCTCGTCTTACGTTAAATTAATATACGAAACTGATTTTTAAAAAAATTCTTAAATAGTTGTCTTTTTTCTGGTTTTTTTTTCTGTTTTTTTTTCTTTCTTTCCGCCAAGTATTTCAAGGTAATCACACGCAAGTACCTAAAATCTCGTTTTTGGGGTTAGTTATTCAGCGAAGGTTTTTATCTTCAAATTGACCCAAGGTCATGTTCTAAGGTATGAATGCGGAAATATTTATCACCACGGACTTAAATCATGCATGCTCTATTTTCACATGGTTTAGGGTTGGGGTTAGGGTTAGTATCAAATCTTACTCTTATGTAGGTAGATAATTGCATCGGGAGTCAAGTACTTTCCGAACTTATAGAATGATCCAACCATCTTCCAGCAGTTTTATTAACAGATTGGATATGATTCTTCCTTTTTTTAGATCCGAAGTGAAAGTCAGTTCCAAGTGTTTATCAAAACACGAGTGTTTCCTAAAGAAGAGAGAGGCATCCCTTTCCACTGACGCCAAACAAGGATCTGAACGTTCGTGTTGAAAGGAGAGAAGCTTGGTTTTAGAGGCGTTAAAAGTACGGAGCCACTTTTCCTCAAGTTCCAGGACGAGTGTCTGTATTGTCTAATAGATTACCTGTGCCGACAATTAAATCTTGATCTTTTTTTTACTAATGAGTCAACACGTATCAAACCAAAAAGCTACTCGCTCCAACATAAAAGGTTCATGAGATGGATAGATTTACAGTTAAATGATGATAAATATTATGAGAGGATTGAAAATAATAAGTGGAATTAATAATATTTGATTATTTAGGAGCACGCTTTATGCTAAAGTATTTATTGGCATTAAATTTGAAGATGACCGCATTGTAGTTGTTAAGGAAGTAATCTTGTGATAACGTATTCCTCGGATAGAAAATCATTGAAAAAAAACAACTATGTTCATGGAAATTCGGTTTGATGTTAGACACGGAGAAAGAAAAGAACATTTTTGGCAATGGTGGTAGTAAGAAGAGTTCTTGCTGTGAAGGTTTTACAAAGAAAGACAAGAGACTGAAACTCAGTCGAGCACAGTGGAAATAACGATTGAGTAGAGAAAGAGTAGTGACCTCTCTTTTGTGAAAACGAGGCTGCAGAGAAAAGAAGAAATCATACTCCGCTATATTGCGAAGTCAATTTTGAACTCTGTCAAAGCAAGAAAGGGTGCTCTAGGCGGCACCTCTCAAGATGTGGCATCAGTATCCAATCTTAGGACGCATCTAACTCTTATATAGGTAGAGGATTGCATCGGGAGTGAAGTACTTTCCGAACTTGTAGAATGATCCAACCATCTTCCGGCAACTTTATTAGCAGATTGGATATGATTCTTCCTTTTTTTAGATCCGAAGTGAAAGTCAGTTCTGAGTACTTACCAAAACACGAGTGTTTCCTAAAGAAGAGAGGGCCATCCATTTCCACTGACGCCAAACAAGGATCTTAACGTTCGTTTTGCAAGGAGAGAAGCTTGGTGTTAGAGGCGTTATAATTACGGAGCCACTTTACCCCATGGAATCCCTTGCTCGAGATTACAAAAAAAAATACATATGATATTGAGCAGCGATGCCCTTCGAAGTGCAGCCATAGACAATTGTAGTTTTATACAATACGCTACACTATCACATATGATAAATATAAACACAAAATTACCCTCGTTTTTTTACATTTAAATTATTAAACTAAGCGATACTTACAGCCAGATTTAAAGCTTACACAAAATAAGCATCCAGATTGATGGTTCAAATATTATCCGAAATTAAAAGTAAGCAATACTTTCCACACCTGCTACTAATAAATCCATACGATATTTTTACACGCTAGTCATATCCTTAGTACGTTTTTAATCATTAACAATAACTTATAAATTATGATTATCTTTAAAAATTTCCTTTACTAAAAGTAAATACTTTTATGTTTCTAACTGGCAATTGATTTTAGAAAGCGGTGTTAACTGAACATCCGTCCTCCATTAAAATAGAACCTGTAAATAGATCTTATTTTTATTACTTAATAAAAAGAAAGCAATCATTATTTTAATAGTTGTATCAAGTTTTCTTTAATATTTCCAGTCGCTTTTTCGTTCTATGCGTATATAGATATCGTCAATGAGATCGGCCGTTCACTTTGGGATATCCACGAGTAGGGGTTAATACCAGAAAAATGAAAACAAAAATACTCTTTGGAAAAGGTGTGAAAAGTCTCAGATATGTATTTAAATAAATTATTTTATTCATTTAATAAATATATTATTGTATTTTCATAACATTACTTTCTAAACTCATCAAGTAATCTTATGAATGTTTTCTAAGATGTGCTGATGCTTGTATATAGATGTATATACGTGGTTAGACGATTTTACCGCTCTATAAAGTACGTCACCCCTGAAGCAACCCTTGATCTGTATCAGAGCCAAATTTGGTCCTAATATGGAGTACTGCTGTCATATCTCGGGTGGTGCCGGTCGCAGCACTTATTCCTGTCTTGAGAGAGTTCGAAATCGACTTCGCAATCTAGCTGGCGATGATCTCTTCTCGTCCCTACAGCCTCTTTCACGCGGAAGAGATGTTGCTAGCCTCTATCTATGTATCGTTTTAGTCCTGGTATGTGGTCAGATGAGCTTAAATCTCTTGTAAAAGATTCACAGCAAGAACTCGTCGAGTTAGAATAACAGCTAAGAAATGACCTTCTATCTTTACCAAAATAAATAAACGGCACTTCCATGAACAAAGTTTCTTACCTAGAACATCCCATCTGTGGAACAAGATATCACGTGTCTGCCTCCCAACTGACTACAGCATGGCCGTCTTCAAGTCTAATGTAAACAAGTATTTGTTGAGCTGTTATCGTGGATAGTACATTCGTCTTGGTAATCTTCTGCCATTTCGAAGCATTGTTTCCGGTCGTCTCGTGGCGGCGATTATCGTCCAACTGAAGATCTCTCTAGTATCCTCGAGTATCTCCCGCACTTTGATAATTGGTGACCCTTCAGTAAAAAAAGAATACATACAGAGTAATTTACGTATGAGGTATATAGTTTTGGACGTATGATCGCAATGTATATACTCGATGATTACGACTCGGTGTCATGTTCTGTTTTTATAACTTTATTAATATACGTCACAGATTGAATCTTGACGATTGCACCTCGGCGACGGTTTACTTGCTAATACAAGAAATCGCCTAAATATTAACACAGTTTATTTTTTAAAAGAAAAAATGTTAAATGCGTAGATTTCTCTTGTAAATTGCTTGGAACGTATTTGTTATTAGTTGTGAAACATTTGAACTGTCTATTACTTCTTTTTCTTATACGTTAATCCCGAGCTATGGCACGGTCCGCCATGGTGGATTTTTGCATCCACTTGACACGATCACAAGGTTGGTCTGGTTTAAGGCCGGTTCTGCAGAGATCTTTGTCCACGGTGTCTGCCCATCTTACCATGGCCCTTCGTCTCAGTCGTTTCGCGGCAACTTCTAATGCAAAAGCAAGTTTCGCGACAGTGTCGTTGTTGGCCCTCGGCGCATTTCCAAACAATCTCACGATTCCCTCATCTTGCTCTCAATCGGTGCAAAGCCGTAGCGCTTTCGGATATCCTCGTTTCATTCCTGACCGAGTACAAAGCGACGGGTCTCACAACATTCCTGTAGATCCTCGACTGTTGTGAGACCATTACTTAACATAGATATTTCGGTGTGTCGCTATAATAATAATGGTTTTCATTAAATTTACTAAAAAAAACGGATTTATTGTCGTTTCTTTCCATTTCATACGAGAAAAAGAAGTACGTTGTATGAGTTAAATATACCAAATCATATAGTTTTAATTTTCATTATTGTTTACAATATGAAAATAAATACATTTTGGCAATTGTGATTCCAAAGTTTTTAAATGGGGATTGATAATTTATCATCATTTTGTTTTTCGGACTACTATTCTCATCTTAGATATTTTTATCACAACGTTTCGGCCGAAGTAAATTACGACTTTCTTCAGGTCATTTATTTTTTATTTTTATTTTCGTTGGGATATCTATCTATCTATCTATCTATCTATCTATCTATCTATCTATCTATCTATTTATCCATCTATCTATCTATCTATTAATCTATCTATCTATCTATTAATCTATCTATGTATATATCTATCTATCTATCTATTTATCTATCTATCTAACTATCTATCTATCTATCTATTTATCTATCTATCTATCTATCTATCTATCTATTAATCTATGTATGTATATATCTATCTATCTATTTATCTATCTATCTATCTATGTATCTATTTATCTATCTATCTATTTATCTATCTATCTATCTATTTATCTATCTATTTATATCTCCACCTCTCCCTCTCTCTCTCTCTCTCTCTCTCTCTCTCTCTCTCTATATATATATATATATATATATATATATATATATATATATATATATATATATATATATATATATATAGTTTTGGAAGTTCCGCAAGCTTTAAAACTATATATAAAAAAATGAATAAAAAAACACTTTTAGTCCCAAGTCTTCAGTAGGAAAACTCTTTTGCTTGTAAGCCAATTAATTTTTTTTGCTTCTAAGAATGTGCGCTAATTTAAATAATATTGTAGGAATAATCAGTTGTTTACCATGAACAACTGTTTCAGGGATATATATATATATATATATATATATATATATATATATATATATATATATATATATATATATACTACTACTACTACCAAATATACGCTTCCTCCGGTCGCACACCTTTGCTAGCCTGGGAGGATAATATTAAGGTGAACGAACATATACTACACTGACCCCTAAAGGACGAAGTATGACTGAGATTATGATATCATGACAACGGAATAGATAGTACAATAACGCCCACAAAAAATAGACGAGGTGATACCTTGGAGGACCTCCTCAAAAAGGAGAAGGTATTGCCTTTGCATATAGTCTCATGGCAACAGAACAGGTATTACATTATCCACTCCCGCCGAAGGACGATGTAATACCTGGGAATATTAACCCTACTCTCATAAAAACGGAGGAGGTAATTTTTGAAAGGGTTATCTTATGACAACAGAACAATACTACACTACCCACCCCCATTAAAAGATAATATTATAATAGAAACAGGGTTGATTTCATTCATGGCTAAGATCAAAGTGTGGTATCTCTTTACCGCACACCAGCGACATCAAACGTTATACCATAAAATAAATTATTGCGTATATAATATAACAAATTTGACAATGAAAATTATAAATTTATGTTATTCGAAGCTATTTATGATATGAATATTCCAATCAACAATACTGAAAGCTGATTGTAAGTATTTGCAGAATATTATATATACAGTATTTTAAAACGTTATATTGTATCATAGAATTAAATAAGCATAGCCGTTTTGATGTTAATATAGTTAGGATAGGTGGAAAATAATTTCGCATTTATTCAATTATATATATATATATATATATATATATATATATGTATATATATTTATTAGTTTTGTGTTATTGTTTTTACTGACGATAGAAACATAACTGTTTTCTTTGTATTTCCCACTTCCTAAACGGTAAGAAATGTTGCATTAAGTCGCCCATTTATTAAATAGGACGTGTAATTATTTTTTAAATTTTATATATTATTTATTATTCATGTTTACGTACATATAAAAGTATGATAGTGCGAAACAATCTGCCTGTAACTGACTATCTATGTTTCATCCCTTCGTGAGTTGAGCACTGTAAGTGAATTCGCTACCATCAAAACGTAAAAACGGATTGAGCACACTTCGGTTATAATAGTATCTATATAAACTTAAAAATTTCCCTGTCAAAAAAACAGCAATATTTCGATGCCGCCGTGAAGTCCTTTCCAATCTAAAAACATTCAAGAGTTATATATCCTAGTAAAATATCCCTCACAGGACTGGTATAAGCAACAACTACAGCATTGGTTTCGAATTTTAAGTTGTTTTTTTTACTTTCTTCGGATACTTTTCTGCTGCCCCCTTTATGGTCACGTTTTTATGCCCACTTTACTTACCCTGTTGCTAAGAATACATATTCAATAATAATGATCAGTTCAATAGTTTAGGATTTTACGAAACAAGTACACGTTATTGGCGCTCGTGCGCGTGCACTGATATTTAAAGAAAAATGTTTAATTTAAATAGCTAAAATTTGATGTTGAGCAAATCGTTTCTCGTTTAAATGTTGAAATGATTTGGGGGGAGGGTGCGTTTTTCGGTGGGTGAACCCCCTAAATAGGAAAGTTTAGAAAAAAAATGTGCACATGTTACTCGCCGTGTTGCCAAGAATATATATTCATAATAATCGGTTCATAAACAAGAAAATAAAATGAAAACAAAAAATGTTTATATATATATATATATGTATATATATATGTATATATATATATATATATATATATATATATATATATATATATATATATATATATATATATATATGTATATATATATGTATATATATATATATATATATATATATATATATAATATTTATAAATAAATATTAAATTATTTATACCTACAGACGCTAGCGTTTCAAGCTTATTGCTCTCATCAGTGCAGGGAAGTAACAATTTCAGACGGTCGGGAGGCGCGAACCCGGTACACAGAGTCAGCCATATCCACTCGGCCCACAGAAACTGTCACGTAATATAGGGAAATTAAGATCTATATGTACCTAGAAGCGGGCCCAGATAGAAGACTAGTCGAGAGTGTTCGACGAACGTATTCGGAACTTTGCATTAGAGCTTTTTGACAGTCTATTTTTAACTTCCCCAAGAGTGCTCAACTATATATATTATACATGTGTCATTGAAGACCACGGAGTTTTCTTTCTTTGCGATCATTCTGGTTAACTTCTTGACTCGTCGCAAAGACCGAAAGCGCTAGAGAAATGGCCCAAGATACAACATTAGGCGCCATAATCCACCAATTGACACCGGAAACTCGACGAATCGATCGCCGAGTCGAGTAGTTAACCAGAAGGATCGCAAAGAAAGAAAACTCCGTGGTCTTCAATGACACATGTATAATAAACGACTTGCTGCCGAAATATATATATATATATATATATATATATATATATATATATATATATATATGTGTGTGTGTGTGTGTGTGTGTGTGTGAAAAATGACAAACAGAAGACAGGTTAAAATGCAGGAGAAACACAACAACAAGAGATTTGACCGGTTTCGTTCGTGTTAACGTTCGTGTTATATATATATATATATATATATATATATATATATATATATATATAGGTATACATATATATAATATATATTTATTAATAATGGAGTTTATGTATCTGTCTGTCTGTCTGAAGCCGAAACTCCATCAGAGTAGCATGGTTATTTACTAAGTCCGCCAGTTTCATTATATACTACTAGAAAAACCGCCGGAAACACTGCGCATTTCTCAATTTACATAATCAATTTCGTTTCAACTTCTAACAAATTACTATTCGCAAATATACACTCATGATTGTTTTCTTCAGATTTCCACATGTATTTACACTTTTTTGCACGCTAATAATCTTACTTATAAATTACAGACAGACAGACAGACAGACAGACAGATACATAAACTCTATTATTAATAGATTTCTTTTATTTTTTACATATATATACATACATGAAATGCGTTACGTAGTTAATATAACTATGACGAAACTGATTAAACAGCCAGCGTTAATCCATTGAATTGGTTCCCTTCCTCCCTCCGTTAATTCAATATGGACGCAAGACGGCGCGTTATTTAAAATGTAAACAAAAACGCTGACATTCACCGTCATACTTTTACTCTGATTTTCTTTATTAAACCGTTCTAAGTTTGTTTATTTTCTGAATCTTATTACCCATTATGTTTTTAAACACAAATTCACTAAATCAAATTGTTTAATTAAAATAATAATTGATTTAAAAATTACTATTTAAAAACACACACACACGCATTATAACGAATTTAGTTTAGGTAAACTTCTTTTTTTCGAGAATTAAAAAACTATTCGTGTTTACTGCATTCGATTTTTTAATACCTTCATATCCAATATTATCATTTTTTAACGACTTCAACTGAATTTATGATTTAAATTTCACCTTATACACTGTTAAGCTTTCAGTTACAAACTGTTTTCATTATTCCATGTTTTATTTATTAAAATAAAAGTTGTGATTTTTATTCATTTCTGTCAGCAAAAAAAAAACTAACACATTGTACTGGAAAACAATACAACTGATTTTAGAATCAAATTGTTAAATTTAAAAAAAGTCATTAAACAAACACACGCACAAACACACACACACACATTCTAACGAATTTAATTTAGGTAAACTTTCTTTCCGAAAGCATTTACATAACTAATCGTGTTCACTATATTTGATTTTTTGGTGCTTTTACACTTTAGGACCCGCGCTAATTTGACTCCGTCGTTAGGGTCAAGGTCAAAGTGGCGGTAAGGGTTAGGGTTTAGAGTTAGGGTCATGGTCAATGTTAGCGCGGGTCCTACAGTAAAAGAGAACCGATTTTTTTTATTGTTTTATTTTAGATACACCTTTCTTCTGATTCAAAAAATACTGTTCGCTGTATTTAAGTTTTTAAATTATTGATTTTAACAATTTTATTGGATCAAATTGTTCAATTAAAATAAAAATTGATTGAAAACTTACTATTTAAAAAAACAAAACACATTCTAATGAATTTAATTTAGGCAAACTTCTTCTCGACAGTATTTAAATAACTAATCGTGTTCGCTGAATTTTATTTTTTTACTGTTTTTCCTTTTTTTTAAAATTAAAAATATTTATATGTATGGGGAGGATAAAAATGAAAAATTGGGGGGGGGCGTTCAAAAAAAATGTTTTTCTTTTCTTAGCAAAAATTATTTCTATGTATAAGGGAGGGTAAATAAAAAAAATTGAGGGGGGTCAAAACATTTTCTTTTCTTTTTTTTAAACTAAAAATATTTCTATTAATGGGGGAGGGTAAAACAAAAATCGGGGTCGAAATCTTTTTTAAATTTATTTTCATCTAAAAACATTCTTGGTCTTAAACAAAGACAATCAATGTCTAAACACCCAATAAATATGACTGGGGCTCCATCGGTTTACGCGAGAGCGTTGATTTCTGACGCGTCAGTTTAGCAAAAATATGCGACCGGAGGGAGCATATATTTGCTAGTATATAATATATTTATATATTAGTATCTATTCCACAGTATTATACACTAATATATATATATATATATATATATATATATATATATATATATACGCCCTAAATGTTATAATTTAAAATGAAAAAAAGGAATGTGCCCATATTATTCACCGTGTTGCCTTAAATATATTTCAAAACTTATAATGATCTCTTCATTTGTTTAAGAAGTTGCCCTGTACATCCAGTCTTAAAGCGCTTATTTCTCTTGCCACACTGAAGGGAATGTAATACATCGAAACAGTCATTCTCTGGATATATGCGGGTGACTATATATATATATATATATATATATATATATATATATAGAGAGAGAGAGAGAGAGAGAGAGAGAGAGAGGGAGGGAGGGCGGGAGAAAGAGATATTGAAGTGGCGTAGTTGTTACAGGCACGGACTGTGGGTGCGCCGTGTCGGGTGCGAGTTCTGTAAAGGGTACTGCGATATTGTCCTTAATAACCTGGCGAAATGAATGAATACGTATATCCGCCCCGACAGCCATTAATGAAATAGTAAAGTAGACTAGACTCCCAAGCCTTGGTTGTGTAGCAACTCTACAGGAAGAGAAATCTAAAAAATTACAAGCCATTGATTATTCCGGCGTTGTTTCCAGTCGTCCTGGACATCTTGGGGGTCACTGGACTCCAGCAGTATCAGTTCAGGATAGGTGTGGTTGTGGATTGCGCAGGCACTTTTACAGAGGGTATCCATTGTTTCTTGAGAGTTAAAGAAGGAGGATAAGAAAGAGATAAAAAGAAGGGGGGTAACACTGGTACATGTCTGTGCTACCTTATTTCCCATCAAATTTTATGTGGAAAGTTATTAATGTTGAGGTGTTTTTTTAGTCGTCTTTTTTTTGTTGTTGTCTAGTTTGAAGCAATAATGATATTCTCTCGCCTTCAAATTTTCGTCGCAGTTTTTATATCTCCGGCTATTTCTATTTATTTCAGCGGATTTTTTTGATTTTTTATTTTGCGATTTTTTTTTCAGACAACTACTCCGCCATTATTCTCAATCTAACAGACACCGCGACCAGGGGAATCAAATTACAACGACACGGCTAGTTTTTATACTAAAAAGAAAAAAAAAAGAGGTATTCTCTGAAAAGTTTTCCGAAGTCACCTGCTCAATGTTTACGGACAGATTTCCCGAGACTAACGCATACACACACACACCCACACATACACACATACATACACATCTATCTCTCTCTCTCTCTCTCTCTCTCTCTCTCTCTCTATATATATATATATATATATATATATATATATATATATATATATATATATATATATATATATATATAAAAATAAATATTAAATTATTTATACCTACAGACGCTAGCTCTTCAAGCTTATTGCTCTCATCAGTGCAGGGAAGTAACAATTTCAGACGGTCGGGAGGCGCGAACCCGGTACACAGAGTCAGCCATATCCACTCGGCCCACGGAAACTGTCACGTAATTTAGGGAAATTAAGATCTATATGTACCTAGAAGCGGGCACAGATAGAAGACTAGTCGAGAGTGTTCGACGAACGTATTCGGAACTTTGCATGAGAACTTTGCATATATATATATATATATATATATATATATATATATATAACAATAGAATAAGGTGCGAATTAAATTTTATTACAATTCAATGTTCAGGCAAAGTACTTTAAAGCCATTAACTCATGAGTTTTCAAAGAAAATCTTCTCCTCGGAAGACCATTACCGCAATGACACTACTGCAGGTAATAACAATTAAACTTTGAAAATATATTAAAAAATATATATATAAATACATAAAGGTATATAAAACATCAAATATATCGGCCCAAAACATACTTTTTCGTAAATCTATACAGTTCATCCAAGTCAAAAAGTTCAAAATAGCTCCAGGAAAGATATCAAATAGGTTGATTAAAAAATAATCCAAGTGGTGAATGTGGGTCCAAAAACGAAAAAAGTTATCCAGGCGGGAAATTTGTTTGCTATTGATGCAGTAGATAACATGTAATAACATATGATTCGCACCTTATTTTATTCTTTCACTCCATCTATTGCTATTAATGCTCTATCCAGTATATTGAGCTTCATTTTTATCCGGATGTTCACTAATTAAAGTTGCCTTTTATATCTTTTGTTGTATTAACCATATATATATATATATATATATATATATATATATATATATATATATATATATATATATATATATATATATATATATATATAAGGGGTTAATACAACAACATTTTTTGGAATTCTATCACTCACAAATCGGTCTCTAAGTAATCTATGTGTCTGTCTATGTATGTACTATATATAGTCATCCACAGACTGAGTGATTCTTTCCATTACAGCCATTTAGTGTCGATAGACAGGTAAATGACTTAAATGAACACCGATGCTACAAAATGGTGGAACACATGTAGCCATTCACAGACAGACTGTTTCGTTAATATATATTTACTTCCAATTATCTCCTGTAAAGTATAGATGTCTCATTCTTATTGGTAGCGTGATCAATACATATGTAATAAACAAAGTACACATTTAGCATCAAATCTGTTAATAAAGTTGCTAGAAGAAAGGTTAGTTCATTTTTGGGCTTCAGAAAATACCTCCCCTCTGACGCATCCCTTTAGCTGTGTAAGAGCCAGATACGTCCTAACATGGAGTACTTCTGTCGTATCTGGGGAGGTGCCGCACAGAGCACCCTTTCTTGTCTTGATAAAGTACAAAATTGACTCTGCAATCTAGTGGGGGTGATCTTTTCTCGTCCCGACGGCATCTTTTTAACAGAAAAGATGTTGCTAATCTCTCTCTACTCTATCGTTATGTTCATAATGGTGCTCCTATCCCTGAACCTCCCATGTTAAACATTTACAGCAAAAACTTGCCAAGCTATAACCACAATAAATAACTTTCTTCCCCCTCTCTCTCTCTCCCTCTCTCTCTCTCTATCTCTCTCTCTCTCTCAACCAATAAACAAACGGAACTTCGATGAACAAAGTTTCTTTCCGAGAACATCACATCTGTGGAACACGATATCACGACTCTGTTCCCCAACCGACTACAGCATGGTCGTATCCCAGTATAATGTAAACAAATCCTTGTTGAGCCGTCCTCTAGGAATAAAAATTCCTCTTAGTAATCCTATGCCCATCTCACTCATTGTTTCCCGTGCTCACGTGGTTGCGCTCATCGTCCAACTAACAATCGATGTAACCCCTATGCTCAAGTTCCCGCTTGTGGCGACCCATTAGTAAAAAAAAAAATACTATAATCTCTATTATGTCTGTGGCGAGTATGTTTGAACGACAGAAATGTTTTTGGGGCTCAGGACAGTGAATTAAGTTTGTCACTACAAGCGATATTTACTTTTTAATCTAAGCACTAATTAAATCACATATTTCCCTATAGTGTAATTAAGTAATCAATAATTGTCATTAATGTGTTTCAATTCTTAAATTACTTTTTTAAAGTAATTTTAAAACAAAACTTTAGAAAAATAAATACATGCAGAGTAATATTTTTTTTTTTTTTGTATTTCGAATTCGTAAAATAAATAATTATGTAATATTGACGATTCAGAATTTACAAATTTTTCGAATTCGAATCAAAATGGTTAATACTGCTATTTATCTTCCTCCCACAGCGGTAAGATGTGACACAAGGTCGGGAAAGTGGGATTTGAAAAGCCAGCGTCTGGGAAGGTGAGCACTCTGGCCTACAAAAATGCCTGGGCAGCCACGTCGGCATTACCCGGTAGGGGCGCCTCAGGTGTAAGCGATATACTTACTCCACCCCAAAGAGGGGAGGCAAAGCCTGGGAGGGTGGACCTCCTAGAACTGCACAGGACAAACCCAAAGACTGGCGAAATCAAGACCCGAAGGCCAACACGATACCGGTCTATAGGGTGTAGTATCCATCGGAACAGATACTACACTTTGATGTTGGCCAAAATGGTTAACACTATTTACAGAAAAATCTTTGATAAAATATATTTTAAGAATTAATTTCTCAGTAAGACATTTTTTTTAAGTTGATAAATCTACAGTATAATATTTGATTTTATTAATATTTATTATTTTCAGTTTCAAGAAAAATTAAGATGTATCAGATTGGCGTTGGATTTTATTCAGAGTCATTCGACACGAAGTAAGTAAGATTCTCTGAATTCCATTTTTTCTAAAAACCTTTAAGCTGTAGCCTTAAATTTTATACATTTTATACAATATGTGTATAAATGGGTACAAGCCTTGCCGGAGATAGACTAGCGTCCTGACACGAGAAGGCAATTTTGTCCGCTAAATGTTATACGAATGGAGATAAGAGCTTTTCAGGCTGAGAAAAAAAAAGAACTACTATTACGACTACTATTACTGCGAGTACTACTACTACGACTATGACCACTGCTAATACTACTGTAGCAATACTTAGTTGCGCGGATTAAAAATAATGGTAAAATCGGTATTTTCCATGAGGTTACCTTCACAAGAACGTAGAAAAACTGCATTAGAATTTAACGGATAAAAATTAGGGCAACGCGTCAGGATATGACGTCACAATCAGGAAGTTGTCAACGGATAAGCAGAAAAAATATGTCTCCTTTTTCTAGACCGTGAGAAAAAGCGCTCATGACAGCTAGTTTCTTCCCCTATGGTTTTAACGTATTATATATATATATATATATATATATATATATATATATATATATATATGTGTGTGTGCTTGTTTTACAAAAACTTCAATGGATTATGCTCCGATGAATTGGCTACTCTGGTGCCCCCTCAACGTGAATTCACTAGACTTACTCGACAATCAACTAAATCTCATTCATTCACTGTGAACAGACATCTCGTTGCACAGATCCTAATTTAGGTTGACCCCCTACCTTCTCCCCTTTTTTTCTCAGTAGCCCTTTTACGTTTACAGTGGCGGCCTGCCTTGTTTGGGGTGAACTATGTTAATTAATATATATATATATATATATATATATATATATATATATATATATATATATATATATGTCCCACCGTATACTACACAGAAAGATAACTGAAGCAGTGCTAAATCCCAACGATTTGGGGCTTTAAATTTAAGAAGTTTTGCAACTGTTGTTATTAAGACGAAGGAGACGACTGCAACAAGAAGAAAGCGATAAAAAAACAGAGACGTCACGACCCACTGTGCAACTCTTTATGACATGTCAACAAAACAACACATCAGCTATGGACTACAGGACCACGGGCAGAGATAATTCATTACGGTCTGGAAGCAAAATATTTCTCCACAGTACTCCTACACAACTACTACTACTACTACTACTGCTGCTACTACTACTACTACTACTACTACTATCTCCAAATTATTTCATAGTACGCTTGGTTTATTATTCATCCTTAGAAGCAACTGTTTGTTTATCAGCGCACTATCTGACTCTAAAATAGAACGACGTACGGATAAAACTATCCAATATTTAAACGCCATTGGTTTGGTTACGTTTGGGAAGGCGTAGGGTTTTAATAACCCAATTAATTGCAGTTACTAATCATAATTGGGGTGCTGTATGTGAACTTGATTCGTTATATTTAATTAAAGCTTCTTTTCAATATATAGGATGTTTGGAAAATCGATGGCATAATTCGGGATTTTATTCGATATGCATACATAATGAAAAAGTTTCCACAGATATAGATCCAGAAACACCTAAGTTCATAATTATAGGTCATTTTGTTCCAATGACCTATAATTATGAACTCAGGTGTTTCTGGATATTGATCAACATGATTTAATGTACACATCTAGGACGTACACTATGCATCATGGTGCACTGTTATTTCGACATATCGGATAGATACACGGTAATTTGTTAGATTAGTCCCTCGGCGTCGGTGCTTTCCGGCGTTTTACATAAAACGCCGGAAAGCAACGAAGCGGTTAGCCAATAAAACTGCGAGAAAATGAGCAGACGATATCATACTGACTGAAATGAATAAACAAACGACATCTAAACTGTGAAACTTATTGAAACGCGATTTCAACTGATTGAAACGCGCAAATATTGCAATGAATTTTAGCGAGATTCCAATGACTGTTGCGTCTCCCGAAGAAATGATAAAAGTTTGTCAGAATGAAAAACTAATCGGCAAGTAAAAAAGTCTACAGTGTAAAGAAAAAATCCTAACCCTAACCCTAACCCTAAGCCATAACCATAACCATAACCCTTACTCTAACCGTAACCCTAACCATAACTATAACCATGACCATAACCATAACTATAACTATAACCCTAACCCTAACCCTAACCCTAACACGGTACTTTCACAAGTTAGGAGCCACGCTAACCCAAACCCTAAACCCTACCCTACACACACTTTGACCCTGACCCTAACCCTAAAGTCTTACGAAAGCAACAATAATAATCATTTTAAAAAACCCTAACCCTAAATACTAGCCCTAAACCCTAACGAAAGAAACAGTAATAAAAAAAAAATTAAAAACCTTACCCTAACCCTGAACCCTAACTCTAAACCCTTACGAAAGCAACAATAATAATAATTTTCCAAAAAACCTAACCCTTAAAGACGCCATTACAAACAAAAAATAATTTTCAGTAAAAAAAAAACAATACTTACTTGATTCACTTTTTTAAAATTTAAACACTTCTTATTTAAATCACTGTTATTTCTTCGTTAAAAAATAAATATTTTTTCCTACAATTTGACAAAATATATTTGTACTTTTTGCTTTCATTTATTTCTGGGTTTTTTTACTACTTGTAAATCCAGCCTCGTTTGTGGTTTTTTTCGACGCGGGAAAGTAAACGGCCTTTTCATTCGGCGCTGTACGGCGTTTTACGTAAACATCCGGAAAGTACCGACGCCGAGACACTTTTAACGTGGATCCTGATGTAAAAAAAGCACCAGATACACACTATACATGTGGAAAAGTCACAAATAAACTGATACTGGGTCTGGTGTTGCCATATACACAAACAGAACGATGTAAACATGACAGGAAACAAATATACAAGTAGTGGGGCTCAGATTAAAAATCTGAGCACCATGATAAGCAGGGTCACATTTGATACCAACATGGGAGACCCAGTTGGTATCCTGCGAATATTGGCTCTTGTTATTTCAAGTAACAGGATATAACAAACCAGACACACATAAATAAATATAATTAGTACAAACCAAAGCCCACATAGAAGAGGAAATGAACCAGAAAGGAAATTACAAAAGGCACCCACACACAAAGAGGCTACATTATACATATAGAACATAACTTTATCTTTCTTATGGCTCCGATGAACTAGCTGATCTAGTGCCCCCTCGTCTTAAATACACTGGGCCAACCCAACAATCAGCTAAATCCCATCCATTCACTATGGAAGTCCCCAGATGCCGGAGAGCCTTCTACTTCAATATCTTTTTTCCTCGTGCTGCCGGCCTTTGGAACCCCCTACCTGCTCCCTGTTTCCCCGACTGTATCGACATGCAGAAGTTTAAAACTAATGTAAACAGACATCTTGCGGCACAGATTCTAACTTAGGATGACTCCTAAAACTTACACCCTAATTCTCAGTAGCCCCTTACGTCTACAGTGGCTGCCTGCCTTGTTTGGGGTGAACTATGTTGAAAAAAAAATTAAATGGTGGTGCACACAGTGTTGAAAAATAACTGGTGGCCTTGAAAAAAAGTGCATTCGCCTGGAATGCTTATTTTGTGAGGAGTATTACGGCAGATGCCGGCCTGATATCCTTCCGCCCGACTGAATTTGTATCACTCATCAACGTCCGACATACTCTTGTCACATCCAGATGAATAGAATGTAATAAATGAGTTTTTAATCTAACCGCACTAGATATCCGACGGATTGGATGGTAGGTAACCCTAACCACAAGCCCTAACCCTAACCCTAACTACTAACACATCTACCCTCAATTGGCTGGTTCATTGCTCGCAATCTTTCCGAGCTCGTTGGAATCTAATCATTTGATGGATTCCTTCAATAGTCTCAGACAACATTCTTG
>OY744529.1:96484902-96514902 GCA_963556195.1 Sepiola atlantica | reverse complement strand
AAAACACAAGGCAAAACTCTGCCCGAGTGCAAGCAAATGTCCGATTGCAAAAAAGTCCGGTGTCAAAAAGTCCAGCGGAGAAAGTGAAATGTAGATAGGTAGGTCGTTAAAAGGCACGAGAAGTGACAAGAGAGGATTCAAAGTTAAATTCCAAAAACCACATCTTCAGATGCGGCGAAGATAGGTAGAATCCAGAGGTAAAAAGTCCAATAAAAAGTCCCACCTCTTTGCAATCCTCTCCTTCGCCGCAGACTCTCACTATTTCCCACCCCATCCGTTTCCAAGGAGGATTTCGTTTCCCTTCCGCTTGTTTTGTTTTGGTATAGTTTTATTGCTAAATCTCTTTCAATATTTCTGCTCTATCCTGGATATTGAGCTGTATACTTTTCACAATAGGTTTTACATTTCCTAAAAGTTCGCTTTTAGTTCACCACTTTATATATATATATATATATATATATATATATATATATATATATATATATATATATATATATATATAGAGAGAGAGAGAGAGAGAGAGAGAGAGAGACGAAAAAAGATGGATAACCATGAACGAATGACAAATCTATTTAAACTTCGATTGTTCAATGCAAGGTGTACTCGGTAAAAACATGTGTATTATTCTTTCCTTAAGCCAAGGCTTTTCAAAGATTAAAATATTATCATCAGAGGAATTACATAGATAGATAAGTTCGCAGTGGAAAAGCCAAAATTCAAAATTTGAAAAAATATTAAGTAATTGAGAAAATTTTCCGAATGATCCATTTAGTGTTTCGGTATAATTACTGTATGTAAGTTCCATGTGTTTCTTGTTCCATTTTCTTTCCTTTCTTGCGAGTACTTTCGATTTGATTCGGCAAATCATCTTCAGGCGGTGTTAATTTTGGTTTCTTAAAAAATATGTCTTTACTGTTGAGTTTTTGTAATTATTATAACGGCCAGTAATTTACAACTTAAAATGAGCGTCTATAATATTGAGATGTTACATGAGAGCGTGATTACGTTCTAAAAGCGTGCCAGATTCACAAGTTTGATTGCTTCACCGTTAAGAATTTGATTACGTTCTGAGCGCGTTCAAGATTCAAACGTATAATTGCTTAATGGCTAAGAATTAACACCGCCAGAAGATGATTTGACGAATCAAATCGAAAGTACTCGCAAAAAAAAAAAGAAAATGGAACAAGAAACACATGGAACTTACATACAGCAATTTGACGGAAACACTAAATGGACCATTCGGAAAATTGAAAAAATAAAAAAAGTCTTATCAAGCAAAAACCCTTCGTGTTATTTAATAATGTTTACCTAAATGAAAATATGCTGCCTAAACACATAATATATATATATATATATATATATATATATATATATATATATATATATATATATATATATATAAAGTGGAGAACTAAAAGCGAACTTTTAGGAAAGGTAAAACCTATTGTGAAAAGTATACAGCGCAATATACAGGATAGAGCAGATAGATAGGTAGAAGGATGAAAAGGAATTAGAAAAGCAAAAGGCAGATCTTTTTTCAATTCAGTTGCTCAAAGCGAGGTATATTCCGCCAAAAAGCCATTTTTTCAATTATTTTTTCCTTAAGCCAGGCTTTTCAAAGATCAACATCTTATCATCAGAGGAAATTGCTGAGATAGATAAGTTGGCAAAGGCCAAGATTTAAAATTTGAAAAAGTAAAATAAAGATTGTGGGAAAAAAACATGGCAAAACGCTGTCCGAATGAAAGCAAATGTCCGATTTAAAAAAAAGCCGGTGTCAAAAAGTCCAGCGGAGAAAGTGATTTGTAGGTAGGTAGGTCGTTAGAAGGCACAAAAAATAAAATCAGAGGTTTCAAAGTTAAACTCCAAAATCTATATTTTCAGGTGCAGAGAAAATCGATAGAATCCAGAGGGTAAAAAGTCCAATAGGGTTCGTTCTTGGGTGCAACAGGAACGAACCCTATTGGACTTTTCTACCTATATATATATATATATATATATATATATATATATGTGTGTGTGTGTGTGTGTGTGTGTAGTCGTATGGAAATATATTTATGGCAATGAAGTTACACAGAGGGGTCTATGTTTCATCTCCGTAGAGAATCATCAGGCTGACAATTCTGTCCTCATCTCATTCACGTACTGATCACTATTTTAAGTGAATACAGAAAATCTCATATATATATATATATATATATATATATATATATATATATATATATATATATATATATATATATATATATATATACCTCCAACAAATTGAAACATCGAATTTCTATCTTGGTTGCACTGTTGTGATAAACTCATTTTCTGTTATGGTAATTGGTGATTTATATATAAACAATTTACATACATTAAATTCCCTTCAATAAATCAAATGTCATAGCTGACATCAATGAACAATTTTAGTTTCATAGACTCGATTGTTCTACGGTGAAAACTAGTAATTCCACAATTTAAATATTTTAACAATAACAAATTAAGTTTATCATTACCCCTGCTTATTTATTTTATGCCATCTTTAATTTCATTCTATTTGTGAGCTATTTTCTTAGCTATTTTTAGCTATTTTTAGCTATTTTTAGTTATTTTTTAGTTATTTTCTGTTATATATTTTAGCTATTTGTGAAATATATTTAGTTTTTTCAACTCAGTTTTTTTAGTTTTTGTAAGTTATGTTTAGCTATATTTGTGAGCTATTTTTTTAGCTATTTGTGAACTATTTTTAGCATGAAATAGGCAAGAATGTTAATATTTATAATCCGAAGCATATTTTAAAATGTTACACCTTTTAAGCAACCGGTGTAAAAACGGTGCACAAATAAAATTCATCTTTGAACTCCTAAATTGTAAACGTTAAGGTATCGTGTGGCTATAAGCTTAGAGGACACAATGAGCCCGCTCTCTTTATCTCGGAAATAGACATATCCAAGGGCCTTCGATAGGGTTTCCGAAACAAGTCTGCTCCACGAGCCTGCTAGCTACAGAATATTTAGAAATAACCTCATAGCCTTCACATATGTTCTATATGATAGGTTTATAAAAGTAGTTGTTGATGGGCAGACATCCGAAACACTTGATATCAAGTCCGGCGATCCACAAGGATCTATTCTGGGCCCAAATCTCCTGGTCTTCATCAATTGCCAAGGCTGCCGCAAAGAAGGTTGGCTCCCTCTACCGTGCTAGTAAACTCCTCACACCTGACATTATCCTGTCTCTACAAGCCACCATCCGCCCATGCATGGAGTATTGTTGCCCCATCTGGGCTGGTTCATCATCTACTACTCTCTCCCTCCTTGACAAGACCCAAAAAAGAGTCGCCAACCTAATAGGTCCCTCACTGTCAACCAAGCCCCAGTCCCTGTCCCATCGCCGCAATGTAGCATCCTTGTGCTTGTTTTACAAATACTTCAATGGATTATGCTCCGATGAATTGACTGCTCTGGTGTCCCCTCGACGCAAATTCACTAGACCAATTCGACAATCAACTAATTCCCATCCATTCATTGTGGCGGTCCCCAGATGCCGAAGAGCTTTCTACTCAAATAGCTTCTTTCCTCGTGCTGCTGGCCTCTGGAACGCCCTGCCTGTCCCTGTTTCCTCGACAGTACTGACATTCAGAAATTTAAAACTAATGTAAACAGACATCTCGCTGCGTAGATCCCAGTTTAGGTTGACCCCCCCCCACCTTCTCCCCATTTCTTTCTTTTCATTAACCCTAACCCTAACCCTTACGTCTACAGTGGCGGCCTGCCTTGCTTGGGGTGAACTATGTTACAAAAAAAAAATATCTTAAAATCATTTTCTGAGATCGTTCCCTGACATCTATGACGAGGCCACAACCATGTATGTTAGCACTTTGAAGAACGTTGGCGACAAAATTCTTGCCTATTCTCTCTCTTCCGACTTAAAACACAGAAAAAAGTTTTATCGGCTGCACCTATCCAGATATGACAGCAGTTCCCTATCTAAAGACGAATCTGACTTGTACAGTTAGAGGATTAGGTCAGGGTTTATTTACTTTCTGTAGCGGTAAAATGATCTAACTAGGTTTTTAGCGACCTTAGAAATAGACTTGATTTAATAAGCTCCTCGGACTGAGTTTTACTCTAGACCCGAAATGGAAAACTTACATCTAATCTGTTTCTAAAGTTCCCCCAAAACTGGTTAGATCATTTTACACCTACAGAAAGTAAATAAACCCTGACGTAATCCTCTACCTGTATGAGTCAGATTCGTCCTAAGATGGAGGCATGCTGTCATATCTGGATAAGTGCAGCCGATAATACTCTTTTCTGCATTGCCAAGTTCAAAACCGATCGTGGGGATCATCTCTTCTCTCCCCTCTACCCCCTCCTCACAGGAGAAGCGTTGCTAGTCTTTCTCTACTCTATTACTAGTTTCATGGTACGTGTTCGGTTGATCCAATTTCTTGTTCATCCCTGTAAAAAAATCACAGCAAAAACTCGTCTAGTTACAACCACTGATAATAAATTTATTTTTTTCCTGTGTGTAGCTAAAAGCAAATGTGATTTCCATTGAACAGAGTTGTCTTAACGAACTTTTCATCTGTAGAACCTAATACCGCGGGGCTGCATCCCAGCTGACTACAAAATGGTCATTTTGAAGTTCAATGTTAACAAATACGTGTAGATCCGTCCTCATTAGTAATCAAACCCTGCCCATTCCTCCTATCGTTCACAATCGTCTCATAGTATTGGTCATCATCGAACTGTCAATTTTATTAACAAGTGACTTTTGGTCTTGATAAGCGTCCCCTCTTTAGTATATATATATAAAAAAACACTCTATTGACTGGTCATCGTCAGAAAAAAATTCTTAGTTAATTGTCTCTAGAAAGCTGAAGATTTCGTTTGCATCTTTTATTTATTTTCACTTTTCACTCACGGCGACGCGTAAATCGCGTAAATCGAACTGATAACGTTTTTAACTATTTGCAATGTACAGATCAAATAAAATATTAAACCGATAAAAAATTAAGTAAAATTAGGGTATTTCCTAGAGTATCCAACAGAAGAAAAAAAGAGGTGAACAAATAACAAACATTGAACAAATAACTGTTACCACAAGCAAGAAAGGTTACTTTTCTATCTACCTGCCTATTCCTTTGTGTTTTAAAGTATTTTAAAGCGCTTTTATTCACATGTGTAACGTTCTTTTCTCAGTCTTGTAATTCAAAAAATATCGCCGAAGTTTCCATGTGAAAACACGAGGTCGTAACAACAAATCAAAAAATTCGCCCGAAGTTTCCATGTGAAAACACGAGGTTGTAACAACAAATCAAAAAATTCGCCCGAAGTTTCCATGTGAAAACACGAGGTCGTAACAACAAATCAAAAAATTCGCCCGAAGTTTCCATGTGAAAACACGAGGTTGTAACAACAAATCAAAAAATTCGCCCGAAGTTTCCATGTGAAAACACGAGGTCGTAACAACAAATCAAAAAATTGAAAATTAAAATTTAAAAAAAATACAAGAAATAAAAAATACACTATTCGGTTCAACATTAAATGTTCGCCCGATTGGTGACAGCTATTAGCTGTATTTTTGTTTAATTTTCGATTTTTAGCGATGTTCAACGCAAACGTTGTTTCGCACTCGTCACTATCTTGAATACGTAAGGTTTTACAACGCTCTGAAGTCACGAATAAAATATGTAAATTAAACCTCTTATAATTAGTCAGGAAGGTAGCAAAAGTAACTTTAATTGTCTTTGGTAACAGTTATGTTTTTAATATTTGTTTTTTTACCCCTTTTTTCTTCTGTTCAATACGCTAGGAAAAACCCTAAAATTAAATTA
Source organism: Sepiola atlantica (assembly GCA_963556195.1). NCBI lineage: Eukaryota > Metazoa > Mollusca > Cephalopoda > Sepiida > Sepiolidae > Sepiola > Sepiola atlantica. The sequence continues at coordinate 96,509,075 of OY744529.1, read as the reverse complement.
AAATGTATATTTGATTTTATTATCAGCTGAGCACCGTCGGTTGAATACCGCTAAGTAACCCTGGTAATATTGGTTCAATACTGCTAAGTAACCCTGGTAATATTGGTTCAATACTGCTAAGTAACCCCGGTAATATTGGTTCAATACCGCTAAGTAAACCTGGTAATATTAGTTCAATACTGCTAACTAACCCTGGTAATATTGGTTCAATACTGCTAAGAAACCCTGGTAACATTGGTTCAATACCGCTAAATAACGACCATGTAAACAATGCAGACAAAGACGACTAAATGTAAAATCAAAGAGGGGAAGAAGATACTGAAAAATGAGGACGCACGTGCCAAGGACTCCTGCGACATTTCAGTAAGACAATGTTGTAAATCTATTTTTTAGCAATTCGTGCGATTCAGTGGCGCTGACGAATGTACGAGTTTGCTGTAATTTGCCTTGCGCCCTTACGTCAGTAGTGCGCAAGTCTCTCCTCGCATTGGTTGCACGAGTAATTACATCGGCCCGGGTGAAATTTCTACCATCGTCCATGACTGACATTATGTTCTTGTATATAAGTCCGCGTGGAACATAACATTAAAACAACACTGTAAACACAATTTAAAAAGTTATTATTCTACCCGAAGATATAAATAAGTAGTATGTGTTTGTGACTACGTATATATATATATCTTTGTGTCTATGTGTTTATATATATATATATATATATATATATATATATATATATATATATATGTTTGTTGCTCTGAATAGTCTCTGTATGTACATGTATATATGTACATATATGTGTGCGTCTGTGTGTTGTTTTGTATGTAGATTTAGTCGGTGTTAAATTTATGCAATATATTTCGTAATTTTAAATCATAACTTTCAATTTCATTATTAATTTTTAATTTTTACTGACACTATATTCATATGTGGGCTTTTTTGAAAACCAGGTATGAGGTATGTCATTTTTTAAAATTATTATCATTATTGTATGAGAATATTTTTTTTAGCTTCATATTTATTATACTTAATCTCAGTGGTAATATATATTTATATGTGTGCATTTGTGATACCCAAAATATAAGTGAGATATGTTATTTTAAAAGTTTAAAAAAATTATTATTCATTATCTTGTATGTATTACCTTGCGTCTGCGCGCGTGTTTGTATGTGTGTTTTTTGTAGGCAACGCCTGTTTTGTATCTTAGCCTTAACTTCCATGGTGTGGTATTGCAAACGTTATATATTAGATGTTCGGCAAAATAGCGCTAGCACACTGGTTCACGATGGATCATCGGAGTTTAGAGACGTAGAGCATGGTCAGTCGAGAATGGTGACCATTTGGGAATGCTAGGTGCTGTAGGTCATCTTCCCATGACCGGGATATACATGCGCCGTGGGACCGCTTGTGGATCTGATATTCCCTGTTACCTCCTTTCTCCGGAAGAAAACGGCATAGTGCAGTCAATCTAAATAGTACACCAAGTATTACCGGTTCTTTAGTTATATATTTATGCTGACCGGTAAGAAAGATCTGCACGTGTCGTTGTATTGTGTCCAACTTCACTCGGTAATGAAGATCATAGCGTCTGGTCGACTTTCCTTTAAAATTTTAAAACTTTACAGTGAAAATAATATATATATATATATATATATATATATATATATATATATATATATATATATATATATATATATATAGGTAAAGTAGTCATCCATACGATAAAAAATCACAGAATTTTAACCGGGCTTATAAAAATAGTGCTCAATAGTAAATAGAGCTATTTATATAAAATTTTTTATTCATACAGACATGTACAAAGAGTCGCTACACTGTCATGTTGATGTTACATATATAATAACTATATCGAGAACATCGACGAGCAAGTGTAGTGCCTTTTGTACATGTTTGTATGAATTGAATAATTATATATATATATATATATATATATATATATATATATAAAGTGGTGTACTAAAAGCCAACTTTTAGGAAAGGTAAAACCTATTGTGAAGAGTATACAGCTCAATATCCAGGATAGAGCAGGTAGATATCTACCTGCTCTAGAAATGAAGAAAAGCAGAAACTCAAATGTTGAGTTTCTACCTTTCTTCATTTCAAGTCGGTTTTCTCAACGGGCTAGCTTTAAAATATTTTCGCTGCCTTTTTTCCCCATTTTAAAACATTTTACTTGATATCTCAGCCCAGGAAGTATCTTTAATGGCGAATATTTTCCACCTCACTCTTTACTGAGCCTGCCTGCATCCACGAGACTTTTTACTATTTGGATTTTCTATTTTCGCCGCACCTGAAGTTGTGGCTTCTTTGGAATTTAACTTTGAATCCTCTCTCACAACATCTCGTGCCTCTTAACGACCTACCTATCCACATATCATTCTCTCCGTTGGACTTTTCGACACCGGACTTTTTAACAATCGAACATTTGCTTGCATTCGGGCAGAGTTTTGCCCTGTGTTTCTTTCCCTACAACTTTTATTTTATTTTTTCAAATTTTAAATCTTGGTCTTTGCCAACTTATCTATCCCAGCGACTTCCTCTGATGATAAGATTTTGATCTTTGAAAAGTCTGGCTTAAGGAAAATTTAACTTGAATAAATTGCCTTTTTGCGGAATATACCTTGCTCTGAGCAATTGAATTGAATTTTGATTTGGCTTTTGCTTCTCTAATTCCTTTCCATTCTTCTGCATATATATATATATATATATATATATATATATATATATATATATATATATATATATATATATATATATATATTGGGTAAAACTAATTCGAACTCCCGGCACTTGACAATGTTCACATTGAGATATCACTTACATTCAGTCAGTGTCGTATGCTAACGCCGGGGTAGAGGCGCAGAAGGTTGAGTTTCAATCCCGGCTTGAGGCACTAGCTGGTCTAACCGCCGCACTGAAGAGCTGTGATACAGCGAAACAGTCTGTATGTGGATGACTATATATATATACTTATATATATGTATAGATTTATATATATATATAAAAGTATATATATATATATATATACATATATATATAAGTATATATGTGTGTATACATTTAAAATCTGGAGAAGAGAAATTTTTACACAGTTTGACATTTTTTATGAGTTGATCACATGTTAAGTTTAATTACACCTATTGAAGCCGTAAAGAAAAGGGGTTAGCCTGAAGAGATCTGGCAACTCATGGTTTTGATCGAAATATGTATTCGAATATGTAGCCAAATAAGGATTCACTAGATAGTATGTGCTGTGTCTCCATTATGATTTTTCAGTGTGTGTGGCTATTCGGGATGTATATTGTAACTGTGCTGATTATGTGTGTATTGCAGTGTGTGTGTGTGTACAATAAACTATGTATGTGTATGTATTATGTATGTAAAATATATGCATTGGGTGTATTGAGCGTACCTGTATTAATTGCATGCTGAATTGTGTGTGGATTGTGTAAGCGTCACATGCGTGTTGCGTGCTCCTGTTGGGTGTGTATTGTGTGTGTACGTGTATGAATGTGTGTATGTATGTATGCATGTAGGTGTGTGTTCTCTGTGTGTACGTGTATGCATGCGTGCATGCGTGCATGCGTGTCTCTGTTCTCTTTGTGTACGTGTATGCATGTTGTATGCGTGTATGTGTGTGTTCCCTGTGTGTACGTGTATGCATGCGTGTATGCGTGTATGTGTGTGTTCTCTGTGTGTACGTGTATGCGTGCGTGTATGCGTGTATTTGTGTGTTCTCTGTGTGTACGTGTATGCGTGCGTGTATGCGTGTATGTGTGTGTTCTCTGTGTGTACGTGTATGCGTGCGTGTATGCGTGTATGTGTGTGTTCTCTGTGTGTACGTGTATGCGTGCGTGTATGCGTGTATGTGCGTGTTCTCTGTGTGTACGTGTATGCGTGCGTGTATGCGTGTATGTGTGTAAAGACCAACCAAGCTTTCGAGATTTATCTTGGCCAAACTGATAAGCCCCTCTCCCCCCCGAACCCCTTTTCTCGTCTCCGTCAGACCAGCAAGAAATCAGATCTCCACTAATGAATGATAGTGAAATGCGACGGAGAAACGGTAAAATTAAATCAAGGATCTCGTTCCGGAGAATCAAAGACGGTGACATTTTATTTCCAAGAAAGTTTCCCACCTTTTTTTTTGTGTGTGTCATTTCCAACTCGGAGAACGTGTCGAGCTGTTGGAACAGAACCGACTGATAGCTAGGGTCACGTGTTCACTTTTATCGTCTTATTTTTGAAAAGGGTTTTTTTTTTTCATAAAAATCATAGACATCTCACGGAGACCGTTTTTTGTTTATTACCCTGACTTTTTTTAGGCGGCACGATGACGAACATGTCTCTCATGAAAAAACCTTTCATTCAAAGCAATCTATCCTGGAAATCTGTCTTTTAAGTCAGCGGAGAAAAACGCTGGAATAAAAAAAAAAATTAAAAGACAACTACTTGAAATATTATTATTATATTAGAGATTTGGCGTCTGTCTTAAACTGAAACTACGTCACATTTTTCAAGTATAGTATACCATATATTCAAAGACATTTCACAATTTGAAACATTCAGATTAATTATCTAATTTCAATATCAAGTAGAAAAAGTTTTTAATAGGAATAGCATAATCTTAACGGTTTTCCAAAGAAGCTAGAGTAGAAGCAACCTTCTACTCTAGCCTCTTTGGAGAACCGTTAAGATTATGCTATTCCTTATGTAGTTACGTATTTGCATCGAAAAGGCTCTTCATACCAAATGTACCGTAATTCTACCCAAACTATTGTGTGCCTATAGTGTTTATAATTATTACGATTAGTACAAAAAGCAGTAGCATCGTATAAAGTACAAACCTTCTTCGCCGTGGAAGAGGCGATGATAATGTGATAGTCTGAGTGGTATGCCGGCTGGAACTCCAGTTATTAGCAGAATCACTCATGGTGGACAGGTCTGGCACAAAACCGCATTAGGGCTGCAGTCTGGTTAATAGGGACTCTGGTGAACATCCAGAATGATTCAGCATCAGGATTCGTCGTTCGGTTTGTTCGTGTGGCAAGCGAAGACGTGTTAGTCGCAGAACCGTAAATGAATAGAGTTAGAGTGGAAATGTGGTTTTGTGCATATGCAACCGTCATTTCTTTTGTATGTTCAAGGCAAAACCCTCCCCGACTTTGTATGCAACCGCTGAGCTTTGTTTCTCTCGATGTCTGAGGTCAACCTGCAATCTTGCAGATCTAAGGAATAGCTGTGATCCACCAGGAAGACTTTATGCAGACCAGACAATCCTGAAGCACAATCCTCCTGGACTCTGTGCAGATAATCAACAGAAGTTGTTGTAGCAGTAGTAGTAGTACTAGTTGTAGTAGTAGTAGTAGGGTAGTGGTAGTAGTAGTAGGGAAGTAGTAGTAGTAGGGTAGTGGGAGTAGTAGTCGTAGCAGCAGTATGGTAGTGGTAGTAGTAGTAGTCTAATAGTAGTAGAGTAGTGGGAGTAGTAGTAGCAGTTATAGAGTAGTGGTAGTAGTAGTAGTAGGGTAGTAGTAGTAGTAGGGTAGTAGTAGGGTGGTAGTAGTAGTAGTAATAGTAGTAGAGTAGTGGTATGGTTAGTAGTAGTAGGGTAGTGGTAATAGTAGTAGTAAGGTAGTAGTAGTAGTAGTAGTAGTAGTAGGGTAGTAGTAGTAGGGTAGTGGTAGTAGTAGTAGGGTAGTAGTAGGGTACGGTAGGGGGGTAGTAGTAGTAGCAATAGGATAGTAGTAGTAGGCGGGTAGTAAGAGTAGTAGTAGTAGTAGCAGCAGTAGGGTAGTGGTAGTAGTAATAGTAGTAGTAGGGTAGTAGTAATAGTAGTAGTAGTAGTAGGGTTGTGGTAGCAGCAGTAGTAGTAGGGTAGTAGTAGTAGTAGTAGTAGTAGTAGTAGTGGTAGTAGTGGTAGTAGTAGTAGTAGTAGTAGTAGTATTTTTTCTTGTAGTAATTATGTTTAGTTTAATTTGACCAATGCGTAAATAGTAATCAGTATTTTCGAGATATATTTTGGCCCTGTAAGTGTTTTGAATTATTATTATTAATTGAATATTTTCTGGCAAAATGGCATATTTTGCAACTTTCAGAGCAAATCATAATCCAACGAAATCTAAATTTCACCGAAAATTCCAGTCACATTTCTATTGCAAAATTCTACTTTTGAGGTCAACTTTTGGCGACGTCTTAGCTTAATACAAAACTAATCCCCATGGCTATAATTCATTTTATTTTTCCAGTACCTGAATGAATTAAAAAAAAAGAATCATAACTTGCCGATTCATACGAATATAGCTATATTGCGTTTAAATGCTTCCTAACGAAAACAAAGGTAGACACAAGGTCAATTTTTAATGTGAGGAAAAGCAAGCTCCACAAGAAGGTTAACTCTAGATGGGGCTCAAATAACAATTTAGAATAAACAGATATTATAAAGCATATTTATCTGCAGAAAACTTGATAAAACTTGTGTTATTGCTGAGATACTATTGCTCTGTTTAAATGGTGCAGATGGTCGGATTCAAACAATTCTTCAAACCAATAGCTAAATAAGGTTTCCTTTGAATTTTGAATGCAATAATATGTATAAATCAAATGGATGTTGGGTGAATTTTAATTTTTTAGCTTGACTGTTAAATTGTATGCACTGATGAAGCCTCCTCATTAATATCAGTGATATTTTGTTTTGTATATCATTTTGTCAGAAAGTGTCCAAACTTCAGCCTGGCTGTAGGAGCGAACAAACAAAAAAATGAAAATCATGATTTTGGTTATGGCGTTATCATCAGTAGTCTGAGTAAATATTGAAATTTATGTCTCACAAAATTGAACTGAACTGTTATATTTATTGGGTTAATGAAAATGTAACTATAAGTTAATATAAGTTAATATAAGCTCGTAATTAAGTAAAGTTATACAAAATACTAACAAAAAAGAAAACAATTTACTTCCGCTTCGCAATTCGGAAATGTTTAGGGTGTGACATTTTTATAGGGAGACGAATTTTTAACAATCTTTATGCTGTAAATCACCTTTACACATTTTTGAAAAAAATACCGCTTACATTTTTTTAAAGGGGTCACTAGGTGGATCCAATTCGTAATTTTAGTTTAAAATTAATTGACCACCTACACGAGAGAATATACACCCCTAGTGGTCAATTAACGTCAAACTTACATAGCGAACTGACCTATCCTTCATATCTAAATATATAACAAGTTTACTTAATATTTATGGTGTCCGAAAGATTTGGTAATTTTGACAAGGAATGATAATTCTGAATTCGATAACTATGAATTGGGTGATCGCAATTACATTATTCAAATGGTTTACAGTGAAACTGTAAATAAAATGCTAAGTTGATACTAACTTTATGTTAGAAATTTAAAAGGAAGTAATATACGTGTAAAAATACTAAAAATAGGGGTGGGACGTAATGGGTGAACATTTCAGATTTATGCAAGTAGTGTTTTTTTGTGTTCATTTATACATAAATAACACTAAACAATCAAACATTTTGAAAATTTTGCAAAATTCAGAAGGTGCAGGTTACTAGTCTTTGGTTATTTTACATTCATGAAAACCCTTTCTCAGCCTGAAAATGGTCCTAAATTAAAGTACTATATCCGATTTTACCATCTATATCCATTCATAGCTTTTGAGGATGTTTTAGGACGTGCAATGTCGCATGAAACCATTTTTTTACCGAAAAATGATGGATTTTGAGTCTCATAGAGCCCTAAGCTTTAAGGGAGTGGCTGTGGACGAGTGGTTATAGCACTTGTCTTTTGGCTGGACAACCCGGGCATGCGAATTTTCGAGTCTGAAAACTCCCTCTGTCCACCCAGCAGTAAATGGATACCTGACTAAAACTCAGGGAAGGTTCAAGGCAGCAGAAGGAGAGGGATGGGCTCCGCCTTCAATATGCTGTGTCCTAGACACGGGGATTCTTAACAAATCACCGCCGCTACGGCCATGGGCAACGACACTCGTGCGCGTCCAGGCTATGCGACCTTTACCTTTTACCTTATAGCCCTAACGGCTATTTTTGGCCGGCACCTTCTGAATTTTGCAAAATTTTCAAAATGTTTGATTGTTTAGTGTTTTTTATGTATAAATGAACACAAACAATACTACTCGCATGAATCTGAAATGTTCACCCATTACGTCCCAACCATACTAAAAATACACAAAGCCACTCGCTTGGAAGCTGAACCAATGCTTTATTTGAAATTCTAGGAAAGGTGTTCGAGCATCATTCTATCAAGACATACGCAGTTTAGTTAAGATAAAATACGCGATAGATACTCAAACCGTGGAGAAAGCCATTCCATTGTGTCTTGATTTCCTGTTGGCGTCACAGTGGTTGGTGCTAAGTAAATAAACAGGACACTTCAAAAGGTACATTTACACGCTAAATATGAACATATGACGGTGGTAATTTCTGTCTGCAATTATTTCATCTTTGATCTACTGATTGTTTGTTATTTAAAAATAAAATAAAAATGATGGCTTTGTTCGTGCTGTTATTTAGATAGAATGTCTTCTAGCGATTGCAAAGTAAAACTATATAAAACTCATTCCAACTAAAATTTAAGATTGATGCCTACATCTGCTTAGGAAAATCTTAAATAAAATCAAGATATTTGCTTGTTCTCCCTCGAATTTTAAATATTGTGTTTATGTAATAACTAGTTTTGTTTTCGTCCTAATACAAAATTCTAATTTATTTTAGAACGAATATGAACTTTAAACTTTTTATGCCTAACCATCTACACCTGATCTGATACTACACATAATCTTTTCTGTCCTGCGTCAGTCAAGAAGAAATACTTCTAGACTGCAGACATTTTAATTTGTGTCTTAATCCAGTGCTTGATTTGCTATGTCCAATTTAGCCACCACGGTCTATAATTACATAGGGGCTAGAAATTACATTAAAACGTGTTTGTTTTTGTATAACAGAATTTTCGCTGCTTGTATAATAAAAAGCCGAAAAAAAGTTGTTTTTGTCTTTTAGTGTTGGAGAGGTAAATAAGGGGCAGGAAACTCTTACCACGAATTTTAAGCAAGATTTTCCAGTAATCAAAACTGATGGCTTTAATTGGCGTTGCACATGTGGCTACTCTGCAAGGAGAACGTCGATTAGACATAAAAGGGTTTAGGGTTAGGGTTTAGGGTTAGGGTAAGGGTTAGAGTTAGGTTTAAGGTTAGGGTTATAAAAATATTGTTCGAAAGCTAGAGCTGTTGTGAAGAGTTACCTGCCCCTTATTTACCTCTCCAACACTAAAAGACAAAAAAACTTTTTTTCTGCTTTTTATTATACAAGCACCGAATGCTCAAAGTGTATTGTTTGTGCCTAAAAGATCTTTGTGTATGATAAAATAGTGCTTTATACCTTTTGAAATTTCTTTTTCCAACAAGTTCACAGATATGGAATCTCAGGATCACTAATTCATTTATATTGAGTTAATTTAAAATGTTCAACCATTTGTTAACACCTGATGCCCATCTCTTGTAAGGTTTGCCAATGAAATAAATGAATAATAAATTATCAAAAACATGTTTTTTTTATATTTAACTGTTTGGTAATAATATTATTTATTATGTTTGTCAGCATTCTTTTCTGGGCAAAAATGTTTTATTTAATTTCTTAAACAGATTTTTAAACCTTGTATATGTAGCTGGGATCTTTTAAAGATTACTTCGAGAATTTATGCAAAGTTTAATGTTTTTATACTATTAAAATAAATCTGCATTGTATTTTGATCATAATAACGGAGCACAGTAAAAATGGCACAGTTATACATGGCACGGGTAAAAATGGCGCAGTTATAAATGGCACCGGAAAAATGGTACGAATAAAAATGTCACGAGTTAATAAATAGGAAAAACTTTGAGATGAAGATTCCCGAGTTGGACAGGACGCATCTGAAAAAAGGCCGGCAGTTACATCGGCCGAAACGTTGTGAAAATAACAAGCAAGATGAGAAGAATCCAAATAATACAAGTATTTAGTCTGTTGTTTTCAAGCAAATAAAATCGATTTCTCTAAGTTTTGTTTAGGATTATTGGGAAGTGGGAGAGGTGAATAAATGAAGAAATTGATAAAAATAGCGTTTCACCCCCCCTATCCACCTTCAAAATTTAACTTAATCCCAGTTAAACCGTGGCTCACCTTCTAATTTTTTCATTTTTCCATATAATAATAGCTCCCACTTCTTAATAATATTACACCCTCATTGCTACCACTACCACCAGCTAATTGTTTCTTACATTTTGATTTTCTTGCTAATATCGGCCGCAAGCTCTGAGCCTGCTGCCAAAAAATGTTTGTACGTGTATGATTTTTTCTTCAAACAAATCATCCTGAGGAAGTCTGATAATAAAGACGAAACGTTGCTGAATACATAAATATTGGTTTTCCTTTTTCATTTTGCATTACGCCGGAACATTTTATTCCTGTCTTTATCATAAGTATATATGTGTGTATGAAAGATAAAAAGGAAAAAGAATCAATTAAATGCAGGATAAAATGTGGGTGATTTGACCGGTTTCGTTCGGATAAACGAACGTATTCAGAATATATATATATATATATATATATATATATATATATATATATATATGCATCGTTCCTTTCATTTAGTAGAACGCTCTTATGACGTCAAGCCGCGACATAAAGTATCAAAATTATCACCGTTTATTCGCTGTTAAACTTGACGGAGTGGTTCGGGCGGCGGGATTTGAGTTACAAAATACTCGTAATCCGGGTTTCGAATCGCATGACCGGTAGTCATATCTCTATTCTGATGAGTCCCGTTTATAAAGGACGAAACGTATATACATACATAGATAATAAACCAAACACATATTTACGAATAGGCTATTTTGCCGGTCTCGGCAAAATAACGACACCCTCGTTATTTTGCTGGTCCCGGCAGAATAACGATGGGGCTGTTATTTTGCCGGTTCATGTTTATTTAACCTGTTACAGTTATAGTGAAGATTTCACGAGTCAACTTAACTGCCGGTTTATTTTTATTTCAACATTTTTCCAATAAAAAAAGAAATAATTAAAACTTTTGAATACTTTTTAAAATTAAATAAATAATTCATACGGCGATTTTCGCCACGACTTAGGAAATAAATAAGTTTTATTTCACCATAGACTAAGTAACTACGATGAATTTCTAGGTCAATTTAAATGCATTTACGTATTGTTTTTATTGTCAAAAAAAATACAAATTATGTTTTTAAGTACAAATAATTCGTTTTGAAACTCGTTTATGTCTACTTTTTTTAATATACCTCTCTACCGGATTACCTCACAATGTTTGTTTGTAAAAACAATTCAACTTTGCATTAAAATTCGTCGTTAGATGTAGCAGTTGAAATTATTGACAATTACTACTGTTGTTATTTTATCGCAAGAAAAACATTTAATTTAATGGTTAATTTAGTGAAATGATGAAAAATAGTCCTAGCATTTATCTTAAAAGATAGTGAAAAAGCAGTTTTAAAATTGCGGTTTAGACTGTTTATAAAACTGAAATTATATAAACATACATACGGTTGAACATTTTTTTTATCAGAATTAATTTCTTTAGGGACTTATCTTTAATAATTTTAATAATCAGATTTCTTAACAAGAGTTATGGCACTTCTGCATTTCAACTGTCACTTGGACTTAATAATTGAAGAGTGCCATTCATTGCACCGAGTCAACCGGAATGTTGACTGTTGAATTTTCGTTTTAAATCATAAATTTTCGTTTTAAAAGATCACTGTTGACTATTTTGATAGAATTTTAATTCATACAATAAAAAAAATCACTAACTAAAATCACTGACTATTAATTTTAATGATAGATTTTCATTTTAAAAATCACTTTTGACTATTTTGAGAAAGTTTTACTTCATACAATAAAAAATAATCACTGACTATTCATTTAAATGATAAATTTTCATTTTAAAAATCACTGTTGACTATTTTGAGAAAGTTTTACTTCATACAATAAAGAAAAAACACTGACTATTCATTAAAATGAGAAATTTTCGTTTTAAAAATCACTTGACTATTTTGAGAAAGTTTTAATTCATACAATAAAGAAAAACACTGACTATTCATTAAAATGAGAAATTTTCGTTTTAAAAATCACTGTTGACTATTTTGAGAAAGTTCAGATTCATACAATAGAAAAAACACATTTTTATTATTTAAATTTTTTTTTAAATTATTAAATAAAATATTTTCATATTCAATAACGATACATTGTTCGCTGTTAATATTGTCATTTTGAATAAAAACATCTAAATCGGTAACTTCCGGTTGGTTGTCTGCCCCTGCCTTCAAAAAAGAAAAGCAAATTAAGTCTAGGTGACGGTTGAAATGCAGAAGTGCCAGAGTTATTTATTTTTTATATCAATGAATGAAAGCTATTTTTTTCTTAAATAATTAAAACATTTTTTATCCGACGCAAATTACTTCTAAATCCGACTAAAGAATCTGATTTTCTGTAATATTTTCGTTCACGATATATAAACGTTTAATTTTTACTTTTAATACAAAAAAAGTATTAAAAGCAGATATTTCTTTCATATAAAACGATTAAAATAACCGACAGAATAACAACTGATGGTGACGATGAAAATAAATTGTTATTAAATATTTGTCCTTATTTATTTCATTACGATTTCTTTCACAAGGCCATAACAGTTAGGTTAAAAAAAACATAAGCCGGCAGAATAACGAGCCCTCGTTATTCTGCTGGGACCGGCAAAATAACAAGGGGCTCGTTATTTTGCCGGGACCGGAAAAATAGCCTCTTCTAAATATATATATATATATATATATATATATATATATATATATATATATATATATATATATATATTTAAAGAACAAATCAACAGTAACGGCATAGTTAGAAACACACCAAGACAAACACCGCCTGGTTATGATTTTATGAATCAAATCGAAAGAATTCGCGAAAACATAGAGAAAAATGAAAGAAACTCACAAAAACGTACATACACAAATGTTATCTAAATACTTAATAGACTATTGGGAAAATTAAAAAAAAGTCGAATCAAAACAAAGGGATATTTTTATATATATACTGTGATTATGTATGTATCTAAATATTTGAATGTTATTATGTATATTGTGTGAAAATTCCGATGTGTATGCTGCGGAAAATAAACTTTGATTAACTCAGCTTTAGTGTAATAATATATATATATATATATATATATGAATGTATGTTCATATATATATATATATATATATATATATATATATATATATATATATAGGCAGCATCTTCTCTTGAAGGCAAGTATTGTTGAATATAAGAGACAACTCGCGCCTAGATATCCTTTGGTAGATACTTTCAATAGTCCGAATTAGGATTTTAGTTTCAGAACGGGAATTGGCTGATGATGATGATGATGGGTCCGAAAGTACTTAAAGACAAATGCAAATTATGGCAAATTCATCAGCCAATTTTCATCCGAAACTAAGATCCTAATTCGGATTATTGGAAGGATCTACCAAAGGATATCTAGACACAAGTTGTCTCTTATATTCAACAATATATATATATATAGCATAAATTCATATAGCATACATTTATGTAAGCACCTTTACATAATCAATTAATATCTAAGAAATCAACAAACAGACGACTTGTGTACGATCGTTTCAGAGACCATGTATTTTTACTGTCGCTATGATCACATCGGCAGCACATTAAGGACATATAGACAGCATCAATGCAATCACATATCACTTACACAGCAAGTTAGAAAGTAAGATATGGGTTGATGTATGTAATCTTCCAATTATAGCAGACTAGGCTGAAACATTGTGTATAACACACATTTTTCTGTTTTTTTCTGTAAGCACACCTTAATGTTTACTGTTAAAATATGTTATATTTCAAATTTATATTTTTTATCTGTCTTTCAAACTGTTATCCCCCATTCAAAAGACCATTCGCTTCATAGTTTTTTTCATGTCAAAAATAAAATCAAATAAGAAACAAAATCAGAAATTCGACTTTCTAATCATAAAACAAACCAACACTACTAAAAGTCACATTTGCTCGCAGTACAAAAATAACATTTGCTCGCAGTAATAAAAATCACATTTTCTCGCAGTACTAAAAGTCACATTTTCTCGCAGTACTAAAAATCACATTTGCTCGCAGTAATAAAAATCACATTTTCTCGCAGTACTAAAAATCACATTTGCTCGCAGTACTAAGAATCACATTTGCTCGCAGTACTAAAAATCACATTTGCTCGCAGTAATAAAAATCACATTTGCTCGCAGTAATAAAAATCACATTTGCTCGCAGTAATAAAAATCACATTTGCTCGCAGTACTAAAAGTCACATTTGCTCGCAGTACTAAAAATCACATTTGCTCGCAGTACTAAAAATCACATTTTCTCGCAGTACTAAAAATCACATTTGCTCGCAGTAATAAAAATCACATTTGCTCGCAGTAATAAAAATCACATTTGCTCGCAGTACTAAAAGTCACATTTTCTCGCAGTACTAAAAATCACATTTGCTCGCAGTACTAAAATCACATTTGCTCGCAGTACTAAAAGTCACATTTTCTCGCAGTACTAAAAATCACATTTGCTCGCAGTAATAAAAATCACATTTGCTCGCAGTACTAAAAGTCACATTTGCTCGCAGTACTAAAAATCACATTTGCTCGCAGTACTAAAAATCACATTTTCTCGCAGTACTAAAAATCACATTTGCTCGCAGTAATAAAAATCACATTTGCTCGCAGTATTAAAAATCACATTTGCTCGCAGTACTAAAAGTCACATTTGCTCGCAGTACTAAAAATCACAATTGATCGCAGTACTAAAAGTCACATTTTCTCGCAGTACTAAAAATCACATTTGCTCGCAGTACTAAAAGTCACATTTGCTCGCAGTACTAAAAATCACATTTGCTCGCAGTACTAAAAGTCACATTTGCTCGCAGTACTAAAAATCTCATTTGATCGAAGTACTAAAAATCTCATTTGATCGCAGTACTAAAAATCTCATTTGCCTGCAGTACTAAAAATCACATTTTATCGCAGTAATAAAAATCACATTTGCTCGCAGTACTAAAAATCACATTTGCTCGCAGTACTAAAAATCACATTTGCTCGCAGTACCAAAAGTCACATTTACTCGCAGTAATAAAAATCGCATTTGCTCGCAGTACTAAAAATCGCATTTGCTCACAGTACTAAAAATCACATTTGCTCGCAGTAATAGAAATAACGTTTGCTCACAGTACTAGAAATCACATTTGCTCACAGTACTAAAAATCATATTTGCTCGCAGTACTAAAAATCACATTTGCTCGCAGTACTAAAAATCACATTTTATCGCAGTACTAAGAATCACATTTGCTCGCAGTACTAAAAATCACATTTGCTCGCAGTACTAAAAATCACATTTGCTCGCAGTACTAAAAATCACATTTGCTCGCAGTAATAGAAATCACGTTTGCTCACAGTACTAGAAATCACATTTGCTCACAGTACTAATAATCATATTTGCTCGCAGTACTAAAAATCACATTTTATCGCAGTACTAAAAATCACATTTGCTCGCAGTACTAAAAATCACATTTTATCGCAGTACTAAAAGTCACATTTGCTCGCAGTACTAAAAATCACATTTTATCGCAGTAATAAAAATCACATTTGCTCGCAGTACTAAAAATCACATTTGCTCGCAGTACTAAAAATCACATTTGCTCGCAGTAATAGAAATCACATTTGCTCACAGTACTAGAAATCACATTTGCTCACAGTACTAATAATCATATTTGCTCGCAGTACTAAAAATCACATTTTATCGCAGTACTAAAAATCACATTTGCTCGCAGTACTAAAAATCACATTTTATCGCAGTACTAAAAGTCACATTTGCTCGCAGTACTAAAAATCACATTTTATCGCAGTAATAAAAATCACATTTGCTCGCAGTACTAAAAATCACATTTGCTCGCAGTAATAGAAATCACGTTTGCTCACAGTAATAGAAATCACATTTGCTCACAGTATTAAAAATCACATTTGCTCGCAGTGCTTAATATCACATTTGCTCGCAGTACTAAAAATCACATTTGCTCGCAGTAATAGAAATCACGTTTGCTCACAGTACTAGAAATCACATTTGCTCACAGTGCTTAATATCACATTTGCTCGCAGTACTAAAAATCACATTTTATCGCAGTACTAAAAATCACATTTGCTCGCAGTACTAGAAATCACATTTGCTCGCAGTACTAAAAGTCACATTTGCTCGCAGTACTAAAAATCACATTTGCTCACGGTACTAAAAATCAAAAAATCGAGAGGAGCTTTCTTTTAATCAGCGAAGGCGTAGAAATACCTGGTATTGTCCCCAGGCGTCATGCATCCTCACTTGGTGAGGTGGACCAGTAGATTTTGTTAGATCATCTTTCTAGGAGACGGAAACTCTGATATAAAACCTGTGCTCTATCGTCTTTTAGTCATCTTGCATCGACTTCTCGCCAACACCAGACTTTGTAGAAAGAGAGCGTGCTCTGTGTGTTGTACAAGCGCAGAGCATGGCATCTACATGTACGTATATACCTACATAAGATACAATGGTAGGATCTAACTGAAAAAAAGTAATACACAGTGTATATAGATATATACAAACGGAAACTAGTAGCCTTATACGCTTTATGTGTAGCAATACTTGTAAAAATACGTCAAAACGTCGAACCTGCTGATCTGTCTGTTTAACAACAACCTGACATTATAATCTTTTAGGGATGGCCTTCTAAGGAATACCAATACACACACACACACACATATATATAAATATATATATATATATATATATATATATATATATATATATATATATATATATATATATACATTTGAACCCCATACTATTTGGATTTCCGTTTTTGGTGACTTTCTTTTACATTGAAACATACTCGTTTGAACTTTTACATTTTAAAAAGAAACACTTTTTCAAATTTCGAATATTGACTGTCCTCATCTGTCAACTTATCAATCACTACTTCCTCTAATGATAAGATTTTAATATTTGAAAAGCCTGGCTTAAGGAACGAAAGAGAAGCAGAAATATTTTTAATTCACTAAATGCTCCTTGTTCTAAACAACTGAGGATATTGATTTGCTTCCATTTGCAGGTCTAATTATTTTTCATTGACTCATCATATATATATATATATATATATATATATATATATATATATATATATATATATATATATATATATATATATATAGTAATAAGTAGTAAGCTATGAAAATATATTAATGGCAATTAAGCTACACAGAGGCTACCGCGTTTCATCCCAAAGGCGAGGGAATCTTCAAGCTAAAATGCAGTTTAGCCTGAAGATTCCCCCAGGGATGAAACGCGAGAGCCTCTGTGTAACTTAATTGCCATAAATATATTGTGTCATAGCTTACTATCTAGCTCTACTTACGTATCGAGCACTGTTGAAGTAAACACTGAAAATTGATACATAAAAAAGTATATCTTCTTATATAATTTCATGTGAATTTTTCTGATGATTTTGTAATGTGCAGAGGCGATATTGACATAAAAATGTTGTTTGGCACAAGACAAATGAAACGGACAGTTAAAAAATAAATCTCACAGAATAGTTATGTTTTGGGGAAATGTGAAAAAATAAAAATAAAAATAATAAAATAAAAACATGGTTATTGTAATATAATATGAACCTGACACACACACACACACACACACACACACACACACACACACACACACACATATATATATATATATATATATATATATATATATATATATATATATATATATATATATATATATAATATGAAATTGTTACTGTTCTGCATTGATGAGAGAAATAAGCTTGGTACGCTAGCGTCTGTAGGTTATAAATATTTTATATTTATTTATTTATAAATAGTGTATATATATATATATATTTATATATATATATATATATATATATATATATATATATTTATATATAAACGCAATGGCTGTGTGTATGTGTGAAGTTCGTGTGTTCCCTATACAAAGAAAGTTTATAGACTCTACATACAATCTAAAAGTGTATTCTTATGTAAAATTTACAGGGGAAGACAGTTTAAGAGTTCCCAAATATGTACGTGCACCAATAATGGTGACTGTGAGAGAATAACCCTTTTAAAATTTAAAATATGTAGTAGTTTATTAAATTTAAATCATACGTATATCATTTACTGGGGAAGACAATAGATTTGATCCCGAATCGATAAGTGCCCTCCTAACCTAAGAGAGCTATGGGGCCAAACTTCAAATATATCTCTAACTTCCCCACAGAACAAGTGGTCCCCAATCTCTGCAATCTTTTAGGGATGGCCTTCTTTCAGTAAGAGAAGTAGCAAACAATATATATATATATATATATATATATATATATATATGTATGTATGTATGTATGTATGTATGTATATATATATATATATATATATATATATATATATATATATAGTACATGTATTATTTTTTCTCCTATGAAACTCCAGTGTTTATAAAAAAGAGATGTATAACAAATAGAGCTGATGTTTAGTATATTTTTATATACAAACATTAATGGCTACATATGTGCATACATGTTTCAGCTGCGATGTCTTGATAGGACCGGCTTCTTCAGACCTTTAGAAAAAGAATGAAAGATCTTAAGAAGCTGGTCCTCTTAAGAGATCCCAGCTGTAACATTTATGCACATATGTAGCCATTATATAACCAATAATATATGTATATATATATATATATATATATATATATATATATATATATATATATATATATATATATATATAGTACATGTATTATTTTTTCTCCTATGAAACTCCAGTGTTTATAAAAAAGAGATGTATAACAAATAGAGCTGATGTTTAATATATTTTTATATACAAACATTAATGGCTACATATGTGCATACATGTTTCAGCTGCGATGTCTTGATAGGACCGGCTCTTCAGACCTTTAGAAAAAGAATGAAGAAAGAAGCTGGTCCTCTTAAGAGATCCCAGCTGTAACATTTATGCACATATGTAGCCATTATATAACCAATAATGTTTGCATAAATAAAAATGTATACAATATATAGTCTCGGAATTTTTTCAACTAATAAACTATATGAAAAAAAACAACAAAAAATACAAAACATTTTAGTCCCAAGTCGTTCGGTGGAAAATCACTTTTCTTGTAAGTAAATTTTGCTTTTTACAGTCACTATATTAGTTT
Organism: Sepiola atlantica; assembly: GCA_963556195.1. Classification (NCBI taxonomy): domain Eukaryota; kingdom Metazoa; phylum Mollusca; class Cephalopoda; order Sepiida; family Sepiolidae; genus Sepiola; species Sepiola atlantica. The sequence continues at coordinate 96,489,733 of OY744529.1, read as the reverse complement.
GCTTCCAATAATTTATATATATATACATATATATATATATATATATATATATATATATATATGAGAGAGAGAGAGAGAGAGAGAGAGAGAGAGGGTATATGTATAGTTTTTTTTATAGCAATGTTTATCTCTGACATTGAAGAGATAGAATTTATTTTAAAAAGGGATCCAAGCAAGGAATAAACGTGAAGGCAAAAAGCGAAACACTTTTTTATGATGATGGACATTTTGTTAAAAAATGAAGACAGAGTTAGACATTTAAAGGACATGTTTGTTCTTTTTTGTATAGATAAGTCTCATAATTCATATTTCTTTCTCTAGTTCTTTCTGAAAGCAAAAAAAAAAAAATGAGAGAGAAAGGTCCTTTCCAACTCTTCACTGTTTAAGGTCAAATGTCACAACCGTATCTCGCCTGAATCTATTTAAGTTCAGTCAAGCTGAAAAAGGAATTTAAGGTCCGAAAAGAAAAAAAAAGTTTTCTTTTTTTTTTTGTCGTCCGGATAATTTCCCTCAGCACAAATTCTACGGATGAGCATAAACAAGGAAACAAAAACGCTGTAAACCCATAACAGTGTGATGCACCAGGGGTTGGGTAAATAGATTATAAGCTAGGTAAATAGATGTATCGATAGATAGTACGAGAGATAGCGAACATTAGTTTCTAATTAAAATAATTTCTCATCTCTGCGATCAAGGATTGCTATTTTCCCTGGGTTTTGTTTTCCCTCGCTTATTAGGTCTACGCGCCTAATCTAGTCTAAGTGACGGTCGAGAGAGACATCCATACATTTCACAAGAATATACAATGAACTGGACAGCCACGAAGAAAGCTGAGACAAGCATGGCGGTCCTTGGTATTATCCGTGCGGATAACACAGACACTACTAATCCATCATGGGGAGATAACCCATTACGTCAGTTAATAGAAAAAAATTAGATGAATTAGTATACAATGAAATGGAATTTATATATATATATATATATATATATATATATATATATATATATAACATTTTTAAAGTTCATATTTTTTTTAAGCATCCAATTGAAATTTAATAAGGAATAAGGTAAAATAAATACCTTTGAAGCATTTAAAGATGCGATATTGATTTTAAAAGAAAACGAAATCCAAGCCGATTTTTTTTTCTCTTTTTATAAACTTTCATTTTTTTTTTTAGTTAACAGTAATACAAATATTTCGCCAATAGACTTGGCTTTTTCAATGTGTCTGTATGTATATATATATATATATATATATATATATATATATATATATATATATATATATATATATATATATAAATATATATATATATATATATAAATCACTATATATAGTCATCCACAGAAAGGACTGTTACGATGTATCGCAGCTCTTCAATGCGGATAGATTAGCAGCCATCCCAAGCGAGGAACCGAACCTAAACCATCTCGTTGATAACCGCCAGCTCTAACTACTAGGCCACAAGACGGGCGCTGTTAGTAAATGATATCTACAATGGTTTATATATAAACATTTACCGCTACTTGACAGTTCTTCATATGTTTATATCCAAAGAACTTTGCATTACGCCAAGTAGTAGCAGGCGATATCATTAACGACAGTGCTCAACTCGAGAAGAATAGTCATCATCACAGCTTTGTATCAAACGCTAGACTAGCACGCACAAAAAGCCAGGGACATAACCTTATTCCATATATATATACACATATAATATCATAAGATGATGCAATATAGTGTGTATATATATTTCCGTATTTGCTTCAGCCGTGTTCAATACGTAAGTAGTAGTAGTAGTAAAATATACTCATGGCAAGTAAGCATCCATGTTAAATTCTATCATGAAATCATCAGGAAAATACCTAAACTTAAATCGATGATTACCTGATGGAATGAAACATAGACGCTTCTATGTAGCATAATTGACATAGATAGAGTTTTATACTATATATATATTATATATATATATATATATATAAATATATATATATATTTATACTATATATATACATAAATATCTCAATAAATAAGTTCTCAATAAATGAGTACAGCTTAGTAGTAGTATGAAAATATATTTATGACAAGTAAGCTACTCATAACGTTTATGTTTCATTTATGAAACAAATCAACAGGCTGAATTCATTAAGGCATTTAGCCTGAAAAGTTCCTTCAGAGATTAAGCATGAACGTGTCTGTGCAGTCTACGTTCATTACATATATTTTTATAACATAAATATGCATATATATATATATATACATATATATATATATATATATATATATATATATATATATATATATATATATATATATATATATATATATATAAAGTGCAGATTAGTAGTCCGAGGCTATAGCAATGTGATGTAGTTGCCGGAAGATGGAAAAAGTGAACAGAAATAAACGATGAGAGAAAGTGAAACTCAAAACGATTTATTTATAATTTCACGAAAAACTGATTAAATACCAGAATAGTAAACACTGTCTGGTAAATAAAAGTTCGGCAAAAGGTAATATTAAATTTTCGAAAGAAAAACTTTCATTTTCAAAAGACAACAATAGAAGACCGAGAGGGTCGAACAACGGGAAAAACTGGTGTCAAACAATTGAAATACCGCAGCAGACAATTGGAAGTAGGAACGCAGAAAATGTCAAAATTTAATCAAATAATTATTCAACTAAAGTTAAAATATTATAAACATTTGTTTATTTATATACTAATTATTATAATGTTATTATATTTTATTTTATATGATTTATTAATTTTTTTCTCTTTTTTCTTTATTCAATTCTAAATTTAAATTTACGTGTGGGCCGTTATTATTATAATATGTGCCATCAAAGGGGAATAACTTAGGAAAGAATATGTTTAGAAATGAGATTTGAAATTTGAAAAGGAATTTAAATTGTAGAATGGATCAATGTCAAGGAGGTAGGAAGGAACTGTTGGAACGGGGGAAGGGGGGATAAGCAGAAACGTTGGAGAAGGGGGGGATAGGGATAAAAAATATATACACGCATATACATATATAAAGTGTAAAAATCTAAATACATATTTATTTTTTATGTTAATTTAAGAGTATTCCAAGGGTATAATACTCCTAGAACTAAATTTATATAAATTTATTCTATTTATTGATTTATAGATTTTTTTCTTGAATTTTCCTTTGTTATTATTATTTATTCGTATATTTAATTTATTCTTTTATTATAATAATTTCTTTTTTTAAAATTTATTTTATTTATTTTAAATTTTATTTATTTTTATTTTTTTCTATTATTATTTTATTTTATTGAATTTCAAACCTTAGTGAAGGGATTACAAATGTATCAGCATACACATACACACACATGAGAATACACCCATATTCACATACATGTATATATGCATACACATACACAATGCTTAAATATATGTAAATAAAGTGAATATAATTCCATTCCATAATTATAATATGTAACATGTAAAAATGTGGGGTGGGTGGCACTGGCAAATACAGAGGAGACAAAGGCAAGTAAAAATGTGGGGTGGGTGGCGCTGGCAAATAAAGAGGAGACAAAGGCAAGTAAGTTGGGTGTGGGAGTGTGGAGATGTAAGAATCAGAGGATGAAAGGGGAAGATAACTCAAATCTGTTATTCAGGGTTGAACGAAATTTAGAGATTAGAATAGCTTCCGAAATTCGAAGCTGACCTATATTGCGGACGGAGTTGAGGATGCGGACACAAAGAGAGCGATGTGTGTTGCCACACGATATTAAGTGTTTGTGGAATGGTTGAAATGCGGGTGTTTAGATGCTCTTTAATGCGTTGGTGTAGAGGCCTAACGGTACTACCGATGTAGAACTTTTGACACTTAGCGCATTGTAGGTTGTATACTGTATAGGTGCGGAGGCAGAGGCCAGAGTTGGGGATAGGGGCAACTAGCTAGAGAGCAGGGGTCTGGGGTGTAGTGGCTTTTTTTGGATAAATGTTGTCGGAGAGAAGCGCCTGTGTGAGAAAGTATTTAATCAGTTTTTCATGAAATTATTAATAAATCGTTTCACTTTCTCTCATCGTTTATTTCTGTTCACTTTCTTCCATCTTCCGGCAACTACATCGCATTGCTATAGCCTCGGACTACTAATCTGCACTTATATTTACCAGCAATGCTTCAAGCAAACTACAATCTCCTTTTATATATATATATATATATATATATATATATATATATATATATATATATATATATATATAAAGAAATAGAGAAAAAGGGAAGAGAGATACAGACAGACAGACAGACAGACAGTAGACAGTCAGGGAGAAGGCGCGTGTTTTACTAGCTCACTTTTGCATGATGGCATTGAAGTCTCTATCTCTCTTTCTGTACCTCTTCTATCTTGTCTCTCTCTCTATCTATCTATATATCTATCTATCTATCTATATATATAGTTATATACATATATATGAACACAAATATACGGCACAATCACGTTGACAAACCAGTTCCCGTTAGATTACCGAAGTTAAGCCACGTTGAGCCTGGCCAGTACTAAATGGGTGACCATTTGGGAATACCAGGTGCTGTATGTGCTCTCTGCTTATTTCGGTATTATTTCCAGTTGTCTTGAATTGCTCGCTATTGGAATCAAGGAGAAGTGTTGTTAGGAATTACGCAACACTTGCTTCACAATTACACGCGCAGGCATCCCCTTACAGGGGTGTCGATAGTCTCTCTAGACTGAACGGAGGCCATGTCATGCACACAAATAAATACGCATTCTAAGGATATATATATATATATGTATATATATATATATATATATATATATATATATATATATATATATATA